>CM068779.1:140000-301026 GCA_035084275.1 Hydrolagus colliei
GAGGGAGTGCGAGAGATAGACTGAAAGAGAGACAGAGAGAGAAACTGAGAGAGACTGAGAGAGAGAGAGAGCGATGGAGAGAGAGAGACTGAGACTGAGAGGGAGAATGAGAGAGGGAGTGAGAGAGAGACTGAGAGAAGAGAGAGATTTTGATTGAGAGTGTGAAAGAGAGAGGGAGAGAGAGACTGAGTGAGAGAGAGAGAGGGAGGGAGTGCGAGGGAGAAATCGAGGGAGATATAGAGATACAGACAGAGAGAGTGACAGAGAGAGACAGAGAGAGAGGCTGACAGAGAGAGAGAGATTGAGAGAGAGCGAATGAGAGAGGGGTTGTGAGAGAGAGAGACAGAGAGAAACAGAGAGACGGACAGAGAGAGACAGAGAGAGAGAGATGGAAAGAGAGAGAAACTCAAAGAGAGAGAGACAGAGAGAGACACGCGACAGAGAGAGAGAGAGACTGAGAGAGAGAAGAGACAGAGAGAGAGAGAGATTTTGATTGAGAGTGTGAAAGAGACAGAGAGAGAGAGAGAGAGAGAGACAGAGAGAGAGAGGGAGGGAGGGAGTGCGAGAGATAGACTGAGAGAGAAACTGAGAGAGACTGAGAGAGAGAGACGCGATGGAGAGAGAGAGACTGAGAGGGAGAGACTGAGAGAGGCTGAGAGAGAGGGAGAGAGAGAGACTGGGAGACAGAGAGAGAGAGAGAGACAGAGAGAGAGACAGAGACACAGACACAGAGAGAGAGACAAACAGGGGGTGAGACAGACAGATAGAGAGACAGAGAGAGAGAGAGACAGAGAGAGAATCTGAACGAGACTGAGACAGAGAGGGACTGAGAGAGGGAGTGAAAGAGAGTGTGAGAGAGACTGAGGGAGAGAGAGAGAGGGACAGATAGAGAGAGGGACACAGAGAGAGGGACAGATAGAGAGAGGGGGGGGTGAGACTGAGAGTGACAGAGAGAGAGAAACTGAGAGAGAGAGAGAGACTCAGAGAGAGAACTAGAGACAGAGACTGAGAAACAGAGAGAGAGACTGAGAGTGAGAGAGAGAGAACAACTGAGACAGAGAGAGACAGAGAGAGAGACTGAGATAGAGAGAGAGAGCGAAAAAGAGAGACTGAGAGAGAGAGAGACTCGGAGAGAGAAATAGAGAGAGAGACTGAGAGAGAGAGAGAGATAGACTGAGAAAAAGAGAGAATGAGAGACTGAGGGAGAGAGACTGGGAGATACAGACAGTGAGAGAGAGAGACAGACAGAGAGGCTGCGAGAGAGAGAGACTGGGAGACACAGAGAGAGAGAGAGACTGGGAGACACAGAGAGAGAGAGACAGACACAGAGAGAGAGAGAGACTGGGAGACACAGAGAGAGAGAGAGAGACAGACACAGAGAGAGAGACAGAGAGAGAATCTGAACGAGACTGAGGCAGAGAGGGACTGAGAGAGGGAGTGAAAGAGAGTGTGAGAGAGACTGAGGGAGAGAGAGAGAGAGAGGGACAGAGAGAGAGACAGAGGGCACCTCTGAATGGAGGAACTGGGGAGGCCGACGAGGAGAGAGTTTCCGTAATCCAGCCTTGAGGCGAGGCTGGACTACGCGTGCACGAGTGTTTCGGCAGCGAAAAGGAGGGGGCCGAGGATAGAGCCCTGAGGGACGTCATGGGAAACTGTGCGGGGGTTTGATGAAAAGCCATTGGACGAAACAAAATGTAAACGATGGGTCAAATAAGAATGGAACCAGTCAAGGACTGTGCCTTGAAGGTTGAGGTGGGAGGAAAGACGTTGGAGGAGGATGGTGTGATCGACTGTGTCGAACGCAGCAGACAGGTCAAGGAGGACGAGGAGGCAGAGGGAGCCCTGGTCACAGGCGGTTAGGATGTCATTTGTGACCTTGACCAGGGCAGTTTCTGTGCTGTGGATCCCTGTGCTGTGGATCCCTTGAACCCCTCCCTATCCGGAAACCTGATTGGAGGGGTTCAAGAAGTGAGTGATTTGAAAGAGCGGAGCTGGGAGGCAACCACTCTTTCAAGGACCTTGGATAGAAACGGGAGGTTGGAAATGGGTCGATAACTTGATGGTTGCGACGCATCAAGGGAGGGTTTCTTCAGGATAGGGGTGATGGTGGCTGTTTTAAGGGAGGTAGGGACGGTTCCTGAGGAGAGGGAAAGGTTAATGGTGTCAGAAATGAGCGGGGCTAACAAATGGAGCTGGGCGCGGAGGAGGGGGGTAGGGATGGGGTCCAATGAGCACGTGGTGGGTTTCATGGAGGTAATTATTATTGTGACTGAAAGCGGGGTGGTGGGGTTGAAAGTGTGAAATGGGGGGTGAGTGGGGGTTGAGGTAACTGATGAGGGCGCGGAGGTGGAGGAGTGGTGGGGGGAGGAAACCGCAGAGCGGATTTTCTCAATTTTGGACTCGAGGAAGTCCAGCATCTCCTCACAACGAACGTTTGAGGAGAGGATCTGCGAGGTGAGGCGGAGGAGCTGGTGGGTGGTGGCGAAGAGGAGGCGGTGGTTGTCCTTCGCTTCCAGGATTATCCTGGAGTAGAGGCTGATTTGGCGGTGGCTAGGGCGGAGGCGGTCCAGCCAGATTTGCCGGTGGACCGTGAGGCCAGATTTGAGCCAGGTGCGTTCAACTGCTCTCACTTGGCTTTTGAGGGAACGGAGGTGAGATGTGTACCACGGTGATGATCGGGAATGGGAGACGGTTTTGGAGGTGAGGGGGGCCAGAGTGTCGAGGGTAGTGGAGAGGGTGTTGTGGAGGGCGGTGGAGGCGGAGGATGGGTCTGTACAAAAAGAATGCCATTGTGGGAGGAGGTCGGAGGTTTCTAGGGCAGAGGTGAAAGTTTGAGGGGGAATCGTCTTCCAGGGCCGGTAGAAGATGGTGGTGGGTTTGGAAGTGGAGGGGGGAGGGATAGAGGAAATGAAAAAATGGTCGGAAATGGCCTTGTCTGTGATGGTGACGCCAGAGACACACACTCACATTCGCTCATATTTATCATGGCAACTGCTTCATGGTTTGAGATTTTTCCAAACCTCACTTGCTCACATTTCCAGAATCATTTGTTTTGAATCAGAATTTAATGAATTATTTCAGTAACAATCATTGGATACAGAAACGTGTGTACAAACACATGTGAGGTTCACACAATCTGCCACCAAACACAGCGCTGACTGCACACAGTTATAAGCGATGATTTTTCAGAGAAACTTATCTTTTCCTGAAGTAAAAGTGTTTAAAGCCCTCCCACCCTACATCCGTGACCTCCTATCGCTTTGCCTGGTCGCCCCCTCTGCTCAGCAGCCTCTGGCTTGATCCACATCCCCCGACCCACCCGCCCAACCATTGACTAGCGAGCCTTAATCCCTGGCCTCCTTCATGTCTTGCCTCAAGACTCTCCTCTTCAATGGACCCATTGGCAACTCCTTCCCCACCCCCAGCTTTCCTGTCCTCAGCTTGGGTTCAAAGCAGTTACTGTCCAGCGCCTTGGGACGTCCTCCTGACTTGAAAGGCACAAAACAAATGTAATTTTGTTGTTCTTGTGTCTGATATGAGGATGTTTATATACAATTATACATCTGGTACAGGATGCAGATCCCACCTGTAATGATTCATATTATTGAGCCCCTTCCACCCCCCACACCCCTCCCCTCCTCCCCCTACTCATATGAGGAAGTCAAATATGACCCCCCTCATGATGCCAGTCATTTCATCTGTCACTGTTGCACTGTTGTTATCTGTCAAGCCAAATTTGAGCCTCAATGTAAAATCTCGACAGGAGGCACCACCTGGTAAAGGAAATGCTAACATTGCAATTTTATTCATCCCCTCGGCATCTATATAGTTTCCACTCATGGATTCTGTGGAGTAAAACTCAAAACAAAAACTTGTGTTGCCTGGTTCTAAAGGTTGGAACACAAGTGTAGCCTTTCCTCATTGACTCCAACAGTCTCTCCCTTCTTCACAAGGATGTGCAAAACATCAATGCATCTGACCTCCCCCGATTTTAAGACCAATTTATTGGATTGTGGATGTATTTTGGGGTTAAATGGCTTGTTTGTAGATATTCCGTAAATCAAAGGACTAATCCTTTCCATGATCCCTGCTGGATTCAGACCAAACAGCACTGCCCCTTTGGCAACTGCCACCTGAGCATCGACTGGCACCAGCACAGTGCATCTGCTTTTAAACCGTGTTTTGATCGATTCCTGCAGTATATTGCTTAAAGCAAAACCACCAACAAGTAAAATGTACTTGATGCCTTTCAACCTGGGCTGGGCTAAAATATGTTCCAAATTGCATATGATGTGCTAGATACTATCTCTATAAAGCTCCATGAGTTTGGATTTGCTAATGATGATGTTCCCACATTACCATTCTCCACCTTCCATCCTTCTCTATCTGATTGGAGGCAGAGATTGATCAGATTATAGTAACAGGTCACAAACACACCAAATTCACTCACAGTTACGACGTGTGAAAACAATCAATCAATCAATCAATCAACCAATTAATCAAAACTTACATTTATATTACGCCTTTCACATCGAGAGGACATCCCAAGGTGCCTTGGGACGTCCTCCCGACGTGAAAGGCGCTATATAAATGTAAATTGTTGTTGTTGTTGTTGTACAGTCAGGAAGAGACAAGTTCAGCGGGGGAGGGGTCGGGGCAGGATGAAGGAGAGTAGGAAAATTGACTGTTTATTTGTGGGTGAAACACGGCAGCCAAATTGCGCACAACAGTGTCCCACAAACAGTCATGGAAGTGGGATTAGGGGAAGAAAGGGGGGAATGATGGCAAGGGGAGGGTTTGGTGTAGGGGGAAGGAGAGCAGGAAAGCCGACTATATATTTGTGGGTGAAACGCAACAGCCAAATTGCTCATAGATCACAGTGTTAGAGCAGTGGGGCTGGTCACTGTATTAGAGACACAGAGCAGTGAAGCTGGTGAGTATTAGAGATAGTTGAGCAGTGAGTGTGGAATGATAAAGATTAGGACTAAAATTTTAGCCTATTGCCTCCAACATGTTCCATAGATTTGGGCGTTTGGCTGGTTGGATGGTTGATTGGCTGGCTGGCTACTGACTGGCTGGCTGCCTACTGACTGGCTACTGACTGGCAACTGACTGGCTGGCTGGCTACTGACTGGAAACTGACTGGCTGGCTGGCTACTGACTGATTGTGTAGAGAGAACACCTTTTCTCAGTACCATATCCTGAGACTGAATGATTGGCCACAGACAAAGCACAGGACTGTCACCATCCACCACAGGCCTCTCGTCACTGTATTTGTGTAGGTCGCTCTGGGCACAGGAATCGATCCACTCCACCTGAAGTTGGGGCCTCAGAAGGTGCAGGAGACAGGAAATCCGGTACCAGGCGGCAGCAAACTCAATAACAGCGGCTTTGTCTTTAACCATCTGCATTTCCTTGTCACACCTTTGATTTAGTACAGCCTTCGGGAAAAAAAGGAAATTTTAATGATTAATATAAATTCTTGTTTTTAATAGAACGCTTTCACATCAGCAAGATTAGTGTTCAGCTCGGCTCGGTCCCTCACTCTTGTCTCTGAGTCAGGAGGCTGTGAACGAGAGCCGCATGTTGGGGACATTGAGATCACAGTCCAGGCTGATGTTACTGTGCAGCGCTGAGGGGAGAGAGAGAGAGAGAGACAGCGCTAAATTGTCAGTGGTGCCATCTTTCAGATGAAATTTAAATCTCATCTGTCCCCTGTTCAGGTAAATATTAAAGATCTCCCACAGCACTTTTAGAGAAATGAGAAGGAGTTTCTCTCTCTCTCCCGGTGTCCAAAATAAAATCACTTGCTGCTTCAAGGCTGTTTGTAAGGACATTGCTGTGGGCAAATTAGCTGCTGAGTTCATCCACAAAACAGTCACAATACTTTACAGTGAATTCTGTGATGCCCATTGTGTCCTCCTGGTGTGAAAGGTACTGGTCAGATGCCAGGATCGTTATTAACATGTCTCTCAGCCAAGCTTAGGGGGGAGCCAAGGAGGTGGGAAATGGGGAAGAGAATATGACCGGAAGTGCAGCCAAATAGGAAAGATTTGAGGCCGGATATTTACGGACGGAGAGAATGAGAGAACAAGTCAGCTCCATGAGTTCCAGAGTATGGTGGCAGATAGGCTGAAAGCCATGCTGGTGATGGTGGGGGGGCGGGGATGTGGAGCAGTGATCACTGAGCAGAAGGAGTTCAGGGCTGGTTGCTACAGTTTGAGGAGGTCACAGAGATCAGGTGGGGTGAGACAATAGAGGGCTTTCAATGTGAAGACGAGAATCTTGATCTGCGAGATGTGGAGCCAATGCAGCCGGGCAAAGTGGGGTCATGGAGCTCAGTGTGGGAGAGGACATAAACTGTAGAGTTCTGGATTATATGCAGGTTGTTGAGGGAAGATTTGAGAAGGCCGACAAATAGGGAATTACTGTGGTCAAGTCTGGATGTGATGAAAACTTGAATGAGCATCTGGCCAGATCAGCTCAGAGAGAGAGGTAATAGCGGGGGCGGGCCATGTTATTGTGCGATCTGTAATGTCCACATGAACAGGCAGACTTGGTGTGAGGTTTAACATCTCATCTAATGATGATCAAACCACAGAGGCCACAACAGACAATGTGGGGCTCAGTGGCTAAGGCAGCGGGGGCATTCCCTATCCACAATTCCCATGTATCGCAAACATTTCTTCACTCAGAGGGTAGTGATTCTATCGAATTTTCTACCCCAGAAGGATGTTCAGTCCTTGAACATATTCAAGACTGAGGTTGATAGATTTATAAAGGATAGAGGGATGTGGGGATGGGGTTGGAGTAAATGGAATTAGATTAGAAGATCAGCCATGATCTTATTTAATGGCGGGGAAGGCTCAATGGGATGAATGGCAACAACAACAACTTTGATTTATATAGCGCCCTCACGCCGGACAGCATCTCAGAGTGCTTCAATGGCCTACTCGTACTCCAATTTATTCTGTTCTTATGTTCAAATTGGATAAATCTGGCTCGGGAGAAACAACAACAACTTCGATTTACATAGCGCCCTCCACACGGACGGCGTCTCAGGGCGCTTCACGTTAGCGGATCCCGGGACTGAGCCAGGTGTAGCGGCAGAAAGGTGACCAAAAGCGCGGTCGAAGAGAAAAGTCTTCACCTGTGACCTGAAACTGGGAAGAGAGGGGGCGAGGCGAAGGGAGTTCCAGAGACTCGGGGCGTAGTGGCTGAAGGCACGGCCACCAAGGAAGACCTGGGCTGAGAGGGACCGACGAAGGAGTTAAGGTGGGAGAGGCCATAATATTATACAATTTCATGCAAAAGGGCCAATTGGCAAGCAAACTAATAGTCTGCGTAGCTAAACCCATAGATTGTGGAGCAAGTGTGCATCTCCATCCATCACTCTCTGTCGCTGAGCAGCAATAATCAAGGCAAACTGAATGCAGGGCAGATCAATTGAGATCCCCAGATGTCATTCCCAGGCTGTGGACAAAGCACACTAAAGCACTGTGTCCAACTCTAGTAAGATAAGGGGCTGCCAAGATCCTAGAAGCAGAGGAGAGAGGTGAGGCTGGTCAGTGTGTTAGATACAGAGGAGAGCAGTGAGGCTGGTCACAGTGTTAGATACAGAGGAGAGCAGTGAGGCTGGTCACTGTGTTAGATACAGAGGAGAGCAGTGAGACTGGTCAGTGTGTTATATAGAGTGTTAGAGCAGGGAGGCTGGTCACAGTGTTAGAGACACGGAGCAGGGAGGCTGGTCACAGTGTTAGAGACACGGAGCAGGGAGGCTGGTCACAGTGTTAGAGTCAGGAGTGGAACCAGCCTAACTGGAACTATGAACAATCAGCTACAGTCAGACAAGCTCGGGGATCATTAGTCTGGAGAGAAGACAAGGGGACCTTATTCAACATTATAAATGGGATTCAAAAACCAAACCCATATCAACACTTTGATATGTACGCACAGCAGGACAAGAACACGTGGATTTGAAACTAAAGGACAGACACCAGGAAGGTTTCCTTACCCAGAGAGGAGTTACAGTGTCACTGGGAAGGTGGCTGAGGCCAGGATAATGGGAATCATTTACCAAACATCTGAATGCTGCGATGGAGGGCGACAGTCGGATGTGGATTCTGTAGAGATGAGATGGGCCAAAGGGTCTTGTTCCTCTGAAGCAATCTTGTGAAGTCAGTCAGCACAGGTTAGTCTAACGCAGGTTGTGTTTAACAAATCTAATGTGAGGTTTTTGTGATTCAATAACAGAAGAGGATGTCTGTGAGCTTTACCTGCATCCCCCTGAACGATTGTCTGCCTCACAAGACAAGGCACATTTACCTGCAATGAACCTTGCGCGAACAACAATTTTCTACAGCACCTTTCCTGTTGTGAGGAAGTCTTAAATAGCTTCGTACCTCGGCCAGGGCTTCGTAATCTTGCATCTTCTTGTCAAAGTAATGTCTCCTCAGGTATTGGGTCTTGTCCTCTGTCTGAACAGGGAGGAAGTGGGAGTTACAGACTGGATGAGACAATTTTGTTCAGGTAATGATTTAGCAATCTAAGATATAATATATTTCTCCCTGCCCCTGGCATCTCACTCTACTCCTGGCTCCCCTCTCTCTCTCCCTGGCGTCTCCCTCTGACCCTGGTTTGTCTCTGCCGCTGGTCTCACTCTCTCTGCTCCTGATCTCTCTTGTTGCATATTGCTTTAGCAAGTGCCAATTGAGTATGGAGGATGCAAATATATAAGGATTCTGGGAAGCGTGATTTGCAAATTTTGAAAGTGATTCATTTGTAGAGTTCGAATATGTTTTGGATTAAATAACTTGACATCACTCTCTCTGTCGCTGGCCTTTCTCTACCCTGAACTGGCCTCCAATTCCCATGCAAACCTATCATCATAATCATAAGAACATAAGAATTAGGAGCAGGAGTAGGCCATTCAGCCCTTCGAGCCTGCCCCGCCATTAATAAGATCATGGCTGATCTTCTGACCTAACTCTAATTACCTGCCCTATCCCCATATCCCCTAATCCCTCTATTTTTCAAAAATCTATCAGTCTAAGCCTTGAAAATGTTCAAGCACTGAGCATCTACAGCTTTCTGGGGTATTGAATTCAATACATTCACTACCCTCTGAGTGAATAAATGTTTTCTCAACTCTGTTCAAAAAGGCTGACGCTTAATTTTAAGATTGTGACCCCTGGTTATAGTTTCTCCTACCAGGGGAAACAGTTCCTCCGTGCCTACTTTATCCAACCCTTTAAGAATCTTATTTGTTTCCATAATCCTAATTCTTCTGTAGTCTAGAGAATACAGCCCTAGTTTATTCAACCTATCCTCATAGGTCAGTCCCCTCATCCCAGGAACTAACCTAGAGAATCTACGCTGCCCCCCCTCTAAGGCAAGTATGTCCTTTTTTAAATAAGGACACCAAAACTGCACACAATACTCTAGGTGCGTTCTCACCAAAGCCCTATCCAGTTGCAGCAAGACTTCCCTACTCTTATACTCCAAACCTTTTGAAATGAACGCTAGCATGCCGTTTGCCTTCTTAGTTGCTTGCTGCACCTGCAAACTAACTTTTTGGGACTAGTGTACAAGGACACCCAAATCCCTCTGAATACTAACACTATCTAACTTCTCCCCGTCTAGAAAATAATCTATTCTTTTATTCTTGCTACCTAGGTGAATAATTTCACACTTGAATTCCATCTTCCACCTACTTGCCCACTCCCCTAGCCTATCTATATCTTGTTGCAATCTTTATGCATCATCCTCAGAGCTCACTCTGCTACATAGTTTAGTGTCATCTGCGAATTTAGACACGTTACATTCAATGTCCTCGCGCAGATCATTGATGTAAATAGTAAATAGCTGAGGCCCAAGCACTGATCCTTGTGGCTCTCCACTAGTTACATCCTGCTAATTCGAAAATGATCCGTTTATCGCTACTCTCTGCTTTCTACCCGATAGCCACTCTTCTATCCATGTTAATATTTTCCCATTAATCCCGTGGGGCTTAATCTTGAGTAACAGCCTTTTGTGTGGCACCTTGTCAAATGCCTTCCTAAAATCCAAATATACCAATCAGTCGTGTGTCGGACACACAGACACTCATCACCCAAACACCCAGTGGCTGACCCATAGGGAAACCTGTGATCGTTCGGGTGTTTAACGTACATGGAAATCTGTCAACCTTTTTTTTGAGGTGTTCCCCCAACCCCCCCCGCCCCCAGCTACATGGCTCTGACTGTCCTCGCAATCAACCAGTCTAACACTTGGAAATCTGTCACCATATTTAAGACCGAGAGATCTACACATGTATGTCACCAGCTCACTGAAAGCTCTGTGTCTGCAATGGAATGTGATACCATGGGTTTCAATTTTTACAAGCAAGTCTATCTATAAGTTGCACAATCAAACTATTAGTCGCAGGTTGGCAAGAGCCAAGGTTTGTGGAGCCCAGTGTGTCTTTTGGGTTAATGGCTGGAGTCTAACCAACTAAAACCACATAGCTTGCCATTGATATCGTTGAATGGCCAAACTTTCCTGCTATTTCACCAGGTAGGACCACCCTGCACATTGGTTAGAGCTTTGGCTGTGGGGTTAACAGGAGCTGTAGTGGGAGGATTACCTGCCAATAGTGACTGGCCTGTCCTCCTAGGTCATGTGGATGAGCTAGGCTGGGCTGTGCTGTGATCAGCAGTGAGAGCCCTGGATACACTGCAGACCCAAACACATATTAATACTCACTGTGGCCAGTCAAACAGCACACTTTCTGGAGATGCGGTTTGCAACAACAACTGCTGATAATGATAGTACACCGTTAAAAAGAATAATTTACCTTCCAATTTGTTTGCGTACATTTAGGTGACAGTATGGCGAGTTCTTCATCTACATTCCCAATGGCAGATTCATATATAACCTAAATACAGGAGAAAATTAAAAACGGTTATCTGTCCTTCAAATACAACAATTAAAAACAACGATCCTTGCAATTAGTACCAAGAGGTCATATCAAAGTGTTTCACAGGATTTGCTGTCAAATGTATTGATTGTGTTTTATGGGCAAAAGCGACATGAGGTCAACTCGTACATGGCGTCTGACGTCTCCCAGCGGTGACCAGATACACCACAGGGACCCAGCCATATAACAACAACAACTTCAATTTATATAGCACCCTCCACACCGGAAGGCTTCTCAGAGCGCTTCACAATAGCGGATCCCAGGACCGAGCCAGGGGCAGAAAGGTGACCAAAGATGCGGTCAAAGAGAAAGGTTTTCAGCTGTGACCCTGAAACTGAGAAAAAAGTGGGCAAGACGAAAGTAGCGAGGAAGGGAATTCCAGAGCCTCGGGGCATAGTGGCTGAAGGCCCGGCCACCGAGGGTGGAGCGGAGGATTCGGGGGGGGGACATGGAGGAGGCCAGACCCAGTGGAGCGAAGGCAGCAGGTGCTGGGTTGGGGAGAGAGGAGGTCAGAGAGGTAGTGGGGGGGTGGGCAGAGGAGTGGAGAGATTTGAAAACAAGGTTGAGGATCTTGAAGTCGATGCTCTCAGGGATAGGGTGCCAGTGAAGTCTGGCAAGGGCTGGGGTAATGGGGGAGCAAAGCTTGGTGCGGGTGCGTATGCGGGCGGCAGAGTTTTGGATGAGTTGGATTTTGTGGATTGCGGTGAAGGGGAGACCGGCGAGGAGGGCATTTGAATAGTCCAGCCGTGAGGTGACTAAGGCGTAGACCAAGGTTTCAGTGGTTTTTCGGGTGAGGTATTGCCAGAGACGGGCGATCCATCGGAGGTGGAAGAAGGCGGTGCTGGTGAGGGACCGGATGTGGGGGAGGAAGGACAGTTGGGGGTCGAACGTGACACAAAGGTTGTGCAAAGGTTCATAGAGTTTTAGGGGCAAACCGAGAAGGTGGAAGAGGTGAGAGCCGTGTGAATGGAGATGTTGACGAGAGCCAAAGAGTATGGTCTCTGTCTTGTCAACATTCAGCTGCAAGAAATTTGCGCTCATCCAGCTCCTGACAGGCAGCTGACAGAACATCAGGGGACTGGGGGTCGCAAAGTGAAGTGGAGAAATAGAGTTGGGTGTCATCCACGTACATGTGGAAGTGTTCCCCATGTCTGCGGATGACATCCCCGAGAGGGAGTGTGCGGATGAGGAAAAGGAGGGGGCCAACGATGTATCCCTGGGGTACCCCACAGGTAACTGGATAAGAGCGGGAGGAAAAACTGTTTGTGGAGATGCACTGCTGGCGGTTTGTGAGGTAGGTCTCGAAGCAGGCGAGTGCGGTCCCACTGAGGTTGATAGGCAGTGGAGGAGGATGGCATGGTCGACTGTGTCGAACGCAGCGGACAGGTCCAGGAGGATAAGAAGACAGAGAGAGCCCTAGTCACAGATAGAGAGGACGTCGTTTGTGAACGTAAGAACATAAGAAATAGGAGCAGGAGTAAGCTATTCAGACCATTGAGCCTACCCCGCCATTCGATCATAGCTGATATTCTACTCTAACTCCAGCCTTATTCCCAAACCCCTTAATCCCTTCATAACTTCCCCTGACCGAGGCCACACACCTAGCTAAACCTTCCACCATGACCTAACTGCTCTGGTGGCTCCACCCTCCAATCCTTCCTCTCGGAGAATCATCGACTATTACCTCCCATTCCTCTCCAAGTCCCTGGGAATGAGTCATTGCATCCCAGCTTCACTCTTTCCTCTCCCACTATTCCCTCCAATTGAGTTACTATGCAGCCCACAGCATGGAAGCAGCACTGGTGAAAATCTAATTAGTGACATTTGGTCAATCTATGACCAAGGTTCTCTCTGCCTCCTTGAGCTCTCTGCTTCCTTTGACACTCAACCATTCTAACCTCCCTCATCGCCTCTCCTCTCATCTCAACCTACATGGACCTGCATCTGGTTCTAAATCTAACTTTCCACTTTGTTTCCACTCATGGCTTCTCCTCCAGCCCTTGCACCATCATATGCTGTGTTCCTCAGGGCTCTGTCCTTGGCCTCCTCTTTCTACATGCTCCCTCTTGGCAACATCATCTGCAGTGTCAATTTCCATGTATGCGGATGACATCGAACAGTAACTCTTCTGTTTCTACCCTCGACTCCAGGACCATTATTGGTAAACTGCCTGTCAGACATCAAGTCCTGGATGAGAGTCACCTTCTTGCAGTTGAATGTCATCCAGATCAAGGCCCTCCTGCTTGGCTCCTGCATCTCCCTCCATGGATGCACTCCGCATCTAACTCAGCTAATAATGGGTTGCTCGGCGATCTGTTTGACTCTCAGTGGAATGACCCGCCATGTGCCATGACCCGCTCCACCTTTCCCGAACTTCACAACATTGCTCGGTTCCACCACTGCCTCACTCCGCATGCTCCTAGACCCTCATACACACATTCATAACATCTAGGCTCAATTACACAAACTTCTTGCTGGTTGCTTGTACCCAACTCCTCCCTCCACAGGCTCCAGAACTCTGCAATCCGTGTTCTCTCCTGCACTAGACTCCGTGACCCTATCACCCCCACCTTTGCCCAACTGCAATGGCTTCCCATCATATAGAGGATACAGTTCGAGCTCCTGCTCACCTTCTGCCTCGCCCCATCCATTGCCTCCTTCCTCGACTCAAGACCTGCCTCTCTTTAACTATGCCTTTGGTCAACTCCCTCCCCCACCTGTTCTCCAGCCCTCCTGATCCCATCCATTATCATAGGTGCTAGATTCCAGACTCTCCAGTGCCTTGGGATATTCTCCCAAGATGGGAAAGGAGCCATACAAATGAAACAAACACAGAAATTGCTGGGAATACTCAGCAGGTCAGGTAGCACCTAGGAGAAAGAAAAAGTGACATTTAGGGTCCACGATCCTTTGTTAGAACTCATGAAGGGTCGTGGTAATAATCCTTGCATTTGATAGCGTTTTTCAAAACTTCTAGATGTCTCAAACCTCTCCACAGAATATACTGTAAAGCAAATTGAATGCAAACTTGTGGGTGAAATGCAGCAGCCAATTACACATAGCAACTCTCCCCCACGAACAGTCATGGATTGAAGTGACCAATGTTTTTTTGAGGGATTATTATCAGGAGTTCGTGGAGTAAGGAAAGTTGGCCAACATTTTCCACTGGCCTGGAATCAAACCCAAGTCTCTCACTGGATTGTTTCCCTTGGTATATTCTTGACTTGTTCTCTTTCCCCATACCCTGACTCCTCCCCTTGCCATCTTTACCCCCTTTTCCCCCTAATGACTGTTTGTGGGACACTGCTGTGCGCAATTTGGCTGCCGCGTTTCGCCCACAAATATACAGTCAATTTTCCTACTCTTCTTCATCCTGCCCCGACCCCTCCCCCCCTTCTCTGGTCCTTACCTAACTGTACAGCGCTTTGGGACATCCTCTTGACGTGAAAAGCGCTATCTAAATCTAAGTTTTGATTTGATTTGATTGTAAGGCGAGTGCTCTAACCACTGAGCTGCAGGACTCCACCAACTGATGGAGGATTAAGAACTGATGGAAGGATCATGAATCCAAAACATTGACTCACTTTTTCTTTCTCCATAGATGCTGCCTCACTTACCGAGTGTCCCTGGTGACTTCTGGTTTTGTTTCAGATTTCCAGCATCTGCAGTCTTTTGCGTTTTTGCCATACAAATGAAATTTGTTTTGAGACATCGGAAGAAATTGCTCTTCTCTAACAGATTGACCAGCCTCACTCCTATCCTCTGTCTCTAACCCTGTGTCAAGCCTCACTGCTCTCCTCTGTCTCTAATAGAATCATGGAATGAAGGAATTTTACAGCACAAAAGGAGGCCATTCGGCCCATCTAGTCTGTGCCGGCTCTTTGAAAATAACAACTCAATCCCACTGCCCAGCTCTCCCCCCATAACCTAAGAGACCTGTTCTCCCTAAATAAAGATCAAATTCTCTTTTAAAAGCTGTTATCTAATCGGCCTCCACCACCTTTTCAGGCAATGCATCCCAGATACGAACAACCCGCTGAGTGAAAACATGTCTCCTCAGCTCCCCTCTGCTTCGTTTTGAAACTATTTTAAATCTGTGACCACGAGTCACTAATTCGCCCACCAGTGGAAACAGTATTTCCCGATTCACCCTGTCAAATCCCCTCATGATTTTATAAACCTCTATCAGGTCTCCTCTCAACCTTCTCTGTTCTAAAGAGAATAAACCTAGCCTTTCCTCCTGACAGAAGTCCCTCAATCCTGGTACCATTCTAGTAACCTTCTTTGTACCCTTTCCCAATGCCTTAACATCCTTTTTATAGTGTAGTGACCAGAATTGAACACAGCAACAATCATAATAATAATAATCAGGCTTCCGTGTTGCCCGCAGTACGGTCAAGCTCATAAATGGCATCCTGACCATCTGTGACGACAACAACAACAAAATTACACTTGTATAGTGTAATTTCATATCAGGAAGACGTCCCAAGGTGCTGGACAGTCATTGTTTCAATTACAAGCTGGGGTCAGCGATGGGTAGAGGGAAAGGGGAGATTTGGAGAGATCGATGGGGTCTTGAGGCGGGACGTGAAGGAGGTCAGGGAGGGGGCGAGACAGAGGGTCTACAGAATTGAGTTCTGGAGGTTGAGTGAAGGCTGGGCAAGCCTTCACTCAACACTAATGGGGTGGGTAAGTTGGGGCACATGGAACAGGCCAGAGATTGCTGGGCAAAGGGTGTGGGGGTTAGGAGATCAAAGAGGAAGGGTGGGGTGAGGTTGTAGAGGAGCTTTGAATGTGAGGACCAGGATCCTGAATTGGATCTTCTGGATGATGGGGAGCCAATGGAGTCGGTCAAGAATGGGGTAGATGGGGTCACGAAGCTTGGAGAGGTAGAGGACGTGGGCCGCAGAGTTCTGGGTGATCTGCAGCCTTTGGAGGGAGGAATTGGGAAGCAGAGAAGCAGGGCGTTGGAGTAGTTGAGCCGGGGTGTGATGAAGGTGTGAATAAGGGTTTCCGCAGCCTGGGGGAATTAAGTAATGACGGAGCGGGTCATGGCATGCATGTGTGGGGAGGAACGACCGTTGAGGATCGAACAAGGCACCTAGGTTCATGACTGGCTTGGTAAGGTTGTGTGTTCAACCATGGAGGTTGATGCTGCCAGTCACTTTTAAGGCGAGTGCTCTAACCACTGAGCTACAGGACTCCACAAACACTGGGATCAACCTAACCTCTGTCCCCAATCCAGTCTGAGATTTCCATGCATCCCACCTACACATGGAAATCCCAGAGTGCGGCCTTTCCCACTCAATGTGCAGCTAGGACCACCCTCCCCGTTCATTGGTTCATTCATTGGTTCGTTAGAGCTTTGGCTGCAGGGTTAACAGGAGTTGCAGTGAAAGCATTCCCTGACCCCAGTGACTGGGCTGCCCTTCCAGCTTCTGCTGATGAGGCAAGCTGGCCTGTGCTGTCATCAGCATCGAGAGTCCTGGTTAACTACAACCCCATCATAATTTGGTTCTTGAAAAGTGCGACTTTAAGAGAAACAATGTTAAGCGCATACAGGTATCCCCCACTTAACGAAGAGGTTAGGGATTTTAAAACCCTTCATTAAGCAAAAATTTCGTTAATCGAGAGTTTAACTGTATTACTGTATTTGGCGGCAGCTCCATCCCGAGCCTCCCCACTAACATCAGTTTAGTTCCTAGCGCTGTATTTTCGGTGTATTGGCTGCTCAACCTAAAGTACGGAGTTCCGGAATCTGGAATGTGACAAAAAATGCAGAAATAAAAACGCCAATCCTACCCGCTCCAGGCCAGGTCTTCACGGTCACTGCACTGAAATATCGCAACCTGAGCCCAGGCATTTCCTGACTCAGGATGCGCTTCTTTCTTCCTCCCCCTCACTTTCTCTCTACCCCCACATTTCTCTTTACCCCCCTCCCCTCCTCTCTTTCTCTCTGCCCCACCTCCCCTCTTTCTCTCTGCCCCCCTCTCTATCCTCCCATCCGTCTCTATCTCTCTATGCCCCCTTCCCCTCCATCCCCCCTCCATCTCTATCCCCCTTCCCTCCCTCTCTATCCCCCCCATATCTTGACTTACTAGTGTATTATTGAAGCCACAAACATCCTGCCGCTGAAGCTCCTCCCATATGGGAGGTTCTGCACTGCTTAACTGAGGCTATGTATGTATGGGCTTGTGTTGAGAAGGACGCGAGATTTAAACTTTTATAGTGAGCGCAGCCTTCACTAAGCGCATAGTGGGGTACAAATAGAAACCCTCATTATAGTGAACTTTCGTTAACAGGGCGTTCGTTAAGCGGGGGCTACCTGTATATGTTTCCCATAAGAATGAACGTAAAAACTGGAGTTAGGTTCTTTTGGACATTTATTGTCATAATTTTCTAAAACAGCATTATACTCGCTCCCTGACTGCCTGCCTGGCTCACTGCTTCACTCCGACTGCCTGCCTGCCTGCCCCGCTCACTCACTCACTCACTGCCGGTCTCACTCGCTGCCGGTTGGCTCTCTCACTCGCTGACAACCTGGTTCACTCCCAGGTCCTAGCGCCGTCATGCCAGATAGACAGAGATTGTGACATTACTGAGTCCCAAGGAAATCGTAGTTTACACCTCCCCAGACCCCCAAACAGTGGTACCTTTAATATTTTTGCTGTAATAACATCAGTTAACAGAGATGAGGATTTCGGTGAAGGGATATTTCGGTGTTTTGCCCGACTGAAGGATTGTTTCTGTAAACTGTCTAACATGGCCAGAATATTTGATTGTTGACAGGGGTCATTGATATTTTCAGTCAGTGTGTCCTCATCCTTTATCTTTGTTTTCATCTCTTCCCTGTGTCCGTAACAACAAGAACAACAACAATATTATATTTACACAGTGCTTTTCACATTGGACCTTGGCGCTAGCTGAAGAGTCAGTGTTTCAAGCTGGGAGTCGGGATAAAGAAGGGTGGAGGGCAGGGAGTTGTGGATAGTAGGGTGACCGAAGGAATGATTAATGAGCAGGGTCTCGAAAGAGGCATGGGAGGGGTTGAGGAGGAGGGACTGTGGGATGGAATTCCTGAAGGTGGGGAGAAAGGCTGAAGGCCTAGTCTCTGATGGTGGAGTGGGCCAGGCAGAGGATGTGGAGAAGGCCACAGCTGAGATGAGGGAACAGAGAGGATGATATGGAGTTGGCAGGTGAAACAGGTAGGGTGGTCAGAGGCTTTGGAAGGCTTTGAAGGCAAGGACGGTGGAGGTGATAGGGTCACAAAGGTCCAGTTGAGGACACCAGCTGTAGAGTTCTGAAGGACCTGCAGCTTGTGGAGGGAAGGACACACACAGAGAAAAACTCCCTACTCTTTTCTGACATCGCCATGGGAGATATTTAATATCTGTCTGAACAGGCAGATGTTTGGTTTAACATCTCATCCAAAGGGCGACGCCACCAACAATGTAGTGCCCCACATTGGGCAGAATTGTCAGCCTGTGAGAGACTGTGAGAGAGAGAGAGAGTGAGAGAGACTGAGCCAGGCTGATACTGACGCAAGGGAGAAAGAGCTGGGCTGAGACAGTGCAATATGGTTGTTGCGTAACTTTCACCCAAGCCTTCACAGCCCATTATTGTATCACTCACATGCCTCAAGGTGTTTCACACCATTTTCTGCAGTGTATCGTGACTGTATTTTGTTGGCAACCACTTACTTCTGTAAACTGGTCTCTTTGAACAAAAAATTCTTGTTCTTTTCCTGAGAATCTTTCAAACTCTCTCTCAAGTTCTGAATAGTATTCTGTGATTCATTAGACAGCTGATTTAAACTGCAATAAAAAAACAGAATATTGAAACACTCAGAAATTGTGTCTGTGTTGATGCTCTCTCCTTTCCCACCATCTACTCTAATCCCATGTCCCTATTCTTCCCTACACCCAATGTGTCCATGCTGGTGATCAACAACAAACTGTACAGTGCCTTTCACATCCAGAGAACATCCCAAGGCTCTGGACAACCAGAAATTTGGAGGGTTTTGAGGACAATAAAAAAGCAGAATTGTGAGGGGATGGTAGAGGGTAAAGTGCTTGAAGTAGGGGTAGATTCCGGAGGAGGAAGGGGATGGAGCAAATGAGTACTTGGCAATGAGGGCCGCACACCACCTTAGGATGTGGAGTTTAGTGGAAGGTATAGCCGGGTGGTGTGGTCACAGTCACGGGGAAGATGTCACTTGAAATGAGCCAGGATTCTGTGAGGGTCCATCAACAATGAGGACATCGACGGTGAGGACTTTGTTGCAAAGAGAGCAAACATTTTCTAGGGCGATACAGAGAGGACAGTTGGCAGAGGAATGTGTGAAATGAGAGGGGGATGATTGACAGTGAGGGTTGCAATGTGGATGAGGGAGGAGAGGTTTACCCCGGGATATAGAACTACTGGGCCTTGCAATGGAAATGTGGTTAGGGGAGGTCAGGGTGGCTGCTATTGGACAGCCAATGGCAAGTACGCTGGACCACGCTACTCTAGCTCTTTAACTCCCCACCCATGCAAAAGTAGGTCAACGTTTCAGGTCCACAACCCTTCATCAGAACATTTCATCACCAAAAACTTTAAAAGCGATTTGAAGTCCATAGTCAGTATTCTAACTTAAAGTTAATTACCTTTTTTTCTGACATTAAATTGCCTAGATTTGGCAAGAACTTGGTGGCAAAAGAGGATCTGGAGGATCCAGGGTTGGAGCTACAGCAATATATTGTAAATTTGGTGGGGAATATATCAGAAGATACTTTCCAAAGGTGAGGGGGCTTACATCCCATCAAAAGGAGTGAGTACATGTGGCTCCAGGTGACTGGTTACCTGATGACATCAAGGGTATGAGCCTGAATGATACTGAGTAGTCCACTAGGTCAGGAATTAGCTTTCAGTACATTCTGTCACTGACTTATTGTTAAGTGGCTGCTAGCAGGGATTAGTTAAATGTGAAACAAAAACTGAAGACACTGGGAACACTCAACAGGTTAGTTAGCATCTAACGGAGAAAGGAAAGTGAATCAACATTTCCGATCCATGACCCTTCGTCAGACTCCTTTCATACCCTTCGTTAGTCTCCCTTCTGACGAAGTCAGACCCAAAATGTTGATTCACGTTCCTTTCTCTCCATAGATGCTGCCTGACATGCAGAGTGTTCCCAGCCATTTCTGTTTTTAGTTCAGATTTCCAGCATCTACAGCATTTTGCTTTTTTGATTTAGTTACGTGTGTTTATTTGGTGTTTCCTATTGTCGTTTGTATCCAATCTGTCAGGAAGTGTTGTTATTAATGCCCAGGGTTGTATGTTTCAAGGAACATTTCATTGAGATTTCTTGACCGTGCCCATAAGTCCCTGTAATCAATCTGGAAGGAGGGACGCATAAACAGGTTGTCACCCCCAAGCCTGAGAGTTTCCTCATCTGGCAGACATCTGTCTTCAGTTTGGTGGGTGGATCCTGATGAGGATCTGGGACTGGATGAGGATGAGGGACAGGAGTATGAAAGTTGTTTTTGCTCTGCTTCTCTTGAGTGCTTAAAGTGGTAGATAAATGTGTATGTTATCTCTCAGTTTAGTGTTACATCACCATCTTTAATGACATTTTATTTTCTTGATACACTGTAGTTGTTGGCGCTCAGAAGAGAAGACCCTCCAGGGTCTATCTTGACCCTCCATCTTGAACCAGCCATATTATTATCGAGCAATTTTATTCGTGGTCTGAATCGTTTCTTTGTATTTCTTCCTTTCCTCCATCTAACTTTTCAAAACCCATTTGCCTTTTATTTCTGCACAAAAGACCAAAATAAGGATTGAACTCTGGGCCTGGGAAACAAACCACTGTGCAGTAGTGTAATGTAAATAGTTTTAAAACTCAATGTTAGTTATCACCATGATTTGTGTAAAGTGATTTTAAAAAATGAGTTTACTGCTTTATCAAGCAGTAAACTGACTTTACCCCACGCCACCTTTCCCTCCCTCTCCCCCCCTTACCCCCTTTTCACCCTTTCTCCCCTGGCCCCACTTCCATGACTGTTTGTGAGACACTGCTGTGTGCAATTTGGTTGCCGTGTTTCACCCACAAATATACAGACAAATTTCCTACTCTTCTTCATCCTGCCCCAATGCCTCTCCCACTGATCTTGTTCCTACTTAACTGTTCAGCACCTTGGGAAGTCCTCTCGATGCGAAAGGCACTATATAAATGTACGGATTTATAGATTGATTGATCAATTGATCTGCGTTAAGCAGCTGGTGATGAGAAAGCCTGGTACACTGCATTGTAGTTGGCACAGTACCCACTGTGAAGCCAATTCCACCTCAGTGACAGGTCAGTGTAGGCCAGAGCCCTCCCTCCCTGTACTAATTACCGTGTTTACCACAAACCCACCTCACTACTTGATCCTCAATTTCACAAATGGGCTGGAGAAGGACTCCACTTGATGATGGTGAGGATGTGTGTTACAAAACTAACTGGAAATTCAGTCCCTGTGTTTCTGGGCTAGGAGACAGGAGCCTGTAGAGCCCACTTTAGGGAGTTGTCAATACCTGAAAATTTGTTGACGGATCTTTGCCTTGTTCTCCTTGTCCCTTTGCTGATAGTTGAGTGTTCTGATCAGAATCAGTTTGCATCTGGGATCCAGTTTCCCTGAACTGTAAAACAGATTCAACATTTTATATTTGATAATATTAACAATGATAATAATCGCTGCATTTATATCTCTTTTCATGATGTGATGATGTCTCAAAAGAATTCACAGGATTCACTATTAAGGAGTAAAAGCAACAACAACAAAATTACACTTATTTACAGCCTTTCACATCAGGAGGACGTCACAAGGCGTTGGACAGTCATTGTTTCATACCCGACCTGGGGACAGGGAGGGTGAAGGGAAAGGGAGGTATTTGGAGTGGCCAATGGGCCGTCGAAGAGGACGGTCTTGAGGCGGGACTTGAAAGAGGCCAGGGAGAGGATGAGGTGGAGGGCCTGCGGGATGGAGTTCCAGAGGTTGGGGGCAGAGTGGCTGAAGGATCGCCCGCCAATGGTGGGACAGGTGGGTTGGGGGACATGGAACAGGCCAGAATCTGCTGAGGGGATGGATTGGGCAGGTTGGTAATGGGTTAGGAGATCACAGGTGTAGGGTGGAGAAGGTGGGGGAGCGAGCATCAGGTTTCATTCACTTTTTTGATATCTTGTTGTTGTTCATACCTGAATGCTAAATCTCTAATCTGTTCAAACATCTGTTGTGATAAAGCATCAATTTGGTTCTCGGACAGTTCATTTTCCTGGTTTTGCACAATCCGCTGTGTTTTTGTCCAGTAAGCCTCCAATCTGAAAGAATCAAATACAAACAGCACACCATGTTTGTAGAGAACAGCAACAAAATTACTAGACCAGTTCATGTTGGGATGTCCCAAGGCAATGGACAGTTGGGTGTTTCAAACCCTAAGCTGGGGTCATCCCTGAACCCAAACTCTAACCTCTACTGTCAATAGCACTGCCACCAGCCTCCCCAGCACCAGCCAGCAACACAAGCCATTGTCCAACATATACAGTTAACCCTCGTCGATCGCATGGGTTACTGCCATATTGCCAGACTCCGTCAGTATCTCACCCCCCATGACGGCGAAACACTTATACTCGCCTTCGTCACATTAAGGCTCGACTACGGGAACTCTCTGCTCGTCGGCCTCCCCAGCTCCTCCCTTCCCAGGTTGCAGATCATTCAGAATTCTGCAGCTTGTGTTCTCTCCTGTACTAGGCTTCGCGACCACATCTCTCCCACCCTCGCCCTTCTCCACTGGCTCCCCAACCCCCAGAAGATCGGATTCAAGATCCTCGTCCTCACCTCAAGGCCATTCACGGCCTATCTCTCTGACCTGCCGCCCACACCCTCTGCTCAGCAGACTCAGGCCTGCTCCGCATCCACCGCCCAAACCACCGAACCATCGGTGGCTGGGCTTTCAGCCTCTCTGCTCCCAAACTGTGGAACTCCATCCTGCAATCCCTCAGCCTCGCTTCCTCCCTTTCCTCCTTCAAGGCCAGTCTCAAGGCCTTCCTCTTCGACTTCGCTTTTGGCTCCCCTCCCAACTCTTCCCCCTCTGCTACTCTCATTCCCCCTACCCCGAAACCACCCTCCCTCTCGGGTCCTGACCTGACTGTTCAGCGCCTTGGGGCATCCTCTCGACATGACAGGTGCTATATAAGTGTAATTTTGTTGTTGTTGTTGTTACATTCCTGGAAAACTGCGCACTCGGTAAAATTATTTTGGGTAAGCTTCACAAGTAATGGGAAAAGGGGGATTAGAGGAATCCAGTCACAGGCTATGCAACCTCAAGCCTCCAGGCACATCTGCAACCGACCAACACAAGGTACGTACTGAGGCGGGCTACAGCCAGCTGGCCCACACCTCGCTTCCCCACCCTCTCCCTGCTCTCATCGCTCTCCCTGCTCTGGTCTCTCTCCCCCTTTCCCCTGCTCTTGTCTCCCCTACCACCCAAGAAGTGGGCCAATCAGTGGGAGCCCGGGTGGGAGGCATAGAGTCACCAGGGAGAGGGCAGCTGGAGAGGGGAGAGGACTGCTGCGGAGGGGTGGGAGCAGGCAGAGAGGTCAAAGAGGGAGAGAAGAGGGCAGCTGGGGAAGAGAGAGAGCAACCGGGGAGGGGAGGGAGCAGGCAGAGAGGGGATGGGAGAGGACAGAAATGGGGGTTAGAAGAATGCAGCCACAGGCTACCCACCTCAAGACTCCAGGTACATCCACACCTGACCAATGCAAGGTACGTGCTGAGGGGGGCAACAGCCGTCTGGCCCACTCCTCGCTCCCCCCACACCCCCAGCAATAAAGCAATAAAACCACAGCTAGGCTAAATTCTTTTACCTATGTTACTGGACTCTCTCATTCTTTCTCTTCTGTTTACCATGCAATGCCATCAGGAAGCTCCGAGGCTGAAGAGTCATTGGACTTTCCCATGGGTGCATTGCGTGCGAGGCCAGCTAGCCGAGAAATCATCGAATTTAGTCAGGAGCTGCCAGCGTCCTCACAAATGCGCATGCGCGCGGACCAGCGCATATAAACGAGTTTTGTGCGCACTGCGGAATAAAGTGATGCTTTTTTTCGTCACGTATACATGAGTTCGCAATCGATTAAGTCACGTTCGACTAGGGTTAACTGTACCATCTAACCTTACCCCACCACCTCCTCCTCACATTATCACCCCATCCTCACACCATTACCCGTTCCTCACCCCATCACCCCCTCCTCAGTCCACCCCTATTCTCACCCCTTCACACCGTCCTCACCCCATCCTCACTGATCACACCATCCTCACCCATTAATCCATCCTCATCTCATCACCCCATCACCCCTGATCATCCCATCCTCACCCCCATTAGTAACAAACTGGCAAATGGAGCTTAGTGCTGTCTGGCTCTATGTTGTGCGAGAATGTGTGGGGCTCAATGTTGCGCCTGAAAGTTACATTATGGTTGGCTAATTATTTAACAGTAAGTTAAAGGTTACCTTTCTTGAAGCTTTATTTTTTCTGTCATGAGATTCATGCTCCCCTGTTTCATACTCTTGTCTTCAGCCATATGGTAATTCACATGGGATTCGCATGCCCTGAAAGCCACAAAATATACAGTCACTACATTTTACCGTGAAGCACTGTCAGTCCACGACCGTTTGTGAATCACTGCTGTGCACAATCGGCTATCTCATTTCACCTACAAAATACACAGTCAATTGTATATTTACTTTACAGTATTTCCTGTGAAGCGCGTTGAGACTTCTCAAAGACGAGATAGAGTATCAAATACAAAGATTATTTAATTATTATTATGTCAAAAACAAAGATTATTAAGACTTATTAATATTGATTTGATTGATCCACTACAAATCATTCAATCACTTTGAGCTAGGATGATAATCACACTGACATTATCACTCGTCCTCTCACCTCCATTCAACAGATATACACTTTGTAGTACATTCTGTAAAGTGCTTGTGACTGTAGCCTGGTACTGTATTATTATTATTCTTAGGGCAAGCCGCACTGATGTTCCAGTGGAGTGCTGACGGGAGACACTGACCTTCAACACATCAATAGAGCCCTTTACACAGCGTCCTTCAACAGCATTACAATAACATATGTAGTGCCTTTCACATCAGGAGGACGTCCCAAGGTTCTGGACAAACAATATTCCAATATCCCTAGTTGTGAGTAGGGATTGCGGAGAGGACAGGGGAAGATGACTGACTCTTACCTGTCCCTTCTCCCCCACATCTGCGCCATAACCAGTACTGCCTTCCACCACCTTTGCAACATGGCCAGACTCAGCCACTGCCTCACCCCTCATGCTGCCAAAACGTCTTCCCACCCGAAGATGGGCAAGATAGAGGAATTGAGGCAGAAAGTCCCGGAGTCTCAGTGTATAATGACCGAAAGTGCAACTGCTGATGGTGGATTGGAAGGGACCTCCAGCTTGGATTACTCAAACAAATTCCTCCCTATAATTCTTGCATTTGATATAGCGCTTCTTCATATCTTATCGAGGTCGCAAAGTGCTTCAAAGAATATACTGTAAAATGAATTGACTGCATATTAGTGGGCAAAATGTGGCTGCCAATTGTGCACAGCGGTGTCCCCACAAACAGTTGTAGATTGAAGTGACCAATGTTTTTTTTGAGGGATTAATATCAGGCGTTTGTGGAGTAAGGAAACTTGCCCAAAGTTTTGCGCTGGCATGGATTCGAACCCAAGTCTTCACTTGTAAGGCTAACGACTGAGCTACAGGACTCCATGAACTGACGGAGGATCGTGAACTGACGAAGGGCCATGGACCCAAAACATTGACTCACTTTTTCTTCTGGCAGCATTACTTCATAGATGCTGCCTGACCTACCAAGTGTCCCGGTAATTTCTGGTTTTGTTTCAGATTTCCAGCATCTGCAGTATTTTGCATTTTTGCCATACAAATGAAATTTGTTTTGAGACATCAGAAGAAATTATTCTGCTCTAACAGATTGATCAGCCTCACTCCTATCCTCTGTCTCTAACCTGTGACCAGCCTCACTGCTCCCGTCTGTCTCTAAACCTGTGACCGGCCTCACTGCTCTCCTCTGTCTCTAACACTGTTAAGCAGTGTCCCACAAACAGTCATGGATTGAGATAATCAATTTTCATTATTGTGGGGTTTTTGGGGGATGGATTATTTTAGGTGTGTATGTGGAGTAAGGAAACTTGCCCAAGGTTTCAGCCTGACCAGCCTAGATTCAAGTACAGGTCTCAAGCTTGTAAGGCAAGTGTTCTAACCACTGAGCTACAGGAGTTACACTCATCTCAAAGATCCAACTGATTCAACAACAACAAATAGTGAGGAGGACTGTAACCAACTGCAAGCAGACATACACAGATTGGTGGAATGGGCTGACAAGTGGCAGATGGATTTTAATGTGGATCAGTGTGAGGTGATACACTTAGGTAGGAAAAATGATCGGAGGCAATATAGACTTGGTAGCTCAATCTTAAGGGGGGTGAACGTACAGAGAGATCTGGGTGTTCAAGTAAGCGAATCATTAAAGGTAGCAGGGCAGGTAGATAAGGCAGTAAAAAAGGCATTTGGTGTACTGAGCTTTATTAATAGGGGCATAGAGTATAAGAGTAGGGAGGTTATGGTTAATCTTTACAAAACACTGGTTAGGCCTCAGCTGGAGCACTGCGTCCTTACTTCAGGAAGGACATTAAGGCACTGGAAAGGGTGCAGAGGAGATTCACGACAATTATGCCAGGAATGGGGAACCTTAGCTATGAGGACAGGCTGGAGAAGTTAGGACTTTTCCCATTAGAGCAGAGAAGGTTACGCGGGGACCTGATAGAGGTCTTCAAGATCATGAAAGGTTTTGACAGGCTAGATAGGGAAAAGCTGTTTCCACTGGTAAGTGTATCTGTGACCCATGGTCTTAGTCTTAAGATATCTGCCAAAAGAAGCAGAGGGAGGTAAGAATAATTTGTTTTACTCAGCGAGTTGTTGGAATTTGGAATGATCTGCCTGAAAGGGTAGTGAGGTCCTATTCAATAGCAGCTTTTAAGAGAGAACTAGATACGTATCTGGGGAAGACGGGTTTGCAGGGTTATGGGGAGAAAGCTGGTGATTGGGGTTAATGAAAGTGACTTGCTCGGTCACAGAGCCGGCACAGTTTTGATGGGCTGAATAGCCTCCTTCTGTGCCATAACAAAAAAACAATAAAATTACATTTATAGAGCACCTTTTACATCGGGAGGACGTCCCAAGGCAGTGGACTCATTCAGAACTCTGCCGCCCTCATACTTCCACTGATCTAACTTCGCAATCATGTCTCACCAGAGACCTCACCCCACACCACCCCAGAGGAGACCTTACTTCCCCAAGGAGACCTCACTCCTTCCACCAGCGACCTCACTCACCCTCCCCGAGACCCCAGAGAGCATTCTTCCCACCACCACAAGGGGATCCCTTTTCCTACAGTACGCCAGGGGATTTGACAGGAATACAGGTGGGAGTTCAGTCTAATGTCTCATCTGAAAGTGGGTATTTCAATACAGACCCGATAATTAGGTGCTTCAACTCCTCCCAATCTCTCCGGATTTGCTTGTTCAGCAGATCTCCTATATTCTGCAGTAAATCATAGTCCTCTGGTGCCAGGGGTTTATTATTACCCATTTTCACTCTGTGAAGATAAAGTACATATCAGTCACTTCTCATAGCCAGCCCACAACACAACTAGACTTCATTATGTAATTTACCATTGTTATTAACAACACTGCATAACAACATAAAGTACAGTGAGTATATATTTGTGGGCAGCTCTGGTCAGGTCACATCTGGAGTAAATGTGTCCAGCTCTGGACAGCACACACCTGGAGTAACTCTATCCAACAGTACAGCTGACCACAACTGAACTCAATATTCTAGGTGCGACCAGAAAACTGTATAGCCCAAGTATGATATCTGGGGATCTCATTTAGTAATGTAGCCCAGCATCCTGTTTGTCCCTTGGGAACCGCCAACCATCTTCATATCCAATGCCAAGTTAAGTTTCTTTATCTCAAAGACAGACAAAATCCACCCAGCCACCTTCCTGAGCACACCTCAATACATTCTACATAACCCATTCCTCCCACCACAAATCTTACAAGTTCCTGCAAACCATTTGTATTCTCCTTTCTCCTTCCAAGAATCCTACAGAAGGAGGCCATTCGGGCCATCGTCCCTGTATTCGCTCTTTGAAAGAGATACTAACTGGTTTCAATCCCCTACTTCTTACCCGTAGCCCTACAGATTTCGCATTTTTAAACAGCTATCTAACTACCCTTTGAAAGTTGGTATTGCATCTGTCTCCACTAGCCTTTTCCTGTATTATATAAATACCAATTTTCTTAGTCATAACAGAATTTTGGATGCCCTAACTTTCCCCTTTGTGGAAATGTATTCGAACTGCCCTTGAATTGCTTCCTTCTTGAAGGTTTCCCATTGTACATTTACCATTCTACCTAGCAATGTTATTTCCACCTTGGCTAGGTCCCTTTTCAATTCACTGAAATCTGTCCTCTTCCAGTAGAGTATCTTCACCTTTGATTGTTCCATGTCTATTTGTATAAGTTCTATTAAACCTAATGATGTTGTGATCACTATTGCCCAGATGCTCTCCTACTGAAACCTGCTCTGAGATGGTGAGCAATCGGGTCCTTGAGCACAGATGGAAGAACAATGAATCACAGAAAAAAAAGGCTACAGCCTCAGACACCTGCCTTTCTCAAGGCTCAGAAACAAGCAGATGTGGACAGCTGCCCAAAAGCTGTCTATATCTCGCTCTGCATAGCAGCCTGCAAAGGGCGGGGGCTGGCTACCTTTGTGAGAAGGAGATATGGAATTAGAAACACACAAAGGAAAGATGTAACTTTGAAATACTTGGGAATTGTGTAAACAGCATTGGTCGTCTCCCTCCAAATCACTTGCAGAGTCAAAATCCTTGTCCTCACCTTCCAGGCTCTCCAAGGCCTTGCCACTCTGTACCTCTGTGACCCGCTAACTCCACATCAACCTACCCACTCCCTCTGCACAGTAGGGTCCGTCGATATGGAAATTTTCTGATTAAATATATCGATGGGCTCACATCGAGATATACCAAAATATCGATATTTTCGGGTTTTTCGTACTGCGCGTGTGAGCGCGGTGCGCGCACTCCCAGTGTGCGCGCACTCCCGGTGTGCGCGCATTCCGCTTCTGCGCACATTCCGGGTGCACACGCATTCCGGGTGCGCGCACATTCGGGGCCTATCTTCTCAGGAGGTAAATATCTTCCTCTCTCTCCATCTCTGTGTTTTTCTGTCAGTGTGTCTCTGTGTCTCTCTCCCTCTCTCCTCTCTCACATCCCCCCATCTCTATCTATCTGTATATTATCACATCCACCCCGTCTCTCCACCCCCCACCCCGCCGTCCCCTCTCGCACCCCCTAGCCCCGTCGTCTCTCTCCCCCACCACCCCCCCAGCCATCTCTTTCTCCCTTTCTCACCCGTCCACCGTCTCTCTCTCCCTCCCCCCCCAGCCGTCTCTCTCCCCCACCAGCCGTCTTTCTCCCCCCTGCTGTCTCTCTCTCCCTCCCGCCAGTACCTCTCTCCCCCTCCCCCCAGCTGTATCTCTCCCCATCTCCTCGCCCCCCCAGCCATCTCTCTCCGCCCCCCAGCCGTCTCTCCCCCTCCCACCAGCTGTCTCTCTCCCCCTCCCCCTCCCCCCAGCCTTTTCTCTCTCCCGCCCCCAGCCATTTTTCTCACCCCAGCTGTCTCTCTCTCCCTCCCCCCAGCCGACTCTCTTCCCCTCCCCCCAGCCGTCTCTCTCCCCCTCCCCCAGCCATCTTCCTCACCCCAGCTGTCTCTCTCTCGCTCCCCCCAGTCGTCTCTCTCCCCCTCCCCCCAGCCGTCTCTCTCCCCCTCCCCCCAGCCATCTCTCTCCCCCTCCGCCCAGCCGTCCCTCTCCCCCTCTCCTCCGCCCCCAGCCGTCTCTCTCCGCCCCCAGCCGTCTCTCTCCCCCTACCCCCAGCCGTCTCTCTCCTCCCCCCCCAGCCGTCTCTCTACCCCTCCCACCAGCCGTCTCTCTACCCCTCCCCCCAGCCGTCTCTCTCCCCCTACCCCCAGCCGTCTCTCTCCCCCTCCCCCCAGCCGTCTCTCTCCCCCTCTCCCCAGCCGTCTCTCTACCCCTCTCCTCCCCCCCCAGCCGTCTCTCTCCCCCTCCCCCCAGCTGTCTCTCCCCCTCCCCCCAGCCGTCTCTCTCCCCATCCCCCCAGCCGTCTCACTCCCCCTCTCCCCCCCCCCAGCCGTCTCTCTCACCCCCTCCCCGCCCCCCAGCCGTCTCTCTCCCCCCCCCCCCCCTCCAGCAGTCTCTCCTCCCCCCCCACAGCATACCTGTAGTCGAGGACTGTGAATACAATATGGCGGCTTTGCACCTCGGTCTGTGCATTGTGTATAGAGATGAGCATTCTTTGTGCGCGCATTCCGAGTTTTTTACCTCGATATATAATTTTTTCGATATATCGCTATTTTAAAAATGTCTACATCGGCGTATCGATATGAAAATTATATCGGGTTTTAGCGATATATCGCCGGACCCTAGACCCCAGCATGCTTACCGTGCCCTACCCAGCCCACCCCACCATTGGTAGGCTGGCCTTCGGCTTCTCTGACCCCACCTGCTAGAACTCCATCCCAATACCTCCACCTCATTCCATTGATTTTGACAACTCTTTTCAAATAGCCTGCACAGATATGATGAGCTGAATGGCCTCCTTCTGTGCTGTATAATTCTATCATTCTATGATACATAAAACTCTTCAAATGTATACCATCCAAGAAGGCCATGCAACCCCAGGTGTTTGTGCCACTTGCTCGAGAGCAATCATCTTAGTCCTACAGGGGAAAGCATCTTTCATGCTGGGAGGATATCCCAAGGCACTGGACAGTCAGAAGTGAGGCCCTGAGCATGGGAGGGGATGAGGGAAGGCCGAGAGAGGTAAGAGGCCAGCTGAGGCAGGATTGAAAAGGAGTCATGGGATGGAGCAAGGAAGAGATTGTGGGATGGAGTTTCAAAGAATGGGGAAAACTCACCCGTCGATTGTGGGGTGTGTCAGGCGGGAGACATGGAGCAGGCTGGAGCCTGAAGAACAGAGGAAATGGACAGGTTGCTAAGGGGTCAGCAGGTTAGAGAGGTAGGAGGGGGCAAGGCAATGGAGGGCTTGAAAGTAAGGATGAGGATTTGGAATTCTATCCTCTCAGGGATGGGGAGCCAGTGAAGATGGGTGAGGGTGGGGGGTGATGGGATCGCAGAGCCTAGTGTGGGAGAGGACACAAACTATACAGTTTTGGATGATCTGCAGCTTGTGGAGAAAAGAGTTGGGAAGGCCAACAAGGAGGGCTCTCCGTAGTCGAGCCTTGAGTTGACAAATGCATGTATGAGAGTTTCAGCAGTTTGAGGGGTAAGGGAGTGGTGGAGCCATGCGATGTAGCAAAGGTGGTGGGAGGTGATGGTCGTGGCATGGATATTGGGGAGAAAGGACAGTTGAGAATCAAACATCATGCCCAGACTGGCTTGGTGAAGTGGAGTGGGCATCCGTGTATGCTGATACTGCCAATGTTTAAGGTAAAGGGACCATGGTGCAAGCCAATCAGAAGACCTCGGTCTTGCTGATGTTTACCTGCTGTAGAGTTGTCTATCATCCAGGACGAAGGGTGAGGGGGACAAACAAGGCTTGGGGGTTTTGAATGTGTGGACAAGGACCTTGAACTTGATCCACTGGAAGACCGGGAAACAGTTTGCTTACATTTGCTTACATCCATCTGGAGATCACACTCCAGGTGGAACTCCAGTGCTTGTAAGGTGGGGTATCAGAAGAAACATTAAATCAAGGTCCCATTTATGCCCTATTCTGGTGGATGTTAAAGTTCCCCAGGGTACTGTCAGGAAAAGTGAATAACATATTGGGAGGACTCACTGTCTCAGTAACTGTCCATCGCCTTGGGACCTCCTCCTAATTCAAATCACTGAAAGAACATAATTTGGTATTGTATCTCATGGTCAGATCTAGGAGTCATGTAGCTCAGTGGTTAGAGCCTTATTAAGACTTGATTTTGTATTTCGAATCTAGGCAGGTCAGGGCTAAACCTTGGGCAAATTTCCTTATTCCACACACACAACTAATAATAATCCCTTGAAAAATAATAATATATTGGTCATTTCAATCCATGACTGTTGGTGGGATGTTGATGTGTGCAATTGGCTGCCGAATTTCGCCCACAAAAAATATGCAGTCAATTCACTTTACAGTATATTCTGTGAAGCGCTGTGAGACATTTAGAAGACGTGACAAGAGCAATATCAAATGCAAGGATTATTATTATTATTAGATCCAGTTCGTTCATCTCTGCATCCACTAGGTTGGAGCATGAGGGAATCACCATTTTCCCTGGTTTAGGAGAGAGATTTGAAGATAGCACCTCCAGGCCTTGCCAAACTGTTACCACCGTCTCACACACCAACCTTCATTCTCTGATCTCCCACTGGTCTTCAAATAACACCCACTTTGCAATCCCTGGCTTAGTTATCTTAGCGCCCACTGGCTCGACTCACATCTCTTATCACATCCCACCAATCAGAGAACATTTCCTTTCCCCCCTACTCTCTGTTTCCTGCCTCCTAACCAATTACCAAGCCATGTTGCAATTTCATGTGCCTTCAGGACAGTGTTCTGCAGACCCCACATACCTTGCATTGTGTGATTTCAATTCATTACTGATCTCAATCTTCTTCATGCTTGTGCTTTTCCAATTCTGCAAGAAAGTTTCATGATCTTTCTGAGATGTTTGAAAATGTGCATCAAAGCTGGAAAAGATCAAAGGACATAAATATCACACCGGACAACAGGAAAAGATGGATGCCATTCAGCCCACCCAGGCAGTTCCACAAGATCTGCTATGAGATGCTACCACCAGGTTGGTGCCTTGGGACATCATTCTCACTTGATAGTCACCATATAAATAAATTTGTGGTTGTGTAAATACAAGATGATATTGTATCAAATCTTATAGTGGAGGGGAGACTTCACCACTGCCCTACGTGGGGAGGGGGAGTAAGAAAAGTCTCCTTCAGGTGTGAGGTGGGGAAAAGATGAGGTAGGTGGAGACTCCTTCAAGCTGAACTGGCCCCAAAGTGACATCATAATAATATTACTCCACACGCCTAATAATAATCCGTCAAAAAAAACACAATTATGAAATTGGTCATTTCAATCCACGACTGTTTGTGGGGACACTGCTGTGTGCAATTGGCTGCCGCATTTCGCCCACAAATATACAGTCAATTCACTTTACAGAATATTCTGTGAAGCGCTTTGACGTCTAGAAGACATGAAAAGCACTATATTAAGTGCAAGGATTATTATTTTCAGCGCCTTGGGACATCCTCCTACAACAACAACAAAATTACATTTATAGAGCACCTTTCAAGTCAGGAGGACGTTCCAAGGCACCAGCCCATTACCCACACTCCACCTCATCTCCACCTCCCTCCCCCATCTCGCCACATCACCTCCCCCCATGCCCGTACGCCCACTCCCCATCTCCCACCTCCGTTAACCCCATCCGCATCTCTCAACCCTTCCCTATCTTCCGTCCCTCCATTCCCACCTCTCCATTTCCCCTGCAATCTCCACCTCTTGTCTCCCCCACATTAACTATCCCCGCACCCACCCTATCTCCATCCCTCCTGCCTCTCAGCCTCTCCCCTCCCCCATCTGGCCTCCCTCTCCCCATCTCTCCCCCTCCCCCATCACTCCCCTCTCCCAATATATCCCCCTCCCAGCTCTCACCCTTCCCTCCTTCCTCCCAGTCTCTCCAGGCTTCCCGTCTCCCCCTTCCCTCAGCCCGTTGCTCCCCCACCCCGTCTCCACACTCACCATCTCTCCACTACTCTCCCCTCCCCTTACCCCATTCCCTGTCTCACCCCCTCCCATCCTCCTACTCCCCGCCCCATCTCCCCTCTCTCACCTCCATCCTCAACCACCTCCCCGACTTTCGCCCTCCCCTCCCCCGCTCCCATCTCTCCCCCCTCTCTGTCTTCCCCTTATCGGCTACCACCTGCCCATCTCCCACTCCATGTCTGTTTCCCTTCTCTCACCCTCCCCACCCTGTCTCCCATTCCCATCTCTCCCTCCTCCTCTCCATCTCCCCCCCTCCCCATCTCCCAATCTCCCATTGCTCCCAGTCACTTCCCCTCTCTCCAAGTCTCTCCCCCTCCTCATCTCTCACCTCCTCTCCCTCCCCACAACCGCAACGTTGACCAACTCACTCTTTGTAAAGTTCTATTGCCTGTTCCAGGATATCCATCTTTCTCTCCTTCGCTGATTTCCACTTCTGTTCCTGGTTCCCGGATCTTGTTTGTGGTCTTGGTGCAAGATGAAAACAATTACCGTAAATACCCGCGTATAAGGCGAACTTGCGTATAAGGCACGCGCCCCACTTTTGACCTTTTCTTGGTGAAAAAAAGGAAGCATTTTTGATGATATTGCCGGCAGAAGGGAGGGAGGGAGGCGAGACAGGTAGGGAGGGAGAGAGGGAGGGAGGCAGGCAGCAAGGGACGCAGGCAGGCAGTGAGGGAGGGAGAGAGGGAGGTAGGGAGGCAGGCAGGGAGGGAGAGAGAGAAAGAGGCAGGCAGGGAGAGAGAGGGAGGCAGTGAAATAGAGAGGGAGGCAGGCAGGCAGCCAGGGAGGGAGGCAGGCAGGTAGGCAGGGAGGGAAGGATAGAGAGGGAGAGAGGCAGGCAGGCAGGCAGGCAGGGAGGGAGGGAAGCAGGTACGCAGGCAGGGAGGGAGGCAGGCAGGCAGGGAGGGAGAGAGAAAGAGAGAGAGAGAGATGTAGGCAGGCAGGATGGAGAGAGAGAGGGAGGCAGGCAGGCAGGGAGGGAGGGAGGGAGGGATGGAGGGAAGCAGGTACGCAGGCAGGGAGGGAGGCAGGCAGGCAGGGAGGGAGAGAGAAAGAGAGAGAGAGAGAGGGAGGCAGGCAGGGAGGGAGAGAGAGAGGGAGGGAGGCAGGCAGGAAGGCAGGGAGGGCGGGAGGGAGGGAGAGAGGGAGGCAGGCAGGCAGAGAGGGAGGGTGGTAGGCGAGGGAGGGAGGGAGAGAGGCAGGCGAGGGAGGGAGGCAACCCACTGCCAGCTAAGGATCTCACAAAACTATTGCCTCTCCCTCTCACAGCCCAAACTTCATTTTACTCCCAAACCATTCTGCAGACAAAACAACAAAATTATATTTGTAGAGCGCTGGTCTCCAAACACCCACTTCCCTCTCTGTGTTCCTAGACTTCTCCATATCAAAGAATCAATACATCCATTCGGCTCCATTCTCCTCCCCTCCATCCCTTTTCACCCCACCCAGGCTGGCCATATCAGCCCCTCCATCCACCAAGGCCCTTAACAACAACAACAACAACTTCCATTGTTATAACGCCCTCCACGCTGGATAGTGCCTCAGAGCGCTTCACAACAGTGGATCCCGGGACCGAGCCAGGGTCAGGGGGTAGAAAGGTGACCAAAGGCGCGGTCGAAGAGAAAGGTCTTCAGCTGGGACCTGAAACTGAGAAAAGAGGGGGCGAGGCGAAGGGAGTGAGGAAGGGAATTCGAGAACCTCGGGGCATAGTGGCTGAAGGCACGGTTGTTGAGGATGAAGTGAAGGATTCGGGGGGACATGGAGGACGATGGACCTGGTGGAGCGAAGGCAACAGGTGCTGGTTTGAGGGGAGAGGAGGTCAGAGAGGTGGGGGGGTGCAGAGGAGTGGAGGGATTTGAAGACAGGGGTGAGGATCCTGAAATCAATCGTCTTGGATGACAGGGAGCCAGTGGAGGCTGGCAAGGAGTGGGGTAATGAAGGAACAAAGTTTGGTGTGAGTGGGAACATGGGCGGAGTTCTGAATCACCCTTACCAGTCTAACGCTTCATGGCTTTGCCCTGATTACTCCCCAGGTCTTGCCAACCCTGCCAAATACACTCCAGAATTAGGCAAACTAGATGTGTCTTCAGGGAGGATGGGAGGAAGAAAGAGGAAGAACGACAGAGAAGCGAGAGAGGTAGGCATAGAAGAGTGTGATGGGTTTTTGCAGTTGTCAGGCTGATCATGGTGACAGGTTTCCATGTGGGTCAGACACTCCTTTTGCTTACAAACATACAGTCAATTCACTTCACAGACTATTCTGTGCAGCCACTTGAGACGGCTTGAAGATGGGAAAAACACAACATCAAATGCAAGTATTATTATTATTATTCTCATGTAATGGTTTCCGTGTGTGTCAAACAGACAGACAAAAGGCTGATCACGGTGATGGGTTACATACCTGTCTGATCCACAAGAAAGGTTTGGATTGACTTTGACAATAACTGATATGGTTGTGACATGTTCTCTAGGGTATGAACTGACCTCTTTAAAGATACGAATATTTCTTCCACAGTTTGGCTTTTCTTCATCCCTTGATGTTTGCATTCGATCAGATGGTTTTTGCGTTTAAATGTAAACTGTTGCAGGACTGTAGTCAACCTGAGCAGACATTAGTACAGGTTACACTTTACACTTTACACAGAGCTCCTTTAACATCAATATTCAAAACTTAACCTGGACATTTTGGGGCAGCCCACACCTGGAGTAACTGTGTTCAGCTCAGGGCAGGTCACACCTGGTGCAGTTACTTTGTTAGAGAAGCTGCAATGATTCACTACCAGTGGATTGATGTGAACATCCTCATCAACCAACGACTTCATGTCCAGCACCGCCCTATCTCTGTGACATCCGGGAACCCACTCCTCTGCCCACAGCCAGATTTGGAGCCATTTTGATATTTGATACTAAATATGCAACACAACTTTTTAAAATATTTTTTGTTTGATCTCATAATTGCAAATATAATATTTTTTATACGTCATACCATGCTTTTCATGTCTTCTAGACTGTGTCTCAAAATGCTTCACAGAATATACTGTAAAGTTAATTGACTGTATATTTGTGGGCGAAACGCGGGAGCCAATTGCGCACAGCAGCGTCCCCACAAACAGTCGGGGGTTGAAATGACCAATTTATTATTGTTTTTTGAGGCACTATGATCAGGCATGTTGCATTAGGAAACTTACCCAAAGTTTGGCGCTGCCTGGAATTGAACAAAGGTCTTGAAACAAATTCTTGGAATTGAAACATGTCGAATACATGATCAAAATTGGTGCAGGTGATTGTGAGTGATTTCTCTTTATCGTAGATCATTGCAGTGAGTGTTGCATGAGACTCATATTTGGGAACAAATGTTCACCTTCACCAGCTGTTACTGGCCATGTTGAGAACATACAAAGAACAATGGCTACATTTGGAAATGTTGCTCACACCGACAGATTCTGCTTCAATATTGAAGCATTTCTCACTGAGATTTCTCAGTTTATTCAGCGTCACTAAGCTCTATTGCTGTTCGACCTGGCTCCTGCTCTCCATGCTGCATCTGATCTGATCCCTTGGAAATATGACTCAAACCTCCAGCTTTGCTCCTGTTCCCAATCTGCTTACCTGGCTTGTTGGTTAATGTGGCCCTGCCTTTGTCCACCTCCACTCAGCTCACATAGACATCACTGCAAACCCCTCTCCTTTCTCACAACTATAAGTGTCTGTGCCTTCAGTCACTCTGCCCCCATGCACCCTCTTTATCTATTTATAAATCTCCTCTAATGACTGACCAATTTGATGGCACCTTTGATCATGTCTCCCTCTCCATCACTCCTGGCTTGTGTGGTCCTTAAGCTCCCCTCACCCTCTGGAACTCCATCCCACAGTCCCTTGATCTTGCCCTCTCCTTTACCTCCTTTAAAGCCTCTTGAAATGCAAGACCCTCATCTTTGATCGTGTCTTCTGCCTCCCTCCCACCTAGTTTACTCTCCAAACCTCCCTGTTCCAAACTCCCAGCTCAGGTCCAACTCCCAAACTGTCCAGTACCTTGGGTCATCCTCCTGACATGAAAGGCCCTGTACAATTGTCATTTGTTGTTGTTGGGCGCAGTGCAAGTGTCAGACAGGGGTCAGCCTTTTCACACTGAGATGGGAAAAACTTCTTCACTCAAGAGGATAGTAAATTTATGGAATTCTCTACCCCAAAGGGCTGTTGATGCTCAGTCCTTGAATATATTCAAGACTGAAATTGATAAGATTTCTTGTGGATCAAGGGATTAAGGGATATGGGAATAAGGCGAGTAGGTGGAGCTAGAATAGATCAGCCATAATCTTATTGAATGGTGGGGCAGGCTCGAGGTGCCGAATGGCCTACACATGCTCTTAATTCTTATGTTCTTATGATAGACATATAATACATGCCGTAAGGGAATTGAGACTCCTCCCGATGTGATATCAACTGGAATCTAATAATTATTGATGATAATTCCTGAGCCAATCACCTGTTAAAATGAAAGCGAATGTCATCCACGACTTTGTCCCGATCCTCTTCCACATATTTTTTTCCACACAAATCATGGAGTTTCAGATATCTGGAAATTTCAACAACAACCAAATGATACTTGTATAGTGCCTTTCACAACAGGAGGACGTCCCAAGGCGCTGGAACACACACACACACACACCCACCCACACCCACACCCACACCCACACACACATATACACACCCACCCACACACACACACACACACACACAGTAAGCCTTACTCAGCCTCCAAGACAGGGACCATTCCAAATCATGAGCCTCTATTTGCCTCACAGTAAGTAGGAACCCGGTTGGTAAGAGATCACTTTTCTGGAGATAATAATTCCTTCCAAAAATAACATGGGGTACCCAAGGGCACTGATTTAAAATAGTGATCAAAAGAAACTGAGAGGAGGTGAGGAGAACGCAGCATGTTGTTGGGATGTGGAAGGCTTTGCCTGATAGGGTGGAAGCTGATTTGATAACAACTTTTAACAGAAAAGTAGATAGTTATTTGGGGAGGACAGGATTACAGGGTGATGGGAGAGAGACAAACAGAGAGAGACAGAGATAGATTGGGATGAGGACAGGTTTGCGGGGCTATAGGAAGAGAGAGAGAGAGAGAGAGAGAGAGCAGGGAGTGAGATTGATTTGAACAAGTCTTTCCAAAGAACAGACACAGACACAATGGCAGAATGACCTCCTTCTGTGCTGTATAATTCTATAACTCTACAGTGTATAACAAAAGGATAGATTGGAAATTGAAAAATCTGTGAACCAATGTGTGGTGTCTCTGCCTGAATCTCACCTTCTCCTGCTGAACCATCCCCATTACACAGCTACACACTAGGGTCCGTCGATATAGACATTTTCCGATTAAATATATCGATGGGCTCATATCGAGATATATCGAAATATCGATATTTTCAGATTTTTCGTACTGCGCATGTGCGCACAGCGCGCACATTTGGAGTGCGCGCTCATTCAGACTGCGCGCGCATTCTGGGTGCGCGAGCATTCGGGGCCTATCTTCTCAGTAGGTAAATAGCTTTCTCTCTCTGTGTCTCTCACTCTCTCCATCTCTCTGTTTTTCTGTCTGTGTGTCTCTGTGTCTCCCTCTCTCCTCTCTCACATCCCCCCATCTCTATCTATCTGTATATTAATATATCCACCCCGTCCCTCCCCCCCCCCCACCGACGTCCCTCTCTCGCACCCCCACCCCCGTCATCTCTCTCCCCTAGCATCCCCCCAGCCGTCTTTTTCTCTCTCCCCCACCCACCCGCCATTTCTCTCTCCCTCCCCCCACAGCCGTCTATCTCCCCCCCCCAGCCGTCTTTCTCCCCCCAGCTGTCTCTCACTCCCTCCCCCCAGCCGTCTCTCTCCCCCTCCCCTCAGTCGTTTCTCTCCCCCTCTCCCCAGCCGTCCCACTCCCCCTCTCCCCCCAGCCGCCTCTCTCCCCCTCCCTCCAGCCGTCTGTCTCCACCTCTCCCCCCCCAGCCGTCTCTCTCCCCCTCCCCCCAGCCGTCTCTCTCCACCACTCCCCCCACCAGCCGTCTCTCTCCCCCTCTCCCCCCTCCAGCCGTCTCTCTCCCCCTTCCCCCACCCGTCTCTCTCCCCCTCCCCCAAGCCGTTTCTCTCCCCCTTCCCCCAGCCCCCTCTCTCCACTTCTTCCCTCAGCCGTCTCTCTCCCCCTCCCCCCAGCCATCTCTCTCCCGCTCACCCCCCTCAGCAGTCTCTCTCTCCCTCACCCCCACCCCCCCCAAGCCGTCTCTCTCACCCGCCACCCCTTGCATACTTATACATTGTATTCGAGGACTGTGAATACAATATGGCGGCTTTGCACCTCAGTCTGTGCATTGTGTATAGAGATGGGCATTCTGGGTCTTGTAGTTCAGTGTGGTCGCATCACGATATATCGATATTTTAAAAATGTTTATATCGGCGTATCGATATGCAAATTATATTGGGTTTTAGCGATATATCGATATATCGCCGGACCCTGCTACACACACAGCAATGTTACCTTATTCCTAGTTCCTCTGTTATGTTAACCATTTCCCTCTCACTGTCCTCCGCCACTGCCCACAGCTGCTTCAGCCTCTCCAGCTCTTGCTGCAAATCCTGGCCGTCTCTGAAACACACAGGAAGAGTGTCAATGGTGACCTCTGTGTTCCACTCTGTGGAGGGCTCTAAATGTGAGGACCAGGATCTTGAATTGGATCCTCTGGATGATAGGGAGCCAGTGAAGTTGGGCAAGAATGGGGTAGATGGGGTCACCGAGTTTGGAACGGTAGAGTACACGGGCCTCAGAGTTCTAGATTATCTGCAGCCTGTGGAGGGAGGAACTGGGAAGGCCGATCAGCAGGACGTTTGCATAGTCAAGCCTGGATATAATGATGTTTTCAGCGGCTTTTGGGGTGAGGTAGTGGCGGAGTCGGTCAATGTTGCGGAGGTGGGGAAAGAGTCATTGTTTGATGTGGGGGAGAAAAGACTTTTGAGGGTCAAACAAGACACCTAGGTTCCTGACTGGGATGTGAGGTTGAGTGTGTAACCATGGAGGTTGATGCTGCCAGCGCCTGATGCAAGCCAATCAATCCTCAGTCTTGCAAGTCCAGAAATAAAATCTCTGAGAGCCGTCATATGTAAAACATGTGTCTAGAAGATAGGTTTAGTTTTGGAGTATCTGGACCGGACTGATATTTCCATCCCAGCTAGAAATGGAAATTCCAAGATATTTATTGCAATGAAATGTGCACTCTCTCCTGTTTACCCAATTCTGGAGAGTATTAAATGCAAGTTGTCAAGTGCCAACATCCTCTCTCTCTCCGTCCCTTGGCCTCATTCTCCTTCCCTGGTCTCTCCCTCTTTCTGCCCCTGGTCTCAATCTGCATCAGGTCATTCCCTCTGCCCCTAGTCTCTCCTCCTTCTCTGTCCTCTTTCTGCCACTTGTGCCCCTCTTATCTCTTATCTCTCTCTGCCACTGGTGTGCAATTTGTCCCTCAACTCTCTCTTCTCTGGTCTCTCTCTCTCACTACCCCTGGCCTCTCTCTCTGCCCTGTCCTCTCTCACTCTGCTTCTGGTTTCTATCTCTGTCCCTTGGTCTCTCTCAATTCCCCTGGTCTCTCTCTCTCTTTCTCTCTCTCTCTCTCTCTGCCCCTGGTCTCTCTCTTTCTCTATCCTTAGTCTCTCCCTCTCTGCCTTGCTCCCTCTCACCCCCTCTCTCTCTGGCATGGCTTCTATAATTCTCTCTCCGGTCTCTCTCTACCCCAGGTCTCTCTCTGCCGCTGGTGTCTTGCTATCTCGCTTTCTCTCTCTTTATTTAACCCTGGTCTCTGTCTCTCTCTCTGTCTCTCACTGCATCTGTCTCTCTCTCTGTCTCTCTCTTTCCATGCCACTGGTCTCTCTCTCTTTCTCCCTCTGGCCTCCATCTCTCCATCGTGCTCTACCTGCCTCTGACCTCTCTCTCTGCCATTGCAGAACTCTGCGGCCCATGTACTCTTCATGAGTAGCCCCATCTCCCCCATCCTCGCCTGACTCAATTGGCTCCGCATCACTCAGTTTCACTCTCCAGCGCCTTAAGACGTCCTTCTGACATGAAAGACGCTATACTAGTATAATTTCATTCTTATTATTCCTATTTCACATTCTCTGCCCCTATCCTCTCTCTCTCTCTGCCCCTGGTCTCCATCTCTCTCTCTCTCTCTGCCAATGGTCACTCTCTGCCCCTGGCCTCTTTCTCTCCCTCTGTCCCTGCTCTCTCTCTCTATACCCGTCCTCTCTCTCTCTCGCTCTGCCCCTGGCCTCTCTCTCTGTCCCTCTGTCTCTGCCCCTGGCCTCTCTCTATCTCTCTGCTCCTGGTCTCTCTCTGGCTCTCTGCCCATGGCCTCACTCTATCTGCCGCTGACCCCTGTCTCTCTCTCTCTCTCTCTTTACCAGTCTCTTTTTCTCTCTGACTCTGGCCTCGCTCTGGGTTGAGGTTTTACAGAGCTGGTTGCCATCTTGTATCCATTCCCACCTCCTCACCCCAAGTGGCCATTGTCCATGTCGAGGCATTGAGTGTTGGCAGGCTTGTCTCCTGCAGAGGGCGTCACAGTCTAGACTGACCTCTCTCCTCCCACCTGTCACACACACAACCACAAGAGGTGGCTGTAGAGGGACCAGGTGCAGGAACTCTGGCTGGTTCCCCCTCCCTGACCCTGGGCCAGACTGTGGTCTCCTGTGGGGTACCGTCTGAGAACAGAAACTCAGCAATGTCTGGAATTCACACCAGAGAACACCTAGTCCATAATCTGTAGCTCTGTCCACTTCATCTGCCCAATCCCTTCTTCCCACTCCAGGGTTAGGATCAACACATTTCTTGATGATGAGAAACATCTCATCATCAAGAAATGTTTCAAAAGAGAGTTCCACTGTGAAGTACAATGGAAGACGTTTATTTGGGGAGGACGGGTTTGGGACGTCCTCCTGACATGAAAGCCAACATACAAGTGCAATTTTGTGGTTGTTGTTGTTTGCGCGATTATGGGGAGAGAGCTGAGGAATGGGATTGAGTTGTTATTTTCAAAGACCCGGCACAGACTCGATGGGCCGAATAGCCTCCTTTTGTGCCCTAAGATTCTATGACTGTGGCTGTGAGTTTTGGCAACACAAATGTGACAGCACAAATCCTGCCTCTGGTTCAAGACCCAGATCAAGAATTGGAATCCCAAACTGTAACACAGTGCGGGCGAGGAGGGGGGCGGGGGGGGGGGGGTGAGAAGCACCATGGGAGATCTTTAATATATCAGCCTGAACAGGGCAAAGATAAGCAGTGAATGAGGTTTAACATCTCATCTGAAGCACGGTGTCTCTGACAATGTCTATCCCAAGTACAGCGACCCACTGAGCCAGGCTGGCACACAATGTACACGGCCCACTATAATATCATTAAAGTGATTCCTTCTACATACCTGACAAACCTCTGCTGAACTTGTTTCAGAACCTCTGCTTGATCTTGGCTTGTAATGTTCCATATACATCTCCATTGATTGTCGGTCTTCACTAAATCATGGATGTTGGCCTGCAGACTAAATAAACAGGTGGAGTCAGGTTTATAATAGTATATTATATACAGAGTAAACTCCCCAGCAAAATCAAGTCTAAGATTCTCAATCCTCCAGGAACTCAGACCGAACAGGGCGCAGACGGTAAAAAAGTGAGAAACGAAGGGAGTGGAGCCATGAGGCAGTGCAAGCCCAGAGCCTGCTGACCAGAGGGAGCGGGCAGGTTGATAGGGGGTCAGCAGGTCAGAGGAGTAAGACGAGGCAAGACCGTGAATGGTCTTGAAAGTGGCTTGAAAGGGTCTTGAATTTGATCCTCTGAGGGATAGGGAGCCAGTGGAGTCGGGTGAGGGTGGGAGTGATGGGGTCGCAGAGCCTGGTGTGGGAGAGGACAGAAGCTACAGAATTCTGGATGATCTACAGCTTGTGTAGGGAAGAGTTGGGGAGGTTGACAAGAAGGGAGTTTCTACAGTCGAGCCTTGAGCTGACAAATGTGTGTGTAAGGGTGTCAGTAGCCTGAGGGGTGAGGCCGTGGCAGAGGTGGGCAATGTTGCGGAGGTTGGGGAAGGTGGTGCTGGTCGTGGCACAAAATAATACAGATGCTCGAAGTCTGAAACAAAAACAGAGGTTGCTGGGGAAACTTAGCAGGTCAGGCAGCATCCACGGAGAAAGGAAAACTTTTCGGGTCTACAACCCTTCATCAGAACTGGGGTTTGTTTGGAGGGAAAGGTTTCTTAAGGACGTTAAAGGGAAGAGGCAGGACATGGAAGACAAAGAAGACAAAGGAAAAGGAAAAAAAAGTGTGTTCACTGATGGGTTGAATATGTGTTAACAACTTCAGGGGGAGAAACAGAAAGGGGTGGGTTTAAACGAAACTGGGACAAAAAGGTGTTTAGTGGTGATAGAAAATACAAAACACTTCAGAGGCAAGCGGTGCCTGGAGTTATGATTGTGAAGGTGGGGGGGGGGGGGGTGGGCGGGGAGAGGAAAGAAGGGGAAGCTCTTATGGCCTGAAATGGCTGAAATCAATGTTGAGGCCAGACGGCTGTAGTGTCCCCAGATAGATGCTGTTCCTCAAGCTTTCACTGTGAGTCACTGGAACAGCGCAGGAGACTATGGATCGAAAGATCAGCCTCTGAATGTGAGCGCAAGTTGAAATGGAGGGAGACTGGAAGATCAGGGTTGTCTTTCTGTACAGAGCGAAGATGCTCTGCAAATCGGTCTCCCAATCTGCACTTAGTCTCCCCAGTGCAGAGGAGGCCACACCGTGAGCAGCGGATGCAGTAAACTACATTGGTGGTGGTACATGTGAACTGCTGTCTCACATGGAAGCTGTTTTGGCCCCTGGAGGGTGGTCTGGGTGGAGGTGAAAGGGCAGGTATTACATCTCCCGGTCTGACACGGGAAGGTGGCAGAGGAAGGAGAGCAGCTGGTGGTGCTGACAGCGGAGTGGACCAGAGAATCCCAGAGGGTACGGTCCCTTCGGAATGCGGAGAGTGGGAGGGGAGGCAAATATATCCTTGGTGGATGGGTCACATTGCAGGTGACGGAAGTTTCTACGGATGATGTGTTGAATAGTGAGGCTGGGGGGGGGGGGGGGGGGTGATAAGTGAGGACCAAGGGGACCATATCACGATTCCGTGATGGGGGGGAAGGGATGAGGGCAGAGGTGTGGGAAATCGGACAGACACTGTCTAGGACCTTCACTATCATGGTTGGTGGGAATCCTCAGTTGAGGAAAAATGCAGAAATCTCAGTCGCTCTGGTATGAAATGTTGCTTCGTCAGAGCAGATGCGGCGGAGGAACTGAGAAAAGGAGATGGCATCTTTGCAAGAGGCCGGGTGGGATGAGGTGTAGTGAAGGTAGCTGTGGGAGTTGATGGATTTGTAAAAGATGTAAATTAGTGTGTGCACACTAATTCATTGCTAAAGTAAAGTTTCCTTAAAACCAGGACTGCACACTGGACTACAGTTTTATACAAATGTAACATCAATTCTCTAATTTATATTCTATTCAACTGGAATTAAAGCCAATTAATTGATTTGCATTTTTAAGACCTTGTCCATCAAAGTGAGAGGACCTGGGGTTGGTTTCCGGTGTATGAAACGTGGTAAATTTCCTTCCTCCATGTGCCTCTGAAAAGCTTTCAGACGTCCAGTAGTCATGATAAGGTGCTGTATCAATTACAGTATTATTATTACAGTAAAAGCTCGTTTATCCGGCACCCAACCAACCGGAACGATCAACCAACCGGTATCTCCCAATAGAATTCACCATTCCAGCAACCGGATCTCATACCGGAGCCATCCGGGACACTCACGGTACGCTCACTTAGCGCATGCGCATTTATTAGACTTAACGAACGCTGGAGTGCTTTTTTACCGATCATTTTACCGAGTGTCCTGGAATGCTATATTGAATGCTGAGTATCCATACGATATTCTGTTATTATTTAGTCTATTATTAATACTGTATGTTTTAAAATAAGTTAATTTTTGTATAGGAGTTTCGGCAACTTGCCACTCAAATATCCGGCATATATAATTAACCGGCACCGGACAGGTCTCGAGTGAGCCGGATAACAAAGCTTTAATAATAGTAATAATAATAATCCTTGCATTTGATATAGCGCTTTCCACATCTTATCAACGTCCCAAAGCGCTTCACAGAATATACTGTGAAGTGAATTGACTGTATATATTTGTGGGCGAATCGCAGCAACCAATTATGCACAGCAGTATCCCACACACAGTCGTGGTTTGAAATGACCAATTTTATTATTGTGTTTTTTTGGAGGGATTATTATTAGGCGTGTGGAGTAAGGAAACTTGCCCAAGGTTTCGCCCTGACCTGCCTGGATTCCAACACAGATCTCCCCAGCTTGCAAGACAAGTGCTCTAACCACTGAGCCACATTGGAATCCCAAGAAAATAAGAATACAACGTAATATAACAGCAATAATATTCTTACATTTAATATCAAACTCTTGATGTGAGGTTGACATTCCAAAATGCTTCACGTTGCCTATAAGTGTATTTTGAGGATGAATGCAGCAGCTAATTTACCACTACAAACAGCTGTCACTTCAGTGACTAATTGTATCTCAGGGATTGTCAGTTAGGACAGAGGAGAGGCCAAACTCCATTCTCTTTTTCCCAATAGATCTTTGATCTCAACAGGGCACAGAGGTTAAAGGTCTCATTTGACAGATGACACTGCGTCTCTCTCTCTCTCTCTCCTCTCAGGGCTACTCTGGAACATCAACCTGCACAGAGAGCGCAGAGTCCCCAACGTGGAGGTGAGAGAGTGAGTGTATGAGCCAGGCTGAGACCCGAGTGTGTGGGCTGGGAGATCAGAGCTGTGACGCCCCCAAGACCAAATCATCTGTAGACACACATTGTCCAGGAATCAGATGTTGAGAGCATAGGGTGAGAGACAGTGAACTCTGATGCAATAACGTTCCATTTGTGTAGCACCTTTCATGTCAGGAGGATGTCCCAAGGCGCTGGACAATTACTGTGTCAGACTCGAGCTGAGAACAGAGGGCGGTGGTGGGAAGGGTGGGTGTAGGAATTTGCCAAAGGGTCCATTGAAGAGGAGAGTCTTGAGGCAAGTGTTGAAGGAGGCCAGGGAGGAGGCGAGGCGGAGGGACTGCGGGATGGTGTTCCAGAGGTTGGCGGCAGAGTGGCTGAAGGCTTGCTCGCCAATGATTGGGCGAGTGGGTTGCGGGATGTGAAGTAGGCCAGAGCCTGCAGAGCGGAGTGGGCAGGCAGGTTTGTAAGTGGATAGGAGATCACGTAGGGTGGAATAAAGTTGTGGAGGGTTTTAAATTTGAGGACCAGGATCCTCTGGATGATGGGGAGCCAATGGAGTCGACGGAGGATGGGGTGCATGGTATCATGGAATTTGGAACGGTAGAGGACATGGGCCGCAGAGTTCTGGATCATCTGCAGCCGTGGAGGGAGGAATTGGGAAGGCCGACCAGCAGGGCATTTGCATAGTCGAGCCGGGATATAATGAACGCGTAAATGAGGGTTTCAGTGGCTTTGGGGGTGAGGTGGTGGTGGAGTCAGGCAATGTTGCGGAGACGGGGAAAGACACACCTTGAGTTGACACCTTATGTACACTGTCTCTGCAACAAATCCAATGGACTTTTCACTCTGCTGAGGTTCTGCCCACAGCCGCACATGTTAGATGATAATTACGCACGACTGACACAGTCCACAGCACATTATCACCGAATTGATTGATTTCCACCTCCCCATCCTCACTTATGAATCCTTCCACCTCCTCCAGCACCTCCCGGCCTCCCTGACCTTCTCATACCACACTCCTGTTAGTCCTTCTCACTCTCCCTTCACATTAGTGCCCATGCCTTCAGCCAGAACACCCTAACCTCAGCAGCTCCCCGCCTCAATCACAAACTCCATTTCCCACCTCTTTAATTCCCACCGGAGGATCTCGCTGTTAGGCGCTGTCCCTGGTCTCCCCTGTTTCTCCCTCTCAGTGTGTAACCACTCTGCAGGGCACTAAGATGGACGCACTGTATCAATGTAAGTTGTTGTTGGAGATGTCTCAAAACATTTTCCCCAAATCTAATTAATTAGATTATTGGTTGACAATTGATTGGAAATGCACCTTTTCTGCCAATTAACATTGTTGCCTGTACATACCTGGTGTGGATACTGATTATGTCCTTCACACTTTTGTTCTGTAATGTCTCCAGATCCTTCAACTTGGTTTCATTGGCTTCTTTTAAATCATATCCACGCCTGAGGAGATATTAAAGTATATTTGACAGACACTTTCAACATCTACCTCAACAAGAGCTTGTGTTAGAGAGCTCCAGTGGGAGAACAGCACCAGCACAGACATGATGGGGGGAGAGCAGGGAATGGGGATCGAGTAAAGAGTTCCAGTGGGGGAGTGTTCACGAGCACTGATAGAATGGGGAGAGAGAGAGAGAGGGAGGCTCAGGCCTCCCTCTTGTCCCTCGTGCTCTCTGTTCCACCATCAGCAGCTGTGCTGTCACCCCCTACACCCAGAAACTCTGGCGTTCTCTTCCCCAATCCTTCTGTCCCGTCCCTCCCCCTTTTCAGATCACACCTGGAAAGAGACTTTCCTCTCTGACAGTACTGATGGTCACCTTTCCCAGATATTTCTTTGATATTTTACTAAAACAGTCCTGAGTTATTCATATTTCTGCAGTCGACAGATTCAACAACAACAACTCAGGTTTATATAGAGGCCTCCATGTCGGATGCATCTCCGAGCGCTTCGTACCTTCGTTCCAATTCACTCTTCTCCATGCTTATGCTTTTCCAATTCTGCAAGAAGGTCTTATGAAGTTTCTGAGATTTTTGAAAAAGTGCATCAAATCTGGAAGAGATGAAAGGACATAAATATCATAAATACTGGACAATTGGAACAGATGGAGGCCATTCAGCCCACCCAGCCAGTTCCACTGCTTATTTAGTTGGTAACACACACCCCTCACCACCACTTCCCCAATCTGCTCCACAAGTCTGTGTCTGGCTCTTCAACTTCCCCATTGCCTCTGTCACTATGGGATTCTGGGTCAAGAGATCTCCACCCCCACAAGTCTGTGTAAGACAGTGTTCACTGTCCTGGCTCTGAGTCTGATGTTTTGCTCCTTGTCCTCCACTCCCCTACCTGCAGCCTCCTGTATATCTCTCCTCCCCTCTACATATCCAGCCTCTGTCACTCCCTTCCACTACATTCCTCCCTTTGACACTCCTGATCACATTGAGGACCTTTCTCTTTCACCGTGCCCTCAGTCACCTCCCCTCTCTCCATGGCTTGGTGTCAAGCTCTGCTCTGAGATGCTGCCACCTGGTTGGTGCCTTAGGACATCCTCCTGACATGACAGTCACTGTACAAAAAAATTTGTGGTTTTGTAAACACAAGATGGTATTGTATCAGAACTTATACTGGAGGGGAGACTTGACCACTGCCCTACATGGGGAGGGCGAGTAAGAGAAGTTTCTTTCAGGTGTGGGGTGAGGAGGAGGTGAGGTAAGAGGAGACTCCTTCGAGCTGAACTGGCCCCAAAATGACATCGTAATAATATTCCACACACGGCTAAAAATAATCGGTCAAAAAAAACATTAATAAAATTGGTCATGTCAATCGATGACTGTTTGTGAGCACACTGCTGTGCGCAATTGGCTGCCATGTCTCGCCCACAAATATACAGTCTATTCACTTTACCACAAGAGGAAAAGGCTATAGAGGGTGAATGTGGGTCCATTACAGGCATAGACCGGAGGAATTATAATAGGTGACAAAGACATGGCAGAGTTATTAAATAAGTATTTTTCTACAGTCTTCACCATAGAACATACTGGAAAAATACCAAAAATAGAGCGGAAACAAAAAGACAATGTTAGCGAGCAATTTAGGGAGATTAACGAAGTAAAGAAATGGTTCCAGGTAAATTGTCGGGTCTTAAAACCGATAAATCCCCTGGACCGGATGGCCTGCATCCTAGAGTTTTAAAGGAGGTGGCTACTGAGATAGTGGATGGCATGTCTAGAATCTTCCAAAATAATGTGGATATTGGAAAAGTCCCCATTGATTGGAAGATTGCAAACCTAACTCCACTATTTAAGAAGGGTGGGAGAGAAAATATGGGGAACTATAGACCAGTTAGTCTGACGTCAGTTGTAGGGAAAATTCGTAAGCCTTAATAATAGACGTAGTTATGGGATACCTTGAGGACCATAAAAAGATCAGGCAGAGTCAACATGGCTTTACAACAGGGAAGTCATGCTTGACTAATGTTTTAGAATTTTTTGAGGATGTATCCAGCAGGTTGGATGAGGGGGAACCAGTAGATCTGGTAAATTTGGATTTTAGGAAGGCATTTGACAAGGTGCCACACAAAAGGCTGTTACTCAAGATTAAGGCCCACGGGATTAATGGGAAAATATTAACATGGATAGAAGAGTGGCTATCGGGTAGAAAGCAGAGAGTAGCGATAAACGGATCATTCTCGAATTGGCAGGATGTAACTAGTGGAGTGCCACAAGGATCAGTGCTTGGGCCTCAGCAGCCTCCTGTCTAAATTTGCGGATGACACTAAACTAGGTATTAGAGTGAACTCTGAGGATGATGCAAAAAGATTGCAACAATATATAGATAGGCTAGGCGAGTGGGCAAGTAGGTGGAAGATGGAATTCAATGTTAGCAAGTATGAAATTATTCACCTAGGTAGCAAGAATAAAAGAATAGATTATTTTCTAGAGGGGAAGAAGTTAGATAGTATTAGTGTTCAGAGGGATTCGGGTGTCCTTGTACACTAGTCCCAAAAAGTTAGTTTGCAGCTGCAGCAAACAACTAAGAAGGCGAATGGCATGCTAGCGTTCATTTCAAAAGGTTTAGAGAATAAGAGTAGCGAAGTCTTGCTGCAACTGTATAGGGCTCTGGTGAGACCGCACCTGGAGTATTGTGTGCAGTTTTGGTCTCCTTATTTAAAAAAGGACATACTTGCCTTAGAGGGGGGGCAGCGTAGATTCACTAGGTTAGTTCCTGGGATGAGGGGACTGATCTATGAGGATAGGTTGAATAAACTAGGGATGTATTCTCTAGAGTACAGAAGAATTATCGGGGATCTTATTGAAACATATAAGATTCTTAAAGGGCTGGATAAAGTAGACACTGAGGGACTGTTTCCCCTGGTAGGAGAATCTATAACCAGGGGTCACAGTCTTAAAATTAAGGGTCAGCCTTTTAGAACAGAGTTGAGGAAACATTTCTTCACTCAGAGGGTAGTGAATTTATGGAATTCACTACCCCAGAAGGCTGTAGATGCTCAGTCCTTGAACATATTCAAGGCTGAAACTGATAGATTTTTGAGAAATAGAGGGATTAGGGGATATGGAGATAGGCGGGTAATCAGAATTAGATGCGAAGAATAGCCATGATCTTAATGAATGGCGAAGCAGGCTCGAAGGACTGAATGGCCTACTCCTGCTTCTAATTCTTATATTCTTTTGTTCTTATATATTCTGTGAAGCGCTTTGGGACGTCTGGAAGACATGAAAGGCACTATATCAAATGCAAGGATTATTATTTTCAGCGCCTTGGGACATCCTCCTGACACCCACAAAATTACATTTATAGAGTACCTTTCACGCCGGCCGGACGTCCCAAGGCGCTGAACAGTCAGGCCGCGACCCGAGCAAGGCAGAGGGGCAGGGTAGAGAGGAGGGGCAGGAGAGAGTTAGGTGGGGAGGGAGAGAGTTAGGAGGGCAGCAGAAGGCATGGTCGAAAAGTGAATTTACTGTATATTTGTGGGCGAAACACGGCTGTCAATTGCGCACTGCAGTGTCCCACAAACAGTCATTGATTGAAATTACCAATTTTATTATTGTATTTGTTTGATAGATTATTACTAGCCGTGTGGAGTAAGGAAACTTACCTAAGGTTTCGCCCTACCTGGAATTGAACCCAGGTCTAACCACTGAGCTAAAAGACTGGTTTGGCAATGCAATATCAGAATCAAACCCCAGCCCCTCCGTGACAGTCTATTTTCCTTGTTCCTGAGCCAGTCGGGTCTGCAGTATATCCAGGGCTCTCTCTCTCTCTCTCTCACTGCTGATGAGAGCACAGCCCCAGCCTGGCTCATTGGTATGATGTGGAAGGGCAGACCAGTCTCTGGGGGCAGGGAATCCTCCCAATCTGCTCTTCCATTTTCCTAACAGTGACCTAGGGATACTTTAACATCCATCTGAACAGGGCATAAGCAAGACCTTGGTTTAACATAAACAAAGACAGTGCCTTCCCTCCCCCCAGCACTCCACTGAAACTTCAGCCTGGAGTACGATCTCTGGATGGATATGGCCAAAGTGAACAACTGTCTCCCCATCTCCAAGCGGTCCTCATCCCCACACTCAATTCCCTCCACAGTCTTGCCCACACGCTGCTCAAATTCTCCCTCATCCCGCCCTCACGCATCTCCAACCCCCCCACTCCACCTCTGAAACATCCTGTGACTGTATTAATCCAGGTGCTCCCTCTGATCAGAAATCTTACCCAGGGAGTGGGGAAAGGGGGATTGAAAGGATTGGGTCCAATAGCATTCTTCTATGATTTTATGTCTCCCTCCACGATCCAATTCTGCGGTTAGTTTTTGAGCCATTCACCCACAAAACACACAGTCACTACACTTCTGATCTGAAGGCAGTACCTCTGACAATGCAGCAACTCTCCCCCAGCCCTATGCTGCAGTGTTGGCCTGGACATTGTGCCCTTTACCATGAATCTTATGAAGCGCTCTGAGATGCCATCCAGTGTGTAGCGCGCTATATAAAGCAAAGTTGTTGTTGTTGTTGTGAAATTGTAACATTTAGTCATTTATGCCTAGATGTAACTTCTATACTTTAACCCACTAACAAAATGAAAAAGACAAGTCCTGGGGAACGCAGACTAGCACAAAGCCAGTCGCTTCCTTATCTGAGTATTTCACAGGGCAGGGAACAGTAACTCCTGCAAATTTTGAAGAAACTGAGACGTTGTTAATTCTCGTAAACTAACTTTAGAAATATATCTTGTGTGATTTAGACTACAACATTCATCAAGCACATACCATGTGGCAATTATATTATCTTAACCCTTAGCCGCCAAATGCTCAGCATGTGAAGAACTAATCAGCAGACAACATTTAACCTTGCTAGAGAGACATGGAGTGATTGATGTCACTATTCGAATAGTTGTCGGAGCCATGCGATTGATAATATTTTTGTAACTGCCTTTGTGTTGTACTACAAACCCCTGTTTTTTATGTATAAAAAGGCTGCATTTCTGATCACTGCAGCTCATTCTTTTGAACGCCAACCGTCGTGGCGGTGGCGTGGCCCTCATCTCAAAGACATCCCTCGCCCTATCCCCCTATTCCTCCGGCTCCTTCCCCTCTTTTGAACAACTCACCCTTTCTCACTCCTCCCACAATTCTTTCAAAATCCTACTAGTTTATCGCCCTCCCCAAACCCTCCCACATTTTCATTTCAGACTTTTCTTCACTTTTAGTTTCCCTTTGTGCCTCCTCTGATCGCCTTATTATTCTTGGCGATTTCAACCTCCATTTCACCCCCTCCTGCCCCATTTCCTCTGAATTTTCCTCTTTACTTTTGTCTTTCAACTTCTCCCTTCATATCAACACTGCCACCCACACCCACGGCCATCCTCTCGATCTTGTGATCACCCGAGGCCTCAACGTCTCTGGCGTCACCATCACAGACAAGGCCATTTCTGACAATCTTTTCATTTCCTGCAACACCTCTATCTCTCCCCCCTCCACTTCCAAACCCACCACCATCTTCTACCGGCCCTGGAAGACGATTCCCCCTCAAACTTTCACCTCTGCCCTAGAAACCTCCGACCTCCTCCCACAATGGCATTCTTTTTGTACAGACCCATCCTCCGCCTCCACCGCCCTCCACAACACCCTCCCCACTACCCTTGACACCCTGGCCCCCCTCACCTCCAAAACCGTCTCCCATTCCCGATCATCACCGTGGTACACATCTCACCTCCGTTCCCTCAAAAGCCAAGTGAGAGCAGTTGAACGCACCTGGCTCAAATCTGGCCTCACGGTCCACCGGCAAATCTGGCTGGACCGCCTCCGCCCTAGCCACCGCCAAATCAGCCTCTACTCCAGGATAATCCTGGAAGCGAAGGACAACCACCGCCTCCTCTTCGCCACCACCAACCAGCTCCTCCGCCTCACCTCGCAGATCCTCTCCTCAAACGTTCGTTGTGAGGAGATGCTGGACTTCCTCGAGTCCAAACTTGAGAAAATCCGCTCTGCGGTTTCCTCCCCCCACCACTCCTCCACCTCCGCGCCCTCATCAGTTACCTCAACCCCTACTCACCCCCCATTTCACACTTTCAACCCCACCACCACGCTTTGAGTCACAAAAACAATCACCTCCATGAAACCCACCACGTGCTCATTGGACCCCATCCCCACCCCCGTCCTCCGCACCCAGCTCCATTTGTTAGCCCCGCTCATTTCTGACACCATTAACCTTTCCCTCTCCTCAGGAACCGTCCCTACCTCCCTTAAAACAGCCACCATCACCCCTATCCTGAAGAAACCCTCCCTTGATGCGTCGCAACCATCAAGTTATCGACCCATCTCCAACCTCCCGTTTCTATCCAAGGTCCTTGAAAGAGTGGTTGCCTCCCAGCTCCGCTCTTTCAAATCACTCACTTCTTGAACCCCTCCAATCAGGTTTCCGCCCTATCCACAGCACAGAAACTGCCCTGGTCAAGGTCACAAATAACATCCTAAACGCCTGTGACCAGGGCACCCTCTGCCTCCTCGTCCTCCTTGACCTGTCTGCTGCGTTCGACACAGTCGATCACACCATCCTCCTTCAACGTCTTTCCTCCCACCTCAACCTTCAAGGCACAGTCCTTGAATGGTTCCATTCTTATTTGACCCATCGTTTACATTTTGTTTCTTCCAATGGCTTTTCTTCAAACCCCCGCACAGCTTCCCACGGCTTCCCTCAGGGTTCTGTCCTAGGTCCCCTCCTTTTCACACTTTACACGCTCCCTCTGGGCGACGTCATCCGTAGACATGGGGTAAATTTCCACATGTATGCGGATGACATCCAGTTGTACCTTTCTGCCTCATCCCTCAACCCCCAGACGATCGATGTTCTGACAGCATGTCTGTCCGACATTGAGTCGTGGACGAGGGACAACTTTTTGCAATTGAACGTGAATAAGACCGAGGCCCTCCTGATTGGCTCAAGCCAGCGCCTCCGCACATCGGGCGCTACCAGCCTCAATATCCAAGGCTGTACTCTCCACCTCACAAAGCCAGTCAGGAACCTCGGCATCATGTTCGATCAAAAACTTTCCTTCCTCCCCCACATCCGCGCCTTGACTGGCACCGCCTATTTCCATCTGCGCAACATTGCCAGGCTCCGTAACTACCTCACCCCCCGCGCTGCCGAAACAATCGTGCACGCGTATATCACCTCACGGCTGGATTACGGAAATTCTCTCCTAGTCGGCCTCCCCATTTCCTCCATTCATAGGCTGCAGGCCATCCAAACCTCTGCAGCCCGTGTACTATCCCGCACCCGCCTCCGTGACGATATAACCCCCACCCTCGCCCGTCTCCACTGGCTGCCCATCCTCCAGAGGATCGAGTTCAAGATCCTCGTCCTCACCTACAAGGCCTTACACGGCCTTGCCCCATCCTACTTAACCGATCTACTCTCCCCCTACACGCCCACCCGGACCCTCCGTTCAACAGGACTTGGTAGAGCGGTTGACGTATTCGCTTCAAAGCGACCGAGGCGTCTCGAATACGGAACGCTATTAAAGAATTAATTTCCCCTCCCTTATTTTTTCAAGTATTTTTTCGTCAGATCAGTATTGCTTGATGGGTCACTTGCCTTAATTTTGATTCTAAATAAATAAATAAAAACTAACTACACTATTGCTCACAATTCAACGATATTTTCAGGATAATGCTGCTAACAGGCTTGTAACACGTGTGAATTAACTGTTTGACACTGATTTTCAGTTTCTGTATATTTTCTTGTCTTTTATAAAATTTGCTTTGCTAGAATATCTGAGCACATCATTCATACTTTACTCTTACATTATTGTTCATTACAGTCCGAAAGAAATTTAGTCTTAGGATAACAATGCAGAACAACTTATTAATTACCATCAATCTGTAGTTTATGATCATTTTCTCTATACGCATACATTTATCAAGCATTCGTCATTGTACTGTGTTAATTGGATTGTAATTTACTTTATCGTTCGCATTCCTTACATCATCGAGTCAACAATCGTGTTGGCTTTTATCGGCGAACACATTCGACCTTCCCAAATAGACACGGACTACCGGGGAAAATAAAAACACTGAATAAATAATGATGCTCTAAAACACCAAGGGCATGAAACATTTACCTTCATATTGGATCTTCTGAACCGATTAAATAAGACCTCAAACTGTGTAAAACGTCGGAGCCTCGAGGGCAGCCCCCAAGCCGCCGGCCATTGTTGGTCCCATCACTAGCAATTCGCACCCCCCCAAAAAAAATCCTGCGTACGGCCCTGCTTCGTGTTTCACCCCTTCCCAAACACTCCCCTCCCCCCTTGGCTATTTAGTTTCAGTACCAGAGAACGTCACCTTGTCTCTCACAGATTGAGGTGTCTGACCACACGAAGCAGATTCCCCACATACCCATCTACACTCCCCCTCCCCCCTCCCTACTTCCTCCCTCCCCTACCTGCCCCCCTCCACCCCACTCACCCTCACCCCCTCTCCCCTTGAAGTCCACTTCACCGTCTCACTCCTCCATTCCATTTCGTACACTCTATCCCATCTCCACCTCCCTCCACTATCTCACTACATCATCTCCCCCGCTGCCTGTCTCCCCCATCCCTGTTTCCCACATTCCCATCTCCCACCTCTCTGTTTCCCCCTGCCCCCACCCCCTCCCTGTTTCCCCCCTACGCGTCTCCTCCCTCCCTGTTTCCTCCATCCCCGTCTCTCACCCCTTCCCCATCTTCCGCCCCTCCACGCCCACCTCTCCATTTCCCCCCATTTCTCCCTCATGCCTCCCCCACATTATCTATCCTCGCACCACCCACATCTCCACCCTTCCCATCTCTCAGCCCCTCCTCTCCGCTCCCCCATCCGGCCTCCCTCTCTCCATCTCCATCACTCCCCACTCCCCATCTGTCCCCACTCCCCAGCTCTCTCTCTCCCCTCCTCCCTCGCAGTCTCTCCACGCTTCCCATTTACCCCACCCCTCAGAACATCTCTCCCCCTCCCCATCTCCCCTCCCCCAATTCCCTGTCTCACCCCATCCCATCCTCCTATTCCCCTACCTATCTCCCCTCTCCAGCATCTCTCCTCAACCACCTCCCCGACTCTCCCCCTTCCCCCCCCCCCCCACTCCCCATCTCTCCCACCTCTCTGACTCCCTCTTACCGGCTCCCACCCACCCATCTCCACCTCCATCTCATTCCCCCCCTCCCTGTCTCTACCCCACTATCTGGTTCCCTTCTCTCCACACCCTCTCCCTCATCCCACTTCCTATCTTTTGCCCCCTCCCTATCTCGACCCTCCATCTCTCTCCATCTTGAATCCCCTCCATGTCTCCCCCCTCCCCATCTCTCCATCTCCCCGCACTCTCCATCTCCCACTGCTCCCCGTCTCCTCCCACTTTCCGTCTCTCCATCTCTCTCACACTCCCCATCTCTCACCTCCTCTCCCTCCCCGCAACCGCGACGCACCACCAGACCCACTCACTCTTTGTAATGTTCTATTGTCTGTTCCAGGAAATCTATCTTTCTCATCTGAGCTGATTTCCACTTCTGTTCCTGGTTCCGGGATATCACTCGTCGGCTAGGTGCAAGATGAAAACAGTTACAGTAAAAGCTTGTTTATCCATGACCCGATCAACCAGAACTTCTGTGTGCCGGTACCTCAAACAAAAGGTCCCCATTCGAATAACTGGATCTTATCCAGCACAATTGCGGTGGCGCATTTAATGGATCGGTTGTTGCATGTGAGTACAGTACAGGTATTTCGGAATGCTGCTGGTAGTGCCTTAAAGTGGTGCTGCCGGTTTTTGGCCTCGCATCATTTCCGCCATTGTAGAAGTTATCGATGGACTGTACACCTGGTATGTGTTAAAATGCTAAGTATGGTTTGTATTGAACTAAGTAAAAAAAATGTGTTGGATTTTGACCGAATATCCAACAAGCTGTTAATTGACATTGGCCAGGTCCCCATGTTGCAGGGTAAACAGGCTTTTACTGTACTTTAAAGTGAACCTAACATTTAAAATGCTGGCAAACATTTACTCAGTTAATATGTTACTTCGATAATAACGGAAATGGGGTGGCTCGTTCCCTCAGCTCCTGTTAACCCTGCAGCCAATGGACCTCCAAACTCCCCTCATCTGTCCCCCTAGTCCTCCAGCTCCTTCCCCTTGTTTGTGCATTCACTTCACAGTCTATTCTGTGCAGCGACTTGAGACGGCTTGAAGATGGGAAAAACACAATATTAAATGCAAGGATTATTATTATTATCATGGAAATGGTTTCCGTGCGTGTCAGACAGACACCCGGCTGATCACAGTGATGGGTTGCCACGTGTGTTAGATACCTGTCTGATCCACAAGAAAGGTTTGGATTGACTGTGACAATAACTGATATGGTTGGGATATGTTCTCTAGGGTATGAACTGACCTCTTTAAAGATTCGAATATTTCTTCCACAGTTTGGCTTTCCTTCATCTCTTGATGTTTGCATTCGATCAGATGGCTTGTGGAGTTAACTGTAAACTGCTGCAGGACTGTAGTCAACCTGAGCAGAGATTAGTACAGGTTACACTTTACACTTTACACAGAGCTCATATAACATCAATATTCAAAACTTAACCTGGACATTTTGGGGCAGCCCACACCTGGAGTAACTGTGTTCAGCTCAGGGCAGGTCACACCTGGTGTAGTTACTTTATTAGAGAAGCTGCAATGATTCACTACCAGTGGATTGATATGAACATCCTCATCAACCAACGACTTCATGTCCAGCAGCGCCCTATCTCTGTGACATCCGGGAACCCACTCCTCTGCCCACAGCCAGATTTGGAGGCATTTTGAAATTTGATACTAAATATGCAACACAACATTCTTAAATTTTTTTTTCATCTCATAATTGCAAATATAATAATTTTTATACGTCATACCATGCTTTTCATGTCTTCTAGACTGTGTCTCAAAATGCTTCACAGAATATACTGTAAAGTTAATTGACTGTATATTTGTGGGCGAAACGCGGGAGCCAATTGCGCACAGCAGCGTCCCCACAAACAGTCGGGGGTTGAAATGACCAATTTATTATTGTTTTTTGAGGCACTATGATCAGGCATGTTGCATTAGGAAACTTACCCAAAGTTTGGCGCTGCCTGGAATTGAACAAAGGTCTTGAAACAAATTCTTGGAATTGAAACATGTCGAATACATGATCAAAATTGGTGCAGGTGATTGTGAGTGATTTCTCTTTATCGTAGATCATTGCAGTGAGTTTTGCATGAGACTCATATTTGGGAACAAATGTTCACCTTCACCAGCTGTTACTGGCCATGTTGAGAACGTACAAAGAACAACGGCTACATTTGGAAATGTTGCTCACACCGACAGATTCTGCTTCAATATTGAAGCATTTCTCACTGAGATTTCTCAGTTTATTCAGCGTCACTAAGCTCTATTGCTGTTCGACCTGGCTCCTGCTCTCCATGCTGCATCTGATCTGATCTGATCCCTTGGAAATGTGACTCACACCTCCAGCTTTGGTCCTGTTCCCAATCTGCTTACCTGGCTTGTTGGTTACTCTGGCCCTGCCTTTGTCCACCTCTCCACTCAGCTCACATAGACATCACTGCAAACCCCTCTCATTGCTCACAACTATCAGTGTCCGTGCCTTCAGTCACTCTGCCCCTGATCTCTGGAACTGTCTGCCTCAATCCCTCAGCGCCCATGCACCCTCTTTATCTGTTTATAAATCTCCTCTAATGACTGACCAATTTGATGGCACCTTTGATCGTGTCTCCCTCTCCATCACTCCTGGCTTGTGTGGTCCTTAAGCTCCCCTCACCCTCTGGAACTCCATCCCACAGTCCCTTGATCTCGCACTCTCCTTTACCTCCTTTAAAGCCTCTTGAAATGCAAGACCCTCATCTTTGATCATGTCTTCTGCCTCCCTCCCACCTAGTTTACTCTCCAAACCTCCCTGTTCCAAACTCCCAGCTCAGGTCCAACTCCCAAACTGTCCAGTACCTTGGGTCATCCTCCTGACATGAAAGGCCCTGTACAATTGTCATTTGTTGTTGTTGGGCGCAGTGCAAGTGTCAGACAGGGGTCAGCCCTTTCACACTGAGATAAGAAAAACTTCTTCACTCAAGAGGATAGTAAATTTATGGAATTCTCTACCCCAAAGGGCTGTTGATGCTCAGTCCTTGAATATATTCAAGACTGAAATTGATAAGATTTCTTGTGGATCAAGGGATTAAGGGATATGGGAATAAGGCGAGTAGGTGGAGCTAGAATAGATCAGCCATAATCTTATTGAATGGTGGGGCAGGCTCGAGGTGCCGAATGGCCTACACATGCTCTTAATTCTTATGTTCTTATGATAGACATATAATACATGCCGTAAGGGAATTGAGACTCCTCCCGATATGATATCAAATGGAATCTAATAATTATTGATGATAATTCCTGAGCCAATCACCTGTTAAAATGAAAGCGAATGTCATCCACGACTTTGTCCCGATCCTCTTCCACATATTTTTTTCCACACAAATCATGGAGTTTCAGATATCTGGAAATTTCAACAACAACCAAATGATACTTGTATAGTGCCTTTCACAACAGGAGGACGTCCCAAGGCGCTGGACCACACACACGCACACACACACACCCACACACACACACACCCACACACACACACCTACACCCACACACACACATATACACACACACACACACACACACACACACATATACACACACCCACCCACACACACACAGTAAGCCTTACTCAGCCTCCAAGACAGGGACCATTCCAAATCATGAGCCTCTATTTGCCTCACAGTAAGTAGGAACCCGGTTGGTAAGAGATCACTTTTCTGGAGATAATAATTCCTTCCAAAAATAACATGGGGTACCCAAGGGCACTGATTTAAAATAGTGATCAAAAGAAACTGAGAGGAGGTGAGGAGAAAGCAGCATGTTTTGGGGATGTGGAAGGCTTTGCCTGATCGGGTGGAAGTCAATAGATAGTTATTTGGGGAGGACAGGATTACAGGGTGATGGGAGAGAGACAAACAGAGAGAGACAGAGATAGATTGGGGTGAGGACAGGTTTGCGGGGTTTTAGGAAGAGAGAGATAGAGAGAGAGCAGGGAGTGAGATTGATTTGAACAAGTCTTTCCAAAGAATCTGTTCTTTGGAATTGTGCCATTGTGTTCACAGACACAATGGCAGAATGACCTCCTTCTGTGCTGTATAATTCTATAACTCTACAGTGTATGACAAAAGGATAGATTGGAAATTGAAAATCTGTGAACCAATGTGTGGTGTCTCTGCCTGAATCTCACCTTCTCCTGCTGAACCATCCCCATTACACAGCTACACACTAGGGTCCGTCACTATGGAAATTTTGCGATTAAATATATCGATGGGCTCATATCGAGATATACCGAAATATCGATATTTTCTTGTTTTCTCATAAGGCGCATGCGCGCGCGCAGCACGCACATTCGGAGTGCGCACGCATTCGGACTGCTCTTCCTCCCTAACCCCTAACCTTTCCCTCCCTCTCCCCCCTTACCCTCTTTTCCCCCTTTCTCCCCTTGCCCCATTTTCGCGATTGTTTGTGGGACACTGCTGTGCGCAATTTGGCTGCCGCGTTTCGCCCACAAGTATACAGTCGACTTTCCTGCTTTTCTTCCCTCTGCCTCGACCCCTCCCCTTTTGCTTCTTTACCCCCTTTTGCCCCTAGTCCCACTTCCATGACTGATTGTGGGACACTGCTGTGCGCAATTTGGCTGCCACGTTTCACCCACTAATATACAGTTACTTTTCCTACTGTTCTTCATCCTGTCCTGATCTTTCCCACCCTGCTCTTGTCCTACCTGACTGTACAGCGCCTTGGGATGTCCTCTCGACGTGAAAGGCGCTATATAAATGTAAGTTTTGTTTGTTTGTTGTTGTTTGCTTTACGGGTGCGCGCGCATCCCGGGTGCGTGGGTATCCGTGGCCTATCTTCTCAGGAGCTAAATATCTTTCTCTCTCTGTGTCTCTCACCCTCTCCATCTCTGTGTTTTTCTGTCTGTGTGTCTCTGTGTCTCTCTACCACTCTCCTCTCTCACATCCCCCCATTTCTATCTATCTGTATATTATCACATCCACCCCGTCTCTCCCCCCCACCCCGCCCCGCTGTCCCTCTCTCGCAACCCCCACCCCCGTCGTCTCTCTCCCCCACCCCCCCCAGCCGTCTCTTTCTCCCTCCACACCCCCCCGCCGTCTCTCTCTCCCTCCCCCCTCCAGCCGTCTACCTCCCCACCCAGCCGTCTTTCTCCCTCCAGCTGTCTCTCTCTCCCTCCCCCCAGCCGTCTCTCTCCCCCTCCCCCCAGCCGTCTACCCCCTTCTCCTCCCCCCACCCAGCCGTCTCTCTCCCTCTCTCCCCCCCCAGCCGTCTCTCTCCCCCTCTCCCCCCCCCAGCCATCTCTCTGCCCTTCTCCCCCCACAGCCATCTCTCTCACCCTCCCCCCAGCCGTCTATCTCCCCATCCCCCCAGCCGTTTCTCTCCCCCTCTCCCCCCCAGCCGTCTCTCTTCCCAGCCATCTCTCTCCGCCTCTCCCCCCAGCCGTCTCTCTCCTCCTCCTCCCAGCCGCCTCTCTCCCCCTATGCTCCGCCCCCAGCAGTCTCTCTCCCACCCGCAGCCATCTCTCTCCCCCTCCCCCCAGCCGTCTCTCTCCCCCTCTCCCCCCCAGCCGTCTCTCTTCCCCTCTCCCCCCCCCAGCCGTCTCTCTCCCCCTCCTCCCAGCCATCTCTCTCCCTCTCCCCCAATCTGTTTCTCTCCCCCTCCACCCAGCCGTCTCTCGCCCCCTCTCCCCCCCAGCCGTCTCTCTCCCCCTCACCCCCCCACCCCCAGCCGTCTCTCTCACCCCCCCACCCCTTGCATACCTGTATATTGTATTCGAGGACTGTGAATACAATATGGCGGCTTTGCACCTCGGTCTGTGCATTGTGTATAGAGATGAGCATTCTGGGTCTTGTAGTTCAGTGTGGTCGCATCCCGATTTTTTACCTCGATATATCATTTTTTCGATATATTGATATTTTTTAAATGTCTATATCGGCGTATCGATATGAAAATTATATCAGGTTTTAGCGATATATCAATATATCGCTGGACCCCACTACACACACAGCAATGTTACCTTGTTCCTAGTTCCTCTGTTATGTTAACCATTTTCCTCTCACTGTCCTCCGTCACTGCCCACAGCTGCTTCAGCCTCTCCAGCTCTTGCTGCAAATCCTGGTCGTCTCTGAAACACACAGGAAGAGTGTCAATGGTGACCTCTGTGTTCCACTCACTCCAGTTCAACTCTGCACTGAGCCCCATACACACACAATGACCACACAGGGATGGGGTGAAATCTTCACACAGATTATACATCTGGCCTTGCTCCCAAAGCAAACTCAACCCTACTGCCCGGCCCTAACCTCTCCAAGCCTTTCTAATATATCTGTCTACTTCCCACTTCAAACCCACAGTGGACACTGCCTCAACCAGAGGCAGAGTGGCTGAAACCTCGTCCACCAATGGTTGGGCGAGTGGGTCAGGAGACATGGAGTGGACCAGAGCTTGCTGAGCGGAGGGTGCGGGTAGGTTGGTAAGGAGAAAGGAGGTTACGGATGTAGGGTAGGGCGAGGTTGTGGAGGGCTCTAAATGTGAGGACCAGGATCTTGAATTGGATCCTCTGGATGATAGGGAGCCAGTGAAGTTGGGCAAGAATGGGGGAGATGGGGTCACCGAGTTTGGAACGGTAGAGTACACGGGCCTCAGAGTTCTAGATTATCTGCAGCCTGTGGAGGGAGGAACTGCGAAGGCCGATCAGCAGGACGTTTGCATAGTCAAGCCGGGATATAATGAGGTTTTCAGCGGCTTTTGTGGTGAGGTAGTGGCGGAGTCGGACAATGTTGCAGAGGTGGGGAAAGAGTCATTGTTTGATGTGGGGGAGAAAAGACTGTTTAGGGTCAAACAAGACACCTAGGTTCCTGACTGGGATGTGAGGTTGAGTGTGTAACCATGGAGGTTGATGCTGCCAGCGCCTGATGCAAGCCAATCAATCCTCAGTCTTGCAAGTCCAGAAATAAAATCTCTGAGAGCCGTCATATGTAAAACATGTGTCTAGAAGATAGGTTTAGTTTTGGAGTATCTGGACCGGACTGATATTTCCATCCCAGCTAGAAATGGAAATTCCAAGATATTTATTGCAATGAAATGTGCACTCTCTCCTGTTTACCCAATTCTGGAGAGTATTAAATGCAAGTTGTCAAGTGCCAACATCCTCTCTCTCTCCGTCCCTTGGCCTCATTCTCCTTCCCTGGTCTCTCCCTCTTTCTGCCCCTGGTCTCAATCTGCATCAGGTCATTCCCTCTGCCCCTAGTCTCTCCTCCTTCTCTGTCCTCTCTCTGCCACTGGTGCCCCTCTTATCTCTTATCTCTCTCTGCCACTGGTGTGCAATTTGTCCCTCAACTCTCTCTTCTCTGGTCTCTCTCTCTCTCACTACCCCTGGCCTCTCTCTCTGCCCCGTCCTCTCTCACTCTGCTTCTGGTTTCTATCTCTGTTCCCTCACTCTCAATCCCCTTGGTCTCTCTCAATTCCCCTGGTCTCTCTCTCTCTCTCTCTCTCTCTCTCTCACTGCCCCTTGTCTCTCTCTTTCTCTATCCTTAGTCTCTCCCTCTCTGCCCTGCTCCCTCTCACCCCCTCTCTCTCTGGCATGGCTACTATAATTCTCTCTCCGGTCTCTCTCTACCCCAGGTCTCTCTCTGCCGCTGGTGTCTTGCTATCTCGCTTTCTCTCTCTTTATTTACCCCTGGTCTCTGTCTCTCTCTCTGTCTCTCACTGCATCTGTCTCTCTCTCTGTCTCTCTCTTTCCATGCCACTGGTCTCTCTCTCTTTCTCCCTCTGGCCTCCATCTCTCCATCGTGCTCTACCTGCCTCTGACCTCTCTCTCTGCCATTGCAGAACTCTGCGGCCCATGTACTCTTCATGAGTAGCCCCATCTCCCCCATCCTCGCCTGACTCAATTGGCTCCGCATCACTCAGTTTCACTCTCCAGCGCCTTAAGACGTCCTTCTGACATGAAAGACGCTATACTAGTGTAATTTCATTGTTATTATTGGTATTTCACATTCTCTGCCCCTATCCTCTCTTTCTGTCTGCCACTGGCCTCTCTCTACAACTGGTCTCTCTCATTCTGCCCCTGGTCTCCATCTCTCTCTCTCTGCCAATGGTCTCTCTCTGAATCACTGCTCCTGCACTCTCTCTCTCTCTCTCTCTGCCAATGGTCTCTCTCTGCCCCTGGCCTCTTTCTCTCTCTCTGTCCCTGCTCTCTCTCTCTAAACCCTCCTCTCTCTCTCTCTCTCTCTCTCTCTCTGCCCATGGCCTCACTCTATCTGTCGCTGACCCCTGTCTCTCTCTCTCTCTCTCTCTCTCTTTTCCAGTCTCTCTCTCTCTCTGTCTCTGGCCTCGCTCTGGGTTGAGGTTTTACAGAGCTGGTTGCCATCTTGTATCCATCCCCACCTCTTCACCCCAAGTGGCCATTGTCCATGTCGAGGCATTGAGTGTTGGCAGGCTTGTCTCCTGCAGAGGGCGTCACAGTCTAGACTGACCTCTCTCATCCCACCTGTCACACACACAACCACAAGAGGTGGCTGTAGAGGGACCAGGTGCAGGAACTCTGGCTGGTTCCCCCTCCCTGACCCTGGGCCAGACTGTGGTCTCCTGTGGGGTACCGTCTGAGAACAGAAACTCAGCAATGTCTGGAATTCACACCAGAGAACACCTAGTCCATAATCTGTAGCTCTGTCCACTTCATCTGCCCAATCCCTTCTTCCCACTCCAGGGTTAGGATCAACACTACAATATTGCTGTCATTTGACACAACATCTCATCATCAAGAAATGTTTCAAAAGAGAGTTCCACTGTGAAGTGCAATGGAAGACGTTGATTTGGGGAGGACGGGTTTGGGACGTCCTCCCGACATGAAAGCCAACATACAAGTGCAATTTTGTTGTTGGTTGCGCAGTTCTGGGGAGAGAGCTGAGGAATGGGATTGAGTTGTTATTTTCAAAGAGCCGGCACAGACTCGATGGGCCGAATAGCCTCCTTTTGTGCCCTAAGATTCTATGACTGTGACTGTGAGTTTTGGCAACACAAATGTGACAGCACAAATCCTGCCTCTGGTTCAAGACCGAGATCAAGACTTGGAATCCCAAACTCTAACGCGGTGCGAGCGAGGAGTGGGGGGGGGGGGGGGGGGAGGGGGCTGAGAAGCACCATGAGAGATCTTTAATATCAGCCTGAACAGGGCACAGACAAGCAGTGAATGAGGTTTAACATCTCATCTGAAGCACGGAGTCTCTGATAATATGGCTCTGTCTATCCCAAGTACAGCGACCCACTGAGCCAGGCTGGCACACAATGTACAAAGCCCACTATAATATCATTAAAGTGAATGATTCCTTCTACATACCTGACAAAACTCTGCTGAACTTGTTTCAGAACATTTGCTTGATCTTGGCTTGTATTGTTCCATATACATCCCCATCGATTGTCGGAATTCACTAAGCCATGGATGTCGGTCTGCAGACTACATAAACAGGTGGAGTCAGGTTTATAATAGTATATTCTATACAGAGTAAACTCCCCAGCAAAATCAAGTGTAAGATTCTCAATCCTCCAGGAACTCAGACCGAACAGGGCGCAGAAGGAACAAAAGTGAGGAACGAAGGCAGTGCAAGCCCAGAGCCTGCTGAGCAGAGGGAGCGGGCAGGTTGATAGGAGGTTAGCAGGTCAGAGGGGTAGGAGGAGGCAAGACCGTGAAGGGTCTTGAAAGTGGCTTGAAAGGGTCTTGGATTTGATCCTCTGAGGATCCTCTGACCTGAGTTTCCTGACTGGCTTGGTGAGGGGGAGTGTGAGAAACCATGTACGCTGATGCTGCTGGTGCCTGGGGTATGGGGGTGCTGGCACCAGTCAATCAGGAGGGCCTCAGTCTTGTTGAGATTCAGCTGCAGAAAGTTGCCTCTCATCCAGGACTTGATTCATAGATTCATAGAATTTTACGGCACAAAAGGAGGCCATTTGGACCATCTAGTCTGTGCCGGCTCTTTGAAAAGAGCGATTCAATCCCACTGCCCTGCCCGCTCCCCATAGCCTAATAGAATTGTTCTCCCTAAATAAAGATCTAATTCCCTTTTAAAAGTTGTTATCGAATCAGCCTCCACCACCTTTTCAGGCAATGCATTCCAGATTCGAACAACTCGCTGAGTGAAAACACTTCTCCTCAGCTCCCCTCTACTTCGCCTTGAAACTATTTTAAATCTGTGACCACGAGTCACAGATTCGCCCACGAGTGGAAATAGTTTTTCTCTATTTGCCCTGTCGAAACCCCTCATGATTTTATAAACCTATATTAGATCTCCCCTCAATCTTCTCTGCTCCAGAGAGAATAACCCTAGCCTATCTAGCCTCTCCTCTTGGCTGAAGTCCCTCAATCCTGGCACCATCCTAGTAAATCTTCTTTGTACCCTTTCCAATGTCTTCACATCCTTTCTGTAGTGTGGTGACCAGAATTGAACACAGTATTCCGGCTGAGGCCTCACCAAAGTTTTATAGAGGTTAGTCAGCACTTCCTGACTTTTGTATTCTATACCCCTATTTATAAAGCCTAGTATCCCATATGCCTTCTTAACAGCCTTGTCTACCTGTCCTGCCACCTTCAACGAGTCACTAACACAAATCCTCAGGTCTCTCTGTTCCTTCACAACATTTAAAATTGTACTATCTAGCCTATATTGCCTCCCTTCATTTCTTCTCCCAAAATGCATCACCTCACACTTCTCTGCATTAAACTTCATCTGCCATGTCTCTGCCCACTTTACCAATTTGTCTATATCCTCTTGCAGATGGCTACTATCCTCCTCACCATTTACTATTCTCCCTATCTTAGTGTCATCTGCAAACTTGGAAACTGTACTCCCTACATCCAAGTCCAGATCATTGATGTAGATTACAAAGAGCAATGGTCCCCAAACCGATCCCTGTGGCACACCACTGCTCACATCCATCCAGTCTGAAAAACAGCCGCTCACGACAACTCTCTGCTTTCTGTCTCGCAGCCAGTTGTGGATCCACGCTGCCACTGTCCCTTTTACGCCATGGGCCTTTAATTTCATAATAAGTCTCTCATGTGGCACTTTGTCAAATGCCTTTTGAAAGTCCATGTAAACTACATCAACTGCGCTACCATTATCCACCCATTCCGTTACCTCATCAAAAAATTCTATCAGATTTGTAAGGCAAGATTTGCCTTTAACAAATCCATGTTGACTGTCCTTTATTAGCCTATATCTTTCTAAGTGAAGATCTATCTTGTCCCTGATTATGGAGGCAGAGTGAGAGTTGAGTGTCGTCCAAATACACGCCTCAGCTTTTCACCATATGTGTATATATGAGTAGGATGAAGGAATAGAAAGTTTTATATCCAAATGTGCAGACAACAGAGGCACGAGGTACAGCAAATTGTGTAGATTTAGGAAATCTCAGCGCCTTGGTATATCCTATTGACATGAAAGCCACTGTACAAATAGAAGTTTGCTGTTGTTGTTGTAGAAGGGAGCAGGAAGTTACAAAGGGATTGAGATGGATTAAAGGTAAGTGGACCAAACTGTGGCAGATAGAATTCAATGTGAGGATCAGCCACGATAGATTCAAAAATAGCAAAACAGAATATTTTCTAAATAGTGATAAACTAATAGCTATTAAGGAGCAAAGGAATTGTGTGTCCACATACACACATCACTAAAACAAGCTCACTCGTGCAAAAAGATATCAAAAAGCCTATTAAGATATATTAAGCCTTAGTCGGACCCATCTGAGGATGTTGTTCAGTTTGAGGCTCTGGACCATAGGAAAAACATATTGGCTCTGGGGGGGAGGGGAGGATAGCACAGATTCAACAGAACTATACCAAGGCTTCAATGGTTAAATAATGAGAAAGATGATTTAAATTGGGTCTCTACTCCTTTGAGCTTAGAAGGTTGAGGGTGATCGGATTCAGGTTTTTACAATGGGTAGCTACAGAGAAACTGTTTCCTCTGCTGGGGAACCCTGGACATGTGGAATCATCTTAAAGTTAGAGCCAAGCCATTTAGGCATGAAATCAGGGGACAATTTTTCACCCAAATGACAGTGGGAATCTGGAACTCTCTCCCCACAAAGGCTGTGGATGCTGGATCTATTCACGTCTTCAAAATAAAAATGGATAGATATTTGTTAGGTGATGATATCAAGGGATCTGGGGCCAGGGCAGGTACTGACCTTGAGGTACAGATCAGCCATGATGTAACAGAATGTTGGAACAGGCTGGAGGGGCTGAATGGCCTACTACTGTTTCTATCAATGATCTGAATGATCCACAACTGCCTGCTGCAGTCACAGAGAAAGATACTGATCATACTTTTACTCTGAAAACATAGTTGCTACTAGTAATATTATTATTTATTATTGTCGTTGTGCATTGTAATAGTGAGTTAATGCTCTTTGTGCAATCACTGGGTGATGAACTGTAATAAAACAAACAATTGTTTCAAATCAAAATTGTGTGCACACTAACAAAACACAAAATACTACAGATGCTTGGAATCTGAAACAAAAACAGAGGTTGCTGGGGAAACTTAGCAGGTCAAGCAGCATCCATGGAGAAAGGAAAACGTTTCGGGTCTACAACCATTCATCAGAACTGGGGTTTGTTTGGAGGGAAAGATTACTTAAGGACGTTAAAGGGAAGAGGCAGGACATGGAAGACAAAGAAGACAAAGGAAAAGGGAAAAAAAAGTATGTTAACTGATGGGTTGAATATGTGTTAATGACTTCAGGGGGAGAAACAGAAAGGGGTGGGTTTAAACGAAACTGGGACAAAAAGGTGTTTAGTGGTGAAAGAAAAAACAAAACACTTGAGAGGCAAGCGGTGCCTGGAGTTATGTTTGTGATTGGGGAGGTGGGAGGGGGGTGTGGGGGCGGGGAGAGGAAAGAAGGGGAAGCTCTTATGGCCTGAAATGGCTGAAATCAATGTTGAGGCCAGACGGCTGTAGTGTCCCCAGATAGATGCTGTTCCTCAAGCTTTCACTGTGAGTCACTGGAACAGCGCAGGAGAGCATGGATCGAAAGATCAGCCTCTGAATGTGAGCGCAAGTTGAAATGGAGGGAGACTGGAAGATCAGGGTTGTCCTTCCGTACAGAGCGAAGATGCTCTGCAAATCGGTCTCCCAATCTGCACTTAGTCTCCCCAGTGTAGAGGAGGCCACACCGTGAGCAGCCGATGCAGTAAACTACATTGGTGGTGGTACATGTGAACCGCTGTCCCACATGGAAGCTATTTTGGCCCCTGCAGAGTGGTCTGGGTGGAGGTGAAAGGGCAGGTCTCCTGTTCTGACACGGGAAGGTGGCAGAGGAAGGAGAGCAGCTGGTGGTGCTGACAGCGGAGTGGACCAGAGAATCCCAGAGGGTACGGTCCCTTCGGAATGCGGAGAGTGGGAGGGGAGGCAAATATATCCTTGGTGGATGGGTCACATTGCAGGTGACGGAAGTTTCTACGGATGATGAGTTGAATAATGAGGCTGGCAGGGGGGGGGGGGTGATAAGTGAGGACCAAGTGGACCCTATCACGATTCCGTGATGGGGGGGAAGGGATGAGGGCAGAGGTGTGGGAAATCGGACAGAAACTGTCTAGGACCTTCACTATCATGGTTGGTGGGAATCCTCAGTTGAGGAAAAATGCAGAAATCTCAGTCGCTCTGGTATGAAATGTTGCTTCGTCAGAGCAGATGCGGCGAAGGAACTGAGAAAAGGAGATGGCATCTTTGCAAGAGGCTGGGTGGGATGAGGTGTAGTGAAGGTAACTGTGGGAGTTGGTGGATTTGTAAAAGATGTAAATTAGTGTGTTCACACTAATTCATTGCAAAAGTAAAGTTTCCTTACAACCAGGACTGCACACTGGACTACAGTACTGATGTCTAACTAAAGTTTTATACAAATGTAACATCAATTCTCTAATTTATATTCTATTAATCTGGAATTAAAGCCAATTAATTGATTTGCATTTTTATGACCTTGTTCATCAAAGTGAGAGGACCTGGGGTTGGTTTCCGGTGTATGAAACGTGGTAAATTTCCTTCCTCCATGTGCCTCTGAAAAGCTTTCAGACGTCCAGTAGTCATGATAAGGTGCTGTATCAATTACAGTATTATTATTACAGTAAAAGCTCGTTTATCCAGCACCCAACCAACCGGAACGATCAACCAACCGGTATCTCCCAATAGAATTCACCATTCCAGCAACCGGATCTCATACCAGAGCCATCCGGGACACTCACTTAGCGCATGCGCATTTATTAGACATAACGAACGCTGGAGTGCTTTTTTACCGATCATTTTACCGAGTGTCCTGGAATGCTATATTGAATGCTAAGTATCCATACAATATTCTGTTGTTATTTAGTCTATTATTAATATGGTATGTTTTAAAATAAGTTAATTTTTGTGTAGGTGTTTCGGCAACTTGCCACTCAAATATCCAGCATATTTAATTAACCGGCACCGGTCAGGTCTCGAGTGAGCCGGATAACAAAGCTTTACTGTATATAATAATAATAATAAGCATTTGATATAGCGCTTTCCACATCTTATCAACGTCCCAAAGCGCTTCACAGAATATACTGTAAAGTGAATTGACTGTATATATTTGTGGGCGAATCACAGCTGCCAAGCAGTGTCCCACACACAGTCGTGGATTCAAATGACCAATTTTTTATTGTGTTTTTTTGGAGGGATTATTATTAGGCGTGTGGAGTAAGGAAACTTGACCGAGGTTTCGCCCTGACCTGCCTGGATTCGAACACAGATCTCCCCAGCTTGCAAGACAAGTGCTCTAACCACTGAGCCACATTGGAATCCCAAGAAAATAAGAATATAACGTAATATAACAGCAATAATATTCTTACATTTAATATCAAACTCTTGATGTGAGGTTGACATTCCAAAGTGCTTCACGTTTCCTCTAAGTGTATTTTGAGGATGAATGAGCAGCTAATTTAGCACTACAAACAGCTGTGTCACTTCAGTGACTAATTGTATCTCAGGTATTGTCCGTTAGGTCAGAGGAGAGGCCAAACTCCATTCTCTTTTTCCCAATAGCACTGCAAGATCTTTGATCTCAACAGGGCACTGAGGTTAAAGATCTCATTTGACAGATGACACTGCGTCTCTCTCTCTCTCTCTCCTCTCAGGGCTACTCTGGAACATCAACCTGCACAGTGAGCGCAGAGTCCCCAACGTGGAGGTGAGAGAGTGAGTGTATGAGCCAGGCTGAGACCCGAGTGTGTGGGGTGGGAGATCAGCGCGGTGATGCCCCCCCGACCAAATCATCTGTAGACACACATTGTCCAGGAATCAGATGTTGAGAGCATAGGGTGAGAGACAGTGAACTCTGACGCAATAAAATTACATTTGTGTAGCACCTTTCATGTCAGGAGGATGTCCCAAGGCGCTGGACAATTACTGTGTCAGACTCGAGCTGAGAACAGAGGGTGGTGGGGGAAGGGTGGTTTTAGGGATTTGCCAAAGGGTCCATTGAAGAGGAGAGTCTTGAGGCAAGCGTTGAAGGAGGCCAGGGAGGAGGCGAGGCGGAGGGACTGCGGGATGGTGTTCCAGAGGTTGGGGGCAGAGTGGCTGAAGGCTTGCCCGCCAATGATTGGGCGAGTGGGTTGGGGGATGTGAAGTAGGCCAGAGCCCGCAGAGCGGAGTGGGCAGGCAGGTTTGTAAGTGGATAGGAGATCACGTAGGGTGGAATGAAGTTGTGGAGGGCTTTAAATGTGAGGACCAGGATCCTCTGGATGATGGGGAGCCAATGGAGTCGAGGGAGGATGGGGTGGATGGTATCATGGAATTTGGAATGGTAGAGGACATGGGCCGCAGAGTTATGGATTATTTGCAGCCGTGGAGGGGCAATTGGGAAGGCCGACCAGCAGGGTATTTGCATAGTCGAGCCGGGATATAATGAACGCGTAAATGAGGGTTTCAGTGGCTTTGGGGGTGAGGTGGTGGTGGAGTCAGGCAATGTTGCGGAGATGGGGAAGGACACACCTTGAGTTGACACCTTATGTACACTGTCTCTGCAACAAATCCAATGGACTTTTTACTCTGCTGAGGTTCTGCCCCCAGTCGCACATGTTAGATGATAATTACACACGACTGACACAGTCCACAGCACATTATCACTGAATGGATTGATTTCCACCTCCCCATCCTCACTTATGAATCCTTCCACCTCCTCCAGCACCTCCCGGCCTCCCTGACCTGCTCATACCACATTCCTGTTATTCCTTCCCACTCTCCCTTCACATTAGTGCCCATGCCTTCAGCCAGAACACCCTAACCTCAGCAGCTCCCCGCCTCAATCGCAAACTCCATTTCCCACCTCTTTAATTCCCACCGGAGGATCTCGCTGTTAGGCGCTGTCCCTGGTCTCCCCTGTTTCTCCCTCTCAGTGTGTAACCACTCTGCAGGGCACTAAGATGGACGCACTGTATCAATGTAAGTTGTTGTTGGAGATGTCTCAAAACATTTTCCCCAAATCTAATTAATTAGATTATTGGTTGACAATTGATTGGAAATGCACCTTTTCTGCCAATTAACATTGTTGCCTGTACATACCTGGTGTGGATACTGATTATGTCCTTCACACTTTTGTTCTGTAATGTCTCCAGATCCTTCAACTTGGTTTCATTGGCTTCTTTTAAATCATATCCACGCCTGAGGAGATATTAAAGTATATTTGACAGACACTTTCAACATCTACCTCAACAAGAGCTTGTGTTAGAGAGCTCCAATGGAAGAACAGCACCAGCACAGACATGATGGGGGGAGAGCAGGGAATGGGGATCGAGAAAAGAGTTCCAGTGGGGGAGTGTGCACGAGCACAGATACGATGGGGAGACAGAGAGAAAGAGAGAGAGAGCGCAGGGAATATGGTTAGAGTAGAGAGTTCCAGTGGGTGAACGAGCACCAGCATAGACCTGATGAATTCGAGGAATAGAATAACTTTTCGCACACAAATATAGTTAATTCACTTTACAGTTTTTTCCGTGAAGCACTTTGAGATGTCTAGAAGATATGATAAGGCACTGTGTCAATTGCAAGGATTGTTATTGTTATTATTCTGGACCTGAGCTGGGCGTTGGGATCAGGAGGGTGGAGAGCAGGGAGGGTGGGGGTTGGCGGGTTGCCCGAGTCATAGTCGAAGAGGAGGACTTGAGACATGCCTTGCAGGATGCAGAGAAGGGAGCGAGGCAAAGGGACTGTGGGAGACAATACCAAATTAGATTTGTAAATTGCTTTTCACAATGGGAGGACGTCCCAAGGCCCCCCAAGGGTAGACTTCCTGAGGGTGGGGGCAGAGAAGCTGAAGACCTGACTGGTGATGGTGGGGACGATTGGGGGGTGGGGTGGGAGGTGAAGCAGGCTGGAGCCTACTGAGCAGAGGTAACCCACAGGTTGATACAGGGTTAGCAGGTCACAGAGGTAGGAAGGAGCAAGGCTGAGACTAGGAGGGCTTTGATAATGTGGGTCAGGATTTTGAACTCTATCTTCTGGTGTATGGGAGATAGGGTCATGGAGACTGGTGTGGAGCAGGACATGAGCTACAGAGGTCATGTACATGTTGAAGAGGGCAGACCAAGGATGGAGCCCTGAGAAATGCCACATGAGATGGTATGGGTGAGACCAGGGAGGAATCTGAATGTGAAGACAAAGTGAAGATGGTGTGAAAGGGAGGATCTGCCCCAGTCAAGGACAGGACCATAAAGATTGAGGTGAGAGGAGCGGTGGTGAGGGAGGATAGACTGGCCGCAAGTCCAGGGAATGGAGTTAGAGTAGCTCCAGAGTGAGGGAGTGAGCACCAGTATAGCCATGATGGGGAATGGGGTTAGAGGAGAGAACTCCAGTGTGATGGGTGAGAGCACCAGCATAATATATCTGACAATATAGCAAACCACACACAACACACACACACATATACGCACACACATATACGCACACACACACTGCTGCCTGGATTGTGAGGTGAAAGGATTTGACTCCCAGAGTGACAGTATCCCAGTCAAGCTAACAATGAGAAGATTTAATCAGATGTCAGAAGCTACAGTAAAAGCCAGTTATCCGGCACCCTCGGGACCTGACCAATGCCGGTTAAAGCGCTGAAAACACAATGCAATTTGTTTTTTAATTAGAAAGATGTACTAAAGTTTTTTTTAAACGTTCCGTATTAATAATAGACTAAATAATAACAGAATATTGTAGAGATACTTACCAATAAAACAATAAATATCTATTACAGTCTATAAACACAGCACACAATCAAAGGTTTTTTTTCTTTCTCTCTCTCTTTCACACTCAAACACACATAGTCAGTCTGGCATCTCAATGGTTCCAAACCCAACCCCACTCCATTCCTTTAATTTGAAATTAATCTCAATTAATCAACTCACCCCCTCTCTCGCTCTCCTCCTCTCTCCCCGTCCCACACGTCTCTCTCCCCCACACCTCAACCTTTCCCTCTTTCTCCCCACCCACAATATTTCCCTCTCTTTCTCCCCCCCACAATCTTTCCCTGTCTTTCTCTCCCCTCATTCCTTCTCTTTCTCCCCCTACCCATCTTTCCCTCTCTTTCTCTGCCCCCCACCACCCTCTCTCTCTTCGCCCCACCACCCCTACATCTCTCTTTCCCTGCCTCTCTCAAACCCAGAAGTACACTATGGCAGTAGTCAGAGGTACTCTAAACTCTGTACTCTGTATGAGAACAAAAACAGGTGCACCACTAGTGCAGCATTCCGAAATACTGAAAAAGTCCTGGAAAAAAATGTGTCACAGTTATTGTGCCAGATAAGATCTGGTTAATTGAATGGGGATCCTTTTTTTGAAGTGTTGGTGAAACGGAAGTTATGGTTGATCGGGTCACGGATAAAAAAGCTTTCACTGTGACGCCTATTTATCCGTGACCCAATCAACTGTGACTTCCATATAACCAGCACTTCAAAAAAATGTGGAGGGGGGTTGGGTTTCGAGCCATTGAGATGCCAGACTGACTGTGTGTGTGTGCGTGAAAGAGAGGGGGAAGGAGAAAGAGAAAGAGAGAGGTCGGGGGAGAGGAGTGGGGAGAGAGAGAGAGAGAGAGAGAGAGTGAGTCAATTAATTTAGATGGAAAATGAGGAGTGGAGGGAGGTTCGGTTTGGAGCCATTGAGATGCCAGATTGACAGTGAATGTGTGTGAAAGAGAGAAAGAATAAAAGGAGAGCACCCCTTTGATGGTGTGTTGTGTTTATAGACTAACCAATATTTATTGCTTTATTGGTAACTATACAAAATTCGGTTATTATTTAGTCTATTATTAGTATGGTATCTTTTTAAAAAGTAAGTAAAAAAAACTAGATTTTCTTTAAAAAAATTGTGTTTTCGGCCAAATATCTGGCATATGCTTTACCCAGCATTGGCCAGGTCCCGAGGGTGCCAGATAAACAGGCTTTTACTGATTATGTAAAATGATTTGCTCTACACACACAGCACAACACACACATTGCTGGAGTGCCTGCCTGGATTGTGGGGTGAAAGGATTTGACCCCAGGGGTGACAGTGTCTGAGTCAAGGTACGATGAGAAGTTTTAATAAGATGTGGGAAGGTATATGTGAAATGATTTGCTCTGTACCTGCTATTTCTCTGCTCACGTTGTTTCCATTCTTCCTCCTTCTCCTGTATTGCTCTGTCAATTTTCAGCCTGGACTCATTCCAGTTGTGTTGTCTCTGCTTCTCCGTATCTCTGAACAAAGCAAGAAAAGGCTTTATGTCTATCAAGCTCTCTCTCACGATCTGAACAGAACTCAATGTCTCTTCATGCACCTGACGAACTGCAGTAAAAATCAATCTGAATGTTGAAAGTCTCAGATATGGTGTCTGTGCTACTGCTCGCTTCCCCCATACTGTCACTCTCTACTCTGACCCCATTCCCCTGTTCCCTCCCTCCCACCACCGTGTTGGCGCTCACCCCCCCAGCACACTGTCACTCTCTACTCTAACCGTATTCCTATGCTCTCTTTCCCCATCATGTCTGTGCTTGTGCTCACTCCCCCCACCTCAAACTGTTGCTCTCTACTCTAACCCCATTCTCCTGCTCTCTCTCCCCCCATCATGTCTGCGATGGTGCTCGCTCCCCTCTCCCCCTGTTCTATGTTGGATTGTCGTCCAAAACCCAGAGAAATAAACTGCTTTCTCTTTTCCAACAGCGCCATGAGAGATCTGTAATCCAGGTTGACAGGCCCGAGTTAATCAGGTGCATCAGGGTGTCCCAAGCTCGATCTTGCTCTTTCCCCAGCTTTAGTTACTTTGTCTCCAAAAACAGTTTTTCTTCTCGCTGCCTGAGTCACCAGGGCTCCAGGCTTGGCCCACGCCTCTTCCTCATTCACAAGCTCCCAGTCGGCAAAGTCATCTGTAGACACTCGGGAAACTTCCACAGGTATGCAAGCGGATGACACAAGTCTATCGTTTCCTAATTAACTGCGACTCGAGGTCCACAGGTGCTCTGTCTCCCCATCACCCCAGCCCTATTTTAGGCTCCAGTGGCTCCCTGTCACACACACTAAACTCCATATCCCCATCACTGCAGTCTTCATTAGACCCCACTGGCTCCTAATCACTGAGCAGATCAACTTCAAGATCCTCACATTTGTCTACAAATCACATCATGCCCTGGCCCTACCCACCTCTCTGACCTGCTTACCCCCCAACCCACTACGCCCTTGCCTTTACTCGGCTGGCTCCGGCTTCCCTCTTCTCCCTCGTGCTCTCTGTTCCACCATCAGCAGCTGTGCTTTCAGCCACTACGCCAAGAAAGTCTGGCATTCTCTTTCCCAATCCTTCTGTCCCATCCCTCCCCCTTTTCAGATCACACCTGGAAAGAGACTTTCCTCTCTGACTGTACTTATGGTCACCTTTCCCCGATATTTCTTTGATGTTTTACTAAAACAGTCCTGAGTTATTCATATTTCTGCAGTCCACAGATACAACAACAACAACTCGGGTTTATATAGAGCCCTCCATGTCGGATGCATCTCCGAGCGCTTCGTACCTTCGTTCCAATTCACTCTTCTCCATGCTTATGCTTTTCCAATTCAGCAAAAAGGTCTCATGAAGTTTCTGAGATCTTTGAACAAGTGCATCAAATCTGGAAGAGATAAAAGGACATAAATATCATAAATACTGGAAAATAGGAACAGATGGAGGCCATTCAGCCCACCCAGCCAGTTCCAATGCTTATTAAATGGTAACAACCACCCCTCACCACCACTTCCCCTATCTGCTCCACAAGTCTGTGTCTGACTCTTCAACTTCCCCATTGCCTCTGTCACTATATGGGATTCTGGATCAAGAGATCTCCACCCCCAGAAGTCTGTGTGAGGCCTCAGTGTTCACTGTCCTGGCTCCGAGTCTGATACTTTGCTCCTTGTCCTCCACACTCCCCTACCTGCAGCCTCCTGCATATCTCTCCTCCCCTCTACATATGCAGCCTCTGTCACTCCCTTCCACTACCTTCCTCCCTTTGACACTCCAGATCACATTGAGGACCTTTCTCTTTGACCGTGCCATCAGTCACCTCCCCTCTCTCCATGGCTTGGTGTCGAGCTCTGCTCTGAGATACTGCCACCAGGTTGGTGCCTTGGGACATCCTCCTGACATGACAGTCACTGTATAAATAAATTTGTGGTTTTGTAAACACAAGATGGTATTGTATCAGATCTTATACTGGAGGGGAGACTTGACCACTGCTCTACATGGGGAGGGCGAGTAAGAGAAGTTTCTTTGAGGTGTGGGGTGAGGAGGAGTTGAGGTAAGAGGAGACTCCTTCAAGCTGAACTGGCCACAAAATGACATCGTAATAATATTCCTCACACGGCTAATAATAATCAGTCAAAAAAAACATTAATAAAATTGGTTATTTCAATCGATGACTGTTTGTGGGGACACTGCTGTGCGCAATTGGCTGCCATGTCTCGCCCACAAATATACTGTCTATTCACTTTACCATAAGAGAAAAAGGCTAAGAGGGTGAATGTGGGTCCATTACAGGCAGAGTCGAGAGGAATTATAATAGGGGACAAAGACATGGCAGAGTTATTAAACAAGTATTTTTCTACAGTCTTCACCATAGAACATTCTGGAAAAATACTAACAATAGAGGGGAACCAAAAAGACAATGTTAGCGAGCAATTTAGGGAGATTAACATTAGTAAAGAAATGGTTCCAGGTAAATTGTCGGGTCATAAATCCGATAAATCCCCTGGACCGGATGGCCTGCATCCTAGAATTTTAAAGGAGGTGGCTACTGAGATAGTGGATGGCTTGTCTATAATCTTCCAAAATAATGTGGATACTGGAAAAGTCCCCATTGATTGGAAGATTGCAAACCTAACTCCACTATTTAAGAAGGGTGGGAGAGAAAATATGGGGAACTATAGACCAGTTAGTCTGACGTCAGTTGTAGGGAAAATTCTTGAGCCTTAATAAAATACGTAGTTATGGGATACCTTGAAGACCATAAAAAGATCAGGCAGAGTCAACATGGCTTTACAACAGGGAAGTCATGCTTGACTAATCTTTTAGAATTTTATGAGGATGTAGCCAGCAGGTTGGATGAGGGGTAACCAGTAGATGTGGTAAATTTGGATTTTAGGAAGGCATTTGACAAGGTGCCACACAAAAGGCTGTTACTCAAGATTAAGGCCCACGGGATTAATGGGAAAATATTAACATGGATAGAAGAGTGGCTATCGGGTAGAAAGCAGAGAGTAGCGATAAACGGATCATTCTCGAATTGGAAGGATGTAACTAGTGGAGTGCCACAAGGATCAGTGCTTGGGCCTCAGCAGCCTCCTGTCTAAATTTGCGGATAACACTAAACTAGGTATTAGAGTGAACTCTGAGGATGATGCAAAAAGATTGCAACAAGGTATAGATAGGCTAGGCGAGTGGGCAAGTAGGTGGAAGATGGAATTCAATGTTAGCAAGTATGAAATTATTCAGCTAGGTAGCAAGAATAAAAGAACAGATTATTTTCTAGAGGGGGAGAAGTTAGATAGAATTAGTGTTCAGAGGGATTTGGGTGTCCTTGTACACTAGTCCCAAAAAGTTAGTTTGCAGCTGCTGCAAACAACTAAGAAGGCGAACGGCATGCTAGCGTTCATTTCAAAAGGTTTAGAGAATAAGAATAGCGAAGTCTTGCTGCAACTGTATAGGGCTCTGGTCTGACCGCACCTAGAGTATTGTGTGCAGTAGTGGTCTGCTTATTTGATAAAAAGGACATACTTGCCTTAGAGGGGGGGCAGCGTAGATTCACTAGGTTAGTTCCTGGGATGAGGGGACTGACGTATGAGGATAGGTTGAATAAACTAGGGCTGTATTCTCTACAGTACAGAAGAATTAGGGGGGATCTTATGGAAACATATAAGATTCTTAAAGGGCTGGATAAAGTAGACACCGAGGGACTGTTTCCCCTCGTAGGAGAATCTATAACCAGGGGTTACAGTCTTAAAATTAAGGGTCAGCCTTTTAGAACAGAGTTGAGGAAACATTTCTTCATTCAGAGGGTATTGAATTTATGGAATTCACTACACCAGAAGGCTGTAGATGCTCAGTCCTTGAACATATTCAAGGCTGAAACTGATAGATTTTTGAGAAATAGAGGGATTAGGGGATTGGAGATAGGCAGGTAATCAGAATTAGGTGAGAAGATCAGCCATGATCTTATTAAATGGTGAAGCAGGCTCAAAGGACTGAATGGCCTACTCCTGCTCCTAATTCTTACGTTCTTATATATTCTGTGAAGCGCTTTGAGACGTCTAGAAGACATGAAAGGCACTATATCAAATGCAAGGATTATTATTTTCAGCGCCTTGGGACATCCTCCTGACACCCACAAAATTACATTTATAGAGCACCTTTCACGACGGCCGGACGTCCCAAGGCGCTGAACAGTCAGGCCGGGACCCGAGCAAGGCAGAGGGGCAGGGTAGAGAGGACGGGCAGGAGAGAGTTAGGCGGGGAGGGAGAGAGTTAGGAGGACAGCAGAAGGCATGGTCGAAAAGTGAATTTACTGTATATTTGTGGGCGAAACACGGTAGTCAATTGCGCACTGCGGTGACCCACAAACAGTCATTGATTGAAATGACCAATTTTATTATTGTATTTGTTTGATAGATTATTACTAGCCGTGTGGAGTAAGGAAACTTGCCTAAGATTTCACCCTACCTGGAATTGAACCCAGGTCTAACCACTGAGCTAAAAGACTGGTTTGGCAATGCAATATCAGAATCAAACCCCAGCCCCTCCGTGACAGTCTATTTTCCTTGTTCCTGAGCCAGTTGGGTCTGCAGTATATCCAGGGCTCTCTCTCTCTCTCTCTCACTGCTGATGAGAGCACAGCCCCAGCCTGGCTCATTGGTATGATGTGGAAGGGCAGACCAGTCTCTGGGGGCAGGGAATCCTCCCAATCTGCTCTTCCATTTTCCTAACAGTGACCTAGGGATACTTTAACATCCATCTGAACAGGGCATAAGCAAGACCTTGGTTTAACATAAACAAAGACAGTGCCTTCCCTCCCCCCAGCACTCCACTGAAACTTCAGCCTGGAGTACGATCTCTGGATGGATATGGCCAAAGTGAACAACTGTCTCCCCATCTCCCAGCGGTCCTCATCCCCACACTCAATTCCCTCCACAGTCTTGCCCACACGCTGCTCAAATTCTCCCTCATCCCGCCCTCACGCATCTCCAACCCCCCCACTCCACCTCTGAAACATCCTGTGACTGTATTAATCCAGGTGCTCCCTCTGATCAGAAATCTTACCCAGGGAGTGGGGAAAGGGGGATTGAAAGGATTGGGTCCAATAGCATTCTTCTATGATTTTATGTCTCCCTCCAGGATCCAATTCTGCGGTTAGTTTTTGAGCCATTCACCCACACAACACACAGTCACTACACTTCTGATCTGAAGGCAGTACCTCTGACAATGCAGCAACTCTCCCCCAGCCCTATGCTGCAGTGTTGGCCTGGACATTGTGCCCTTTACCATGAATCTTATGTCAGAGCAGAAGCGCTCTGAGACGCCATCCAGTGTGGAGCGCGCTATATAAAGTAAAGTTGTTGTTGTATACAGTGCTTTGAGACATCCTCCTGATGCGATGCTGTGTCAATTGCAAAGGTGAAGCGAATGGGAGGCATCTTGATTTCTTGGCTATTTAGTTTCAGTACCAGAGAACGTCACCTTGTCTCTCACAGGTTGAGGTGTCTGACCACACGAAGCAGATTCCCCACATACCCATCTACACTCCCCCTCCCCCCTCCCTACTTCCTCCCTCCCTTCCCACCATCCCTCCCCTACCTGCCCCCCTCCACCCCACTCACCCTCACCCCCTCTCCCCTTGAAGTCCACTTCACCGTCTCCCTCCTCCAGTCCTTTTCGCACACTCTATTCCATCTCCACCTCCCTCCACTGTCTCACTACATCATCTCCCCCCCTGCCCCACCCCCTCCATGTTTCCCCCATCCCCATCTCCCCCCTCCTTGTTTCCCCCTTCCCCATCTCCCCCCCTCCCTGTTTCCCCCCTACGCGTCTCCTCCCTCCCTGTTTCCTCCATCCCCGTCTCTCACCCCTTCCCCATCTTCCGCCCCTCCACGCCCACCTCTCCATTTCCCCCCATTTCCCCCTCATGCCTCCCCCACATTATCTATCCTCGCACCACCCACATCTCCATCCCTCCCATCTCTCAGCCCCTCCTCTCCCCTCCCCCATCCGGTCACCCTCTCTCCATCTCCATCACTCCCCACTCTTCATCTGTCCCCACTCCCCAGCTCTCTCTCTCCCCTCCTCCCTCACAGTCTCTCCACGCTTCCCATCTACCCCACCCCTCAGAACACCTCTCCCCCTCCCCACTCCCCTCCCCCAATTCCCTGTCTCACCCCATCCCATCCTCCTATTCACATCCCCTACCCATCTCCCCTCTCTAGCATCTCTCCTCAACCACCTCACCGACTCTCCCCCTTCCCCCCCCCCCCACTCCCCATCTCTCCCACCTCTCTGTCTCCCTCTTACCGGCTCCCACCCACCCATCTCCACCTCCATCTCATTCCCCCCCTCCCCATCTCTCCCTCACTGTCTGGTTCCCTTCTCTCCCCACCCTCTCCCTCATCCCACTTCCTATCTTTCGCCCACTCCCCATCTCGACCCTCCATCTCTCTCCATCTTCACTCCCCTCCATGTCCCCCCCATCCCCATTTCTCCATCTCCCCCCACTCTCCATCTCCCACTGCTCCCCGTCTCCTCCCACTTTCCGTCTCTGCATCTCTCTCACACTCCCCATCTCTCACCTCCTCTCCCTCCCCGCAACCGCGACGCACCACCAGACCCACTCACTCTTTGTAATGTTCTATTGTCTGTTCCAGGATATCCATCTTTCTCTTCTGAGATGATTTCCACTTCTCTTCCTGGTTCCGGGATATCACTCGTCGGCTAGGTGCAAGATGAAAACAGTTACAGTAAAAGCTTGTTTATCCATGACCCGATCAACCAGAACTTCTGTGTGCCGGTACCTCAAACAAAAGGTCCCCATTCGAATAACTGGATCTTATCCAGCACAATTGCGGTGGCGCATTTAATGGATCGGTTGTTGCATGTGAGTACAGTACAGGTATTTCGGAATGCTGCTGGTAGTGCCTTAAAGTGGTGCTGCCGGTTTTTGCCCTCGCATCATTTCCGCCATTGTAGAAGTTATCGATGGACTGTACACCTGGTATGTGTTAAAATGGTAAGTATGGTTTGTGTTGAAATAAGTTAATTTTTTTTGTGTTGGGTTTTTGACCGAATATCCAACAAGCTGTTAATTGACATTGGCCAGGTCCCCATGTTGCAGGGTAAACAGGCTTTTACTGTACTTTAAAGTGAACCTAACATTTAAAATGCTGGCAAACAGTTACTCAGTTAATATGTTACTTTGATAATAACGGAGATAGGGAGGGAGAGAGATGGGGTGGCTCGTTCCCTCAGCTCCTGTTAACCCTGCAGCCAAAGGACCCCCAAACTCCTCTCATCTGTCCCCCTAGTCCTCCAGCTCCTTCCCCTTGTTTGTGCATTCACTTCACAGTCTATTCTGTGCAGCGACTTGAGACGGCTTGAAGATGGGAAAAACACAATATCAAATGCAAGGATTATTATTATTATCATGGAAATGGTTTCCGTGTGTGTCAGACAGACACCCGGCTGATCACAGTGATGGGTTGCCACGTGTGTTAGATACCTGTCTGATCCACAAGAAAGGTTTGGATTGACTGTGACAATAACTGATATGGTTGTGATATGTTCTCTAGGGTATGAACTGACCTCTTTAAAGTTTCGAATATTTCTTCCACAGTTTGGCTTTTCTTCATGTCTTGATGTTTGCATTCGATCAGATGGCTTGTGGGGTTAACTATAAACTGTTGCAGGACTGTAGTCAACCTGAGCAGACATTAGTACAGGTTACACTTTACACTTTACACAGAGCTCATATAACATCAATATTCAAAACTTAACCTGGACATTTTGGGGCAGCCCACACCTGGAGTAACTGTGTCCAGCTCAGGCCTGGTGTAGTTACTTTGTTAGAGAAGCTGCAATGATTTACTACCAGTGGATTGATATGAACATCCTCATCAACCAACGACTTCATGTCCAGCACCGCCCTATGTCTGTGACATCTGGGAACCCACTCCTCTGCCCACAGCCAGATTTGGAGAAAATTTGAAATTTGATACTAAATATGCAACACAACTTTCTTAACTATTTTTTGTTTGATCTCATAATTGCAAATATAATAATTTTTACATTTCCTATCATGCTTTTCATGTCTTCTAGACTGTGTCTCAAAGCGCTTCACAGAATATACTGTAAAGTTAATTGACTGTATATTTGTGGGCGCAACGCAGGAGCACACAGCAGCGTCCCCTGTGGAAACCATGTTAAAAATCGGAAACCATTGTTAGCTGTTTCTTAGTTTCCCCTGGACATTGTTAGCTGTTTCTTAGTCTCCCTTAGAAATCCCAGAGGTCAGTAGGGGTATCAGCAAACGTCAGTTGTATGATATAGTCCAGACGGAAGAAGGGAGAAAGGCTTGTGCTTGTTTAGATTAGACATTCCCTGTTTGCTATTGTATTTGGTAATCAATTGCTTCAGTATATGCCGGATCATTTAAGACGATTTACTTCTTTCTTTGAAAATTGTAATCTATCAGTTAGTAACTTGTGGTTATCTAGTTCTGTTTTTACAGATGCTGCCCTTTTTGCACCCCATGGCTAATGTACATAGAGTTCAACTCTCTTCCCACATTCACTTTTATTGATTAGGTGGATTGCTGTAATTGGTTAAAGGAACTTATACTACTGTCACGTGGTGTGCAAAAGAATAAGATATAAACTGTTGTATTTCTATTAGTTCCTTAGAAGTACCACCTCGGGTATCTGACCTGTGAGGGTATTTTTCCTTTCGGCCGTTAGTATATTAAATCACTGTGCTTTACAAGAATAACCTGATCTCTTTGTGAGTTATTCCACGACAGTACTTTTGGAGGTTCCACCGAGATGACTAACTCTGCCTGAATTCTGCCTACACGGGAGTGTGAGTAGATTGCGAGTTGATTCAGAGTTTTCTCTCAACTCTTACCAGTCTGTCTCCTGTGTCGTGTGTGAATGGGTGGATACGTCATCAGTGTTGAATAGACAAAGTGTTTCTACTGTTATACGTCTAAGGAGAGTGAGGTAACCAGTCCGCACTCAAGAGTGAGGTAACCAGTCCCTGATTCAGAATTGGGGTAACCAGTCCCTGATTCCGTAGGGTAACCAGGCCCTATGATCATAAAATAACCAGTCTTTATGATATATTGTTGATGATTGCAATCTATGGGTTTAATAGTATACTGAAGGTTTGTTCGCGAAACTCTTATTTATTGTGTGTTTGTTTGTTTGTCTTGTATTGTTCTGGTGTGTACATTGGAAATACTTTTGGTAAATTAACCAGAAGATATATTTGTTTGACAATTGAGCAGTTGATTGGACGTAAGAAAATGTTGCATTATCAAAACTGTTCTTCCTGGGAAGTCTTGATTGGCTACAATAAAACATGGGTAAAAGTAATAGTACAGATTTGGTTCCCAATAAAGGGACTCCATGTGCATATATGTATGCACATTTTGGTTCTGGTAGTATACAGTATATGAAGAAATGGGAAAAATGGTCTCGGTGTGAGGGAAATAGTTTCCCAAGTGATGGTTCGTGGAATTTAGATCATATCAGAGCCTTAGGAAACGTCCTAAGGAAACGTAAAGTGACTAAACAAAAATAAGCAAGTTGGTTGGGCAGCTTATACTCTCTGGTTAACAGAAAGTAATAAGAAAAGGGAGGAGTCAAGAAAGAAAAGTGTTGAGGATACAAAGAAAAAGAATAGAGATAAAAGTAAGGGAACATTTTATCCGAACTTAATGGTCAGTCTACCGCAGCCAAAAGTCCCAAATCTGCACAACACTGTGGACACTGATTCTGATGATGATGACCTGTCCCGGGTCTTTATGACCCTGCAGATTCCGTTCCTATGGCCCCTGTTGTAATACCGATCCCACAAACCCCCACCATTCCCTCGCAAACCCAACAAGAAAGGAGATAATATTTCTCGAAAGTGTACCCCTAGGTTAACTCCCAATCAGAAAGCCCGGCAAAAACAACTCCTAAATGAAAGGAAAAAATAGAGCTGTTAAGACAGCAACAACTTGAAAATTCCTCGGGTTTCACTGGAACACCAAGTGAAAGTACCAGGTCCCAAGGACCACCCGGCGGGACACCTCGTTATCTGTCTGGCAGGACATACAGAGGAATGGTGCAGTGATATCCCAGTGCACCTCCGCCTTATGGAGACAACGATGGTGGTGAGTCCAAGGTTGATTCCCCACCAGGTCTGTACCCTATGCGTGCATTCCCGCGTCCCAATGGGAATACGGTAATGGTTTATCAACCGTGGATTCTCTCGCAGTTACGAGGAATAGTAGACAGTATGCCTAAACCAAGTGAGGATGTTGAATTGTTCGTTTATAAGTTAGATGTTTTGCGCAAATGTCACCACCCAAATCAGCAGGATATTGAAGCAATCTTGGATGCTTATTTAGGTAATCATAAAGAGAAAAAGGTTAAAAATAATTGTGATTGGACACTACATCAGGATAATCCAGATGAAGAGCACATGGAACAACTGTGGGTTAGAATTAGCGAAGCGTTGCGTGGGCAATGCGTGGGCATTGTACTGTACAAAAATCAGATGAGGATGTTGGTGATTATGTTGAGCGTCTTCGGATTGTGTTTGATAAGTATTCGGGAATTAATCTAGAAACTGGATTACCTGCTTTGATTAGTGCTGTTGTGAACGGGTTGCAACCTCGTATTAGGAAAATGTTTTGTACTGCTTGTGTAGGATATGAGACTAAGTCTATGAATGAAGTTGTTAATGTTCTGCAGCATTGTCAACGTCAAATTCAGTAAAAATTCAAAGATAAGCCCGAACGCGTCCTGATCCAGTATGCTCCTTTTGGCCATCCAAACCCTAACCCTTACAACAATTATCAGGGTCAGGGTAGGAGACGCGGCCGGGCACGTGGACGAGGTCGTGGTCGTGGCTGGGGAAACAATTGGGGAAATAATAATTCTAAACCTGCTTTTTGTTATATTTGCCAACAACCTGGACATTGGGCTAAAGAATGCCCCCAAAATACTGCTGGGAGGACAGCAGGGGCACAGTGGAGGATATCAAATGCAACCCCCACCTCATCTGATGCGACCCCTCAGGGAAATTGGGCATCTTTTACTGTGAATGCCCCATTCCCCAATTCGCCTCCCAATTATAATTTCCAATGACTGTGCCACAACCCGGATGGTGTTTTACCACAGAGAGATAATGAAAATGTTTAAATGTGCCACCCATACCACCGGTACAGATAATATCTCTCTTACAGGGGTTATGGTAAAATTATATGTCGCTAAACCTACGTCTAATCTTTCTCCCTTGCCATCTCTCCTACAATCCCAGGCTGAGTCACCCTCTGAAGAGGTTGCTCTCTGGAAGGCTGCAGGATGTTCTCAACTCGAGTCAGGTCTCTGGGTATCCCACGATGGCCGCGTGGTTGCCTCAAAGAGCCTGTTGCCCTTGCTTGCCCATATGTGTCATGCGAATACACATGCAGGCAAAGGGGGAATGTTAAGCATTATTCAACAATCTTGGTATATGCGCCTGGATTTGCTAAACTGGCTGTGAAAATTAATACGCAGTGTGTTAAATGTAATAAATATAATGCGGGTAAGACTCCAGCTGTGCAGCCAGCATCACAGCCGCAGCCTTGGGGACATTTTATCCATTTACAAATGGATTTTATTCACATGCCTAAATGTATGGGTTTTACTTATGTTTTAGTCATTTGGGATGTTTTCTCTCGATGGGTAGAAGCCGACCCTACCAGGAACAATGATGCAGTAACAGTAACAATGGCTAAGATTCTACTTAAAGATTTTGTCCCCAGGTTTGGAGCCAGAGCGTTTATCCAGTGACAATGGACCTCACTTCACCGGCGCTATAATTAAGGAATTGCTTAGAGCCTTACAGTGTACACAGCATTTTTCTTGTCCCTATCATCCACAGTCCACAGGTGCAGTGGAGCGACATCATGGGATTTTGAAGAATAAGATTGCTAAATTATGCGCTGAAACTGGTATGAAATGGCCAGAAGCCTTACTGGTTGCATTGATGCTCATGCGTTTGAGTCTTAACAGATTAACTGGTCTTTCTCCTCATGAGATAGTTATGGGTCGTCCTTTACGACTACCGATTAGCGCCCCATTAACAACTAGACAAATGGATCTCCATGCTATGGATTAAACTTTGTTAGCGTATCGTGTCGCGCTCACAAAGTCTTTTAGAACTTTCCACACGCAAGGTAGTGGCTGCCCAGCGGAGACCAACTGAAGATGCCTGTCACGATTACACTCCTGGTGATCACGTCTACATAAAGGTCTTTCGAAGGAAGAATTGCCTGGAGCCCCAGTGGGAAGGATCATACCTTGTCCCGTTGACAACCCATACTGCTGTCAAGTGTAAAGGACAAAATACTTGGATTTACGCCACTCACGTCAAGCCAGCACCTATTACTGGTTGAATGATGTTGAATCTATATTATTGCCTTGTGGTATGTTTTACTCAGTTATTAAGTGTAAAACCCCGTATTTCGGTTCATACTAATAAATATTTGTACATGTCATACATTTTTGCAAACCGTATAGGACAATCAGCTTGTTGGGTATGCTCACATATCCCTCTCCATTCAAAAGGAGGCATTCGTGTACAATCAGTCCCTTTTTATTTTTCAGAAATGGTTGAATGGATGCTCTATCAATTTAAAAATGTAACGCCACTACGCAAACAGGCCTGGAGCTTTGATCCAAACATGTGGAAGTCTGCAGGGTACAATTTGACACACTTTTCAGAATGGTATCAACCCCTATTTAATAGAAGTCATTCACCTCCGTTTTTGATTATCCCTCGAAATAAAGGTACAGAAGTAGCTCCAGGTCATGTCTGCTTTGTACGAACCTCACTACATGGTTTTTTATGGGTAGCACTCTTTGGTCTTACCATATTTCCATAGGTAAGGTCCCAGTGAGCAAGGATAATACTGTATATTTAATCTTACCGGGGTGCCTAATATAAAAAGTGGAACTCAATGGTCGGGCCCAAGCTTAATGATTTGGAAAGGTGACCTACGAGCAGTGTCATATAATGGCACTTATTTTGTTTGTGGTCAAAAGGCCTATCCCTGGTTGCCCCTTAATTGGATTGGGTCCTGTTATTTGGCTTATGTGATCCCACAAGTTCATCATTTGCAAAGTTTACCTTCCCTGCCTTCCCAGAGGTTCCGTAGGTCTATTTCGACATGGGAAATGATTGCTTCTGCCTTTGTCCCATCTTATGGAACAATTCGATCTCAAATAGAAGTGAAGAAAGTATCTTCCCTATTGGAACAAATTGCAACTGACACTGCAAATGCCCTGGAACAGCTTAGTGCTGAATTGGTGGCCATTCGGACGACTACCCTCCAAAATAGAATGGCCCTTGATTTTTTTATTGGCCAAACAAGGTGGCACGTGCCTTAATAGGTATTCAGTGTTGCACCTATATCCCTGATTCCTCAGAGAACATTACTAATCTAATCACCCATATTCGATCTGCTGTTAAAAGTTGACTCTCCTGGGTCTACTTCTTGGTACACTTGGTTTGGAGGTCTTGGCGGTACTTTTGTTCAAGGTTTCGTAATAATTATTTGAGTTTTTGCTTTGATATATGCTTGTGTCATGTGCTTCCGCTGTTTGTGTGCTCAAATGTTTAGACCTCAAAACTTAACTGTCCCTGCCCTCCTTCCATTACTATCGTTATCCTACCCTGGAGAATTCGATCTAGATAAGGATTCTATTGAAGAAGAAGCTGCTCGGCTAGCTGCTAGTAATTTTGATTAGACTTACTTTATTTCTCCTTAGGAGGACAAAAACGGGGGGGGAATGTGGAAACCATGTTAAAAATCGGAAACCATTGTTAGCTGTTTCTTAGTTTCCACTGGACATTGTTAGCTGTTTCTTAGTCTCCGTTAGAAATTCCAGAGGTCAGTAGGGCTATCAGCAAACGTCAGTTGTATGACATAGTCCAGACCGAAGAAGGGAGAAAGGCTTGTGCTTGTTTAGATTAGACATTCCCTGTTTGCTATTGTATTTGGTAATCAATTGCTTCAGTATATGCCTGATCATTAAAGATGATTTACTTCTTTCTTTGAAAATTGTAATCTATCAGTTAGCAACTTGTGGTTGTCTAGTTCTGTTTTAACAGATGCTGCCCTTTTTGCACCCCATGGCTAATGTAAATAGAATTCAACTCTCTTCCCACATTCACTTTTATTGATTAGGTGGATTGCTGTAATTGGTTAAAGGAACTTATACTACTGTCACGCGATGTGCAAAAGAATAAGATATAAACTGTTGTATTTCTATTAGTTAGAAGTACCACCTTGGGTATCTGACCTGTGAGGGTATTTCTCCTTTTGGCCGTTAGTATATTAAATGACTGTTTGTGCTTTACACGAATAACCTGATCTCTTCGTGAGTTATTTCACGACACCCCCACAAACAGTCATGGGTTGAAATGACCAATTTGTTATTGTTTTTTGACGTACTATGATCAGGCATGTTGTATTAGGAAACTTACCCAAAGTTTGGCGCTGCCTGGAATTGAACAGAGGTCTTGACACAAATTCTTGGAATTGAAACATGTCAAATACATGATCAAAATTGGTGTAGGTGTCAAATCATGCCACATAGATAGGATTGTGAGTGATTTAACTATCGTAGATCATTGCAGTGAGTTTTGCATGAGACTCATATTTGGGAACAAATGTTCACCTTCACCAGCTGTTACTGGCCATGTTGAGAACATACAAAGAACAACGGCTACATTTGGAAATGTTGCTCACACCGACTGATTCTGCTTCAATATTGAAGCATTTCTCACTGAGATTTCTCAGTTTATTCAGCGTCACTAAGCTCTATTGCTGTTCGACCTGGCTCCTGCTCTCCATGCTGCATCTGATCTGATCCCTTGGAAATATGACTCAAACCTCCAGCTTTGCTCCTGTTCCCAATCTGCTTACCTGGCTTGTTGGTTAATGTGGCCCTGCCTTTGTCCACCTCTCCACTCAGCTCACATAGACATCACTGCAAACCCCTCTTCTTTCTCACAACTATCAGTGTCCGTGCCTTCAGTCACTCTGCCCCTGATCTCTGGAACTGTCTGCCTCAATCCCTCAGCCCCCATGCACCCTCTTTATCTATTTATAAATCTCCTCTAATGACTGACCTATTTGATGGCACCTTTGGTCATGTCTCCCTTTCCATCACCCCTGGCTTGTGTGGTCCTTAAGCTACTCTCCCCTCACCCTCTGGAACTCCATCCCACAGTCCCTTGATCTCGCCCTCTCCTTTACCTCCTTTAAAGCCTCTTGAGATGCAAGACCCTCATCTTCGATCGTGTCTTCTGCCTCCCTCCCACCTTCTTTACTCTCCAAACCTCCCTGGTCCCAACTCCCAGCTCGGGTCCCATTCCCAGTCTGCCCAGAGCCATGGGATGTCCTCCTGACATGAAAGGCCCTGTACAAATGTCATTGGTTGTTGTTGGGCGCTGTGTAAGCGTCAGACAGGTGCTATGGAATTATACTTTAAGCTATATAGATTACCCCCTACATATTTGAAAGAGATCGCTTTAACTATGATTTACTAAGTATTAACCAGGCATTGTTTGTAATTATATAATCAATCATATAGTAATTAATCCGTTCTTTATCTCTACGAAAACTAAACAACACGTTAATTTCAACCTCGAAGGATGATTTTTAGAGTCTGGAATGTCACATCTGTGGAGACTCGTGCTCCAAGAAACAAAGAACGTCCTTGGACTGCCTGGCACCTAATTTGTGGCACCACATTGTGGCACCTAATCTAAACAGACTTGTGTTGATTAACTGTTCTGTGGACAATTGTCAATCTGTAATGCTTTCTTTGTTTTAACTTGTGTTCTCGTGGTATAAAGGTGACAAGAGAATGCCTTGAGAGACGTACTTTCCCTCTCCTTGCTGCAAGTATTGAATAATATATTTAGAATAATATATATATTTCTGAACTAACTCTGCCTATAGTGACTACATGTGCATTTAACAGTGTCAGCCCTTTCGCACTGAGGTGAGAAAAACGTCTTCACTCCGAGGGTAGTGAATTTATGGAATTCTCTACCCCAAATAGCTGTAGATGCTCAGTCCTTGAACATATTCAAGACTGGAATTGATAGATTTCTTGTGGATAAAGGGATATGGGGATAAGGGGGCGTAGGTGGAGTTAGATTAGAAGATCAGCCATGATCTTATTGAATGGCAGGGCAGGCTCGAGGGGCTGAATGGCGTACTCCTACTTCCTAATTCTTATGATAGATTTACAATAGGGGATTGTCTCCCTGTGAGGGATTTGAGACTCCTCCTGTTGTGATATCAAAAGGAATCTAATAATTATTGATGATAATTCCTGAGCCAATCACCTGTTAAAATGAAAGCGAATGTCATCCACGACTTTGTCCCCATCCTCTTCCACATATATTTTTCCACACAAATCATGGAGTTTCTGGTATCTGGAAATTTCAATAACAACCAAATTATACTTGTAAGGTGCCTTTCACATCAGGAGGATGTCCCAAGGCGCTGGAACACACACACACACACACACACACACACACAGAGTAAGCCTCACTCAGCCTCCAACACAGGGGACCATTCCATCCTCACCCCCATCACCCCACCAGCCCCGCCTACGTAAGAACATAAGATAAGAAATGCAAGAGGAAAAAAGGCCAATGTCCATCAAGAGCAATTCTGTTGCTCAGCGAATTGAGCCTCTATTTGCCTCACAGTAAGTAGGAACCCGGTTGGTAACAGATCACTTTTCTGGAGATAATAATTCCTTCCAAAAATAACATGGGGTACCCAAGGGCACTGGTTTATAATAGTGATTAAAAGAAACTGAGGGGAGGTGAGGAGAAAGCAACGAGTTGTCTCTCTGCCTGACTCTCACCTTCTCCTACTGATAAACATCCCCATTACACAGCTACACACACAGCAATGTTACCTTGTTTCTAGTTCCTTTGTTATCTTAACTATTTCCCCCTCACTGCCCTTCTTCACTGTGCACTGTGCCTGCCTCAGCCTCTCCAGGTCTTGCTGTAGATGGCGGTCGTATCTGAAACACAAAGGAAGAGTGTCACCACCTCTGTGTTCCACTGACTCCAGTTCAACTCTGCGCTGAGCCCCATACAATCAATCAATAATTACATTTATATAGCGCCTTTCACTTCAGGAGGATGTCACAAGGCGCTGAACAGTCAGGTAGGGATCAGAGCAGGGGGGAAGTGGTCAGGGAAAGGAGAGTAGGAAAATTGACGTGGCAGCCAAATTGCACACAACAGTGTCTCACAAACAATCATGGAAGTGGGGTTAGGGGAGAAAGGGGGGAAAGATGGCAAGGGGAGGGGTCAGGGAAGGGGGAAGGAGAGCAAGAAAACCGACTGTATATTTGTGGGCAAACGCAGCAGCCAAATTGCACACAGCCGTGTCCCACAAACAGTCACGGAAGTAGACAGACGCAAAATGGTGGAATACAGGCACAAAACAACAACAAAATTACAGTTGTATAGCGCATTTCACATCGGGAGGACGTCCCGAGGTGGTCAGTTATGGACCCGAGCGGGGGATGGGGGGTGGGGGGAGTGGGAGGGGGAAGAAGAGTAGGAGAGGGTGAAGAGTTAGGGGGGCAACCGAAGATGCAGTCCGGCTTTGAGGTAGGAAAGGGAGGAAGCGAGGTGGTGGGACTGCGGGATGGGTTCCACAGTGTGGGAGCAGATAGGCAGAAAGCCCGACCCCGGTGGTTGGGGGGTTAGGGCGGTGAACGTGGAGCAGGCTTGAGTCTGCTGAGTGGAGGGGATGGGCGGCTGATAAGAGAGACAGCAGGTCAGAGAGAATAGCGAGGGCAAGGCTGTGAATGGCCTTGAAGGTGAAGACTAGGATCTTGAATTCGATCTTCTGGGTTATTGGGAGCCAGTGGAGATGGGCGAGGGTGGGAGTGATGTGGTCGCGGAGCCCAGTTCTAAATAATCTATAGCCTGTGAAGGGAAGAGCTAAGAATGCCAACGAGGAGAGAGTTCTTGTAGTCAAAATGATAAAGGCATGGAAGAGAGTTTCAGCTGCATGGAGGTGGAGTCTGGCAATATTGCAGAGATGGTGGAAGGCTGTGCCGGTAATGGAGCAGATATATCAACAACAACAACTTCGATTTATATACTGCCCTCCACACCGGACAGCGTTTCAGAGCGCTTCACAGTCGCGGATCTCGGGACCGAGCCAGGGGCAGGGGCAGAAAGGTGACCAAAAGCGCGGTCAAAGAGGAAGATCTTCAGCTGTGACCTGAAACTGGGAAGAGAGGGGGCGAGGCGAAGGGAGTGAGGAAGGGAGTTCCAGAGCCTCGGGGCGAAGCGGCTGAAGGCACGGCCGCCGAAAGTGGAGCAGACGATTAAGGGGACATGGAGGAGGCCAGACCCAGAGGAGCGAAGGCTGCGGGCGCTGGGTTGGGGAGAGAGAAGATCAGAGAGGTAGGGGGGGTGCAGAGGAGTGGAGGGATTTGAAAACAAGGGTGAGGATCTTGAAGTCGATCCTCTCTGGGATAGGGAGCCAGTGAAGTCTGGCAAGGACTGGGGTAATGGGGGAGCGAAGCTTAGAGCGGGTGAGTGTGCGGGCGGCAGAGTTTTGAATCAGCTGCATTTTATGAATTGTGGTGGAGGGGAGACTGGCGAGGACGGCGTTGCAATAGTGCAGCCGAGAGTTGACAAAGGCGTAGACCAAGGTTTCAGTGGATTTTGGGGTGAGGTATTGCCGGAGACGGGCGATCGGTCAGAGGTGATAGAAGGCGGTGCTGGTGAGGGACCGGATGTGGGGGAGGAAGGACAGTTGGGGGTCGAATCTGACACCAAGGTTGCGGACAGGTTGGGAGAGATTTAGGGGCAAACCGGGAAGGTGGAGGAGGTGAGAGCCATGGGAATGGAGACACTGACGAGAGCCAACGAGCATCGTCTCCATCTTGTCAACATTTAGCTGCAAGAAATTTGCGCTCATCCAGCTCCTGACAGGCAGCTGACAGAACATCAGGGGACTGGGGGTCGCAAAGTGAAGAGGAGAAATAGAGTTGGGTGTCATCCACGTACATGTGGAAGTGTTCCCCATGTCTGCGGCTGACATCTCCGAGAGGGAGCGTATAGATGAGGGAAAGGAGGGGGCCAAGGATGGGTCCCTGGGGTACCCCACAGGTAACTGGGTAAGAGCGGGAGGAAAAACTTTGTGGAGATGCTCTGCTCGCAGTTTGTGAGGTAGGACTCGAACCAGGCGATTGCAGACCCACTGAGGTGGATGACGGAGGACAGGCGGTGGAGGAGGATGGCGTGGTCGACTGTGTCAAACTGTATAAGGGAGGAAGGACAGTTCGGGGTTGAACAAGATTCCCAGATTCCTGATTGGCTTTGAGAGGTGGAGAGAGCAGCCTTGAACACTGATGTTGTCAACGCCTGAGATGCGGAGGCGCTGATCTGAGCCAATCAGGAGGGCCTCCGTCTTGTTGACATTGAGATGGAGGAAATTGGCCCTCGTCCAGGAATCAATGTTGGACAGACATGCAGTCAGAACACCAGTAGTCCTGGAGTCGAGGGTGGACGCAGAGAGGTAGAGTTAGGCGTTGTCCACGTACATGTGGAAGTTTACCCCATATCTCCAGATGATGTTACCCAGAACATGTATAGGGTGAAGAGCAGGGGGCCAAGGACATAACCCTGGGGTACGCTGCATATGATTATGTGAGGGCTGGAGGAAAAATCATTGGAGGAGACGAAGTGAAGGCGGTGGGAGATATGACCAGAACCAGTCAAGGACAGAGCCTTGAAGGTTGAGGACGGAGGAGAGACGATGGGGGAGGACTGAGTGATTGACGCTATCAAAGACGGCAGATAGGACGAGGAGGCAGAGGGAGCCCTGGTGACAGATCTCCTCGCAGCAGGAGTTTCGAGGAGTGAATCTGCGAGGCTTGGCGGGGTGGATGGAGGTGCTGATTGGTGGTGGGTAAGAGAAGCCAGGGGTTGTCCTTCGCCTCCAGGATTATCTTGGAGTAGAAGGACAATTTGGTGGAGGATAGGGCGGAGCGGTAGGAAGATGTGGGGTCCAGCCAGATATGCTGGTGGACCATTAGGCCAGATTTCATCCAGGTGGGTTCAGCGGCCCGCACCTGGCTCTTGAGGAAATCAGGTGGATGGTGAACCAGGGTGAGTTTCGAGAGCAGGAGGCAGTTCGGTAAGTGAGGGGAGCAAGCGTGTTGAATGTGGTGGAGAGGACGTTGTGGAGTAGAGTGAGTGTAGAGGAAGGGTCAGTGCAGTAGGTAGGCCAGAGGGAGAGGAGTTCAGAAGCCAAGGCAGAGGATAGAGTTTGTGGGGGGGATCTTCTTCCATGGTAGAAGATGGTAATAGGTTTGCGGGTGGAGGGGAGAGGATTAGAGGAGTTGAAGGAGATGAAGTGGTGGTCGGAGATGGCCTTGTCAGAGATGGTGACGTCCGAGACACTGAGGCCCCAGATGATCACCAGGTCAAGTGGGTGGGGAATGGGATGAAAGCTTCACACATATTGTATACAGTCTATTGACATATGACCTTGATGGTTGAATACTAACAACCCAGATCCACACCAGATCCACACCCAGATAGCATTTCCAGCAAAGTCTGATCTGATTGTATTAAACAAACTAGAATTATACAGACATTTACAGCAAAGAATGAAGTAATTCAGCTCCTTTGAATCTGCCCGGCCCTAACCCCTCCAAGCCTGTCTCTCTAATATACCTGTCGACTTCCCACTTCAAACCTACACTTTATGGCCACCAACGGTTTTTCTTGCAGCTCCCGCACGGTCACCTGTGGCATCCTGCAGGTCTCTGTCCTTGGCCCCTTACACGCTCCCGCTTGGTGACATCATCCACACATGGGGTTAACTTCCACATAGGGAACGGTGATATGGGATTTTTCCGGATATGGATATATCGGTTTGCTCATACCTGCTTAAACCGATCTATCGAGTTTTTATACTGCGCATGCGCTCGAAGTGCGCGTGCATTGATGGCGCGCGCGCATTTATGGTGCGCGCGCATTTCAAAATGCGTGCTCTAGGTCCAGAAAGTTTGTAATGTTGGTGTCAAGGTCTGTTGAATTATACGATGTTGTTTGCTCCCTACCTCCCCCTCTCCTTCTCTCCCTCCGGAGAGAGGGAGAGAAATATATATATATCGATAAAAATATATCGATGTATATTTTTAAAATCGAATCTCTCGATATAACAGTTTTTTTAGAATCACCATATCGGCATACTGATCTGAAAATCATATCGGGTTTAATCGAAAAACCGATTAATCGCCGTTCCCTACTTCCACATGGATGAGGATAACATCCAACTGTCAGGCATCAAGTCCTGGATGAGAGCCAACTTTCTACAGTTGAATGTCAACAAGACTGAGGCCCTACTGATTCACTTGCGCCAGCGGCTTCTTGCGTCAGGTGCTGGCAGCACCAACCTCCATGTTTACACACTCAACGTCACCAAGCCAGTCAGGAACCTAGATGTCTTGTTCGACCCTCAAATGTCTTTCATCCCCCACATCCAAGAAATGACTCGCTCAGCATTTCCCCACCTCCGCAACTTTGCCCGACTCCACCACTACCTCACCTCCAGAGCCGATGAAACCCTCATCCACGCCTTCATTACATCCTGGCTCGATTATGCAAAAGCCCTGCTGGTCGGCCTTCCCAATTCCTCCTTCCACAGGCTGGAGATAATCCAGAACTCTGCAGCCTATGTCCTCTACCGTTCCAAACTCCATGACCGCAACTCCCCCATTCTTGCCCGACTGGATCCCCATCATCCAGAGGATCCCATTCAAGATCCTGGTCCTCACATTTAAAGCCCTCCAATAACCTTGCCCCATCTTACATCCGTGACCTCCTATCCCTTTACCAACTTGCCTGCCCCCTTCGCTCAGCAGGCATTGGCCTGCTTCACGTCCACCGACCCACCCACCCAACCATTGGTGGGTGAGCCTTCAGCCACTCTGTCCCCAACCTCTGGAACTCCATCCTGCAGTACCTCCATCTCACCCACTCCCAGGCCGAGTTCAAGTCTCACCTCAAGTCTCTCTCTCTCCTCTTCGATGGCCCTATCAGCAACTCTTAATCCCCCACTTCCCTTCCCACCTCTATCCTCAGCTCGGATCTGAAGCAGCAGTTGTCCAGCACCTTGGGACATGTCGCTGACATGAAAGGCGCTATACAAATGTAATTTTGTTACATCTCTCTCTCTGTCCCAGCTCTCTCTCTCTATGCCTCTCTCTCTCTCTCTTAGCCTATGGCATCTCTCTCTCTCTTGCCCAATCCCTCTCTGACTCTGCAAAACATCAAGCCTCTCTCCGGGTTGATGTTTTACAGAGGTGGTTGCCATCTTGTATCCCAGCCCCCCTCCTCACCCCAAGTGGCCATTATCCATGTCAAGTCATTGAGTGTTGGCAAGCTTGTCTCCTGCAGAGGGCATCACAGTCAAGACTGACCTCTCTCCACCCACCTGTCACACAAATATCGTAGAGCTCCATTGTGGAGCTCCTGTGCCTCAGTGGTCAGAGCACTTGTCTTGCAAGCTGGGGAGACCATGCTGGGGAGACCTGTGTTCAAAGGCAGGTCAAGGCCAAACGATGGGCAAGTTTGCTTACTCCACACGCCTATTAATAATCCCTCCAAAAAAAACACAATAATAAAATGGGTCATTTCATTCCACGACTGTGTGTAGGACACTGCGGTGCGCAATTGGCTGCCGTGTTTTACCCACGAATATATACAGTCACATCACTTCACAGTATATTCTGTGAAGCGCTTTGGGTCGTTGATAATATGTGAAAAGCGCTATATCAAATGCAAGGATTATTATTATTATTATAAATAACCAAAGAGGTGGCTGTAGAGGGACCAGGTACAGGAACTCTGGCTGGTTCCCCCTCCCTGACCCTGGGCCAGACTGTGGTCTCCTGTGGGGTACCGTCTGAGAACAGAAACTCAGCAATGTCTGGAATTCACACCAGAGAACACCTAGTCCATAATCTGTAGCTCTGTCCACTTCATCTGCCCAATCCCTTCTGCCCACTCTAGGGTTAGGATCAACACTACAATATTGCTGTCATTTGACACAACGTCTCATCATCAAGAAATGTTTCAAAAGAGAGTTCCACTGTGAAGTACAAAGGAAGACGTTTATTTGGGGAGGACGGGTTTGGGACGTCCTCCCGACGTGAAAGCCAACATACAAGTGCAATTTTGTGGTTGTTGTTGTTTGCGCGGTTATGGGGAGAGAGCTGAGGAATGGGATTGAGTTGTTATTCACAAAGAGCCGGCCCAGACTCGATGGGCCGAATAGCCTCCTTTTGTGCCCTAAGATTCTATGACTGTGACTGTGAGTTTTGGGAACACGAATGTGACAGCACAAATCCTGCCTCTGGTTCAAGACCCAGCTCAGGAATTGGAATCCCAAACTCTAACACAGTGCGGGCGAGGAGGGGGGGGGTGAGAAGCACCATGGGAGATCTTTAATATCAGCCTGAACAGGGCACAGACAAGCAGTGAATGAGGTTTAACATCTCATCTGAAGCACGGTGTCTCTGACAATGTGGCGCTGTCTATCCCAAGTACAGCGACCCACTGAGCCAGGCTGGCACACAATGTACATGGCCCACTATCATATCATTAAATTGATTCCTTCTACATACCTGCCAAACCTCTGCTGAACTTGTTTCAGAATCTCTGCTTGATCTTGGCTTGTATTGTTCCATGTACATCTCCATTGATTGTCGGTCTTCATTAAATCATGGATGTTGGTCTGCAGACTAAATAAACAGGTGGAGTCAGGTTTATAATAGTATATTCTATACAGAGTAAACTCCCCAGCAAAATCAAGTCTAAGATTCTCAATCCTCCAGGACCTCCGACCGAACAGGGCGCAGAAGAAAAAAAAGTGAGAAACGAAGGGAGTGGAGCCATGAGGCAGTGCAAGCCCAGAGCCTGCTGACCAGAGGGAGCGGGCAGGTTGATAGCGGGTCAGCAGGTCAGAGGGGGCAAGACCGTGGCTTGAAAGGGTCTTGAATTTGATCCTCTGAGGGATAGGGAGCCAGTGGAGCCGGGTGAGGATGGGAGTGATGGGGTCGCAGAGCCTGGTGTGGGAGAGGACACAAGCTACAGAATTCTGGATGATCTACAGCTTGTGTAGGGAAGAGTTGGGGAGGTTGACAAGAAGGGAGTTTCTACAGTCAAGCCTTGAGCTGACAGACGTATGTGTAAGGGTGCCAGCAGCCTGATGTCTGTCAGGCCTCTGTCAGGGCAGCAGTGGTCCTGGAATAGAGTGTGAAGGCAGAGTGAGAGTTGAGTGTCGTCCACATACACGCCTCAGCTTTTCACCATATGTGTATATATGAGTAGGATGAAGGAATAGAAAGTTTTATATCCAAATGTGCAGACAACACAAAGGCACGAGGTACACCAAATTGTGTAGATTTAGGAAATCTCAGCGCCTTGGGACATCCTATTGACATGAAAGCCACTGTACAAATAGAAGTTTGCTGTTGTTGTTGTAGAAGGGAGCAGGAAGTTACAAAGGGATTGAGATGGATTAAAAGTAAGTGGGCCAAACTGTGGCAGATAGAATTCAATGTGAGGATCAGCCACGATGGATTCAAAAATAGCAAAACAGAATATTTTCTAAATAGTGATAAACTAAGAGCTATTAAGGAGGAAAGGAATTGTGTGTCCACATACATACATCACTAAAACAAGCTCACAGGTGCAAAAATATATCAAAAAGGCTATTAAGATATATTAAGCCTTAGTCGGACCCCGTCTGAGGACTGTGTTCAGTTTGAGGCACTGGACCTCAGGAAAACATATTGGCTCTGGGGGGGGAGGGGAGGTTAGGGTATAGCACAGATTTACCAGAATTATACCAAGGCTTAAAGGGTTAAATGATGAGGAAGGTTATTTAAACTGGGTCTCTATTCCTTTGATCTTAGAAGATTGAGGGTGATCTGATTCAGGTTTATACAATGGGTAGCTACAGAGATTTCCTCTGGTGGGAAATCTGGAACTCTCTCCACAAAAACGCTGTGGATGCTGGATCTATTCACATCTTCAAAATGGAGATGGATAGATACTTGTTAGGTGAGGGTATCAAGGCATCTGGGGCCAGGGCAGGTACCGACATTGAGGTACAGATCAGCCATGATTTAACAGAATGGTGGAACAGGCTGGAGGGGCTGAATGGCCTATTACCGTTTCTATCCATTATCTGAATGATCCACAGCTGCCTGCTGCTCTCCCAGAGAAAGGTACTGATGATACATTTACTCTGAAAACCTAGTTGCCATCAGTAATATTATTATTTATTATCGTTGTGCATTGTAACAGTGAGTTAATGCTCTTGGTGCAATCACTGGGTGATGAACTGTAATAAAACAAACAATTATTTAAAATCAAAATTGTGTGCACACTAACTGAGAAAAGGAGATGGCATCTTTGCAAGAGGCCGAGTGGGATGAGGTGTAGTGAAGGTAGCTGTGGGAGTTGGTGGATTTGTAAAGGATGTAAATTAGTGTACAATAATTCATTGCTAAAGTAAAGTTTCCTTACAACCAGGACTGCACACTGGACTACAGTACTATTTGTCTAACTAAGGTTTTATACAAATGTAACATCAATTCTCTAATTTATATTCTATTCATCTCGAATTAAAGCCAATTACTTGATTTGCATTTTTATAGCCTTGTCCATCAAAGTGAAAGGACCTGGGTTTGGTTTCCGGTGTGCGAAACGTGGTAAATTTCCTTACTGTACGCGCTTCTGAAAAGCTTTCAAGACGTCTAGCAGACATGATAAGGCACCGTATCAATTACAGTATTATTATTACTGGGATTTCTCAATTAATGTCGGGGATGTGTTCTTGAAAAGTGCAATTTTATGTGAAACAACGTGTAGCAAAACCTAATTAGCATAGACCCTAAAGCAATCAATAGGGGTTATGTTCCTTCACTATATTTCTGGTCTACATTTCTGGTCTAAACTTACACTAATATTAAATTAAGACCAAAAACAACACCAGTAGTATTGAAAATTAAAATAAGTTTAATAAATATATTAAAGAAGATCAAAATACCATTAAGAGACACTTACTGGAGATAGTTGATATGGTCAGGCCGCCCCTGGGGATCTGTACAAGAGGCAGGTAATCCCGCCCTTTCATCTCATAGAAACATAGAATCTTATGGCACAAAAGGAGGCCATTCGGCCCATCTAGTCTGTGCCGGCTCTTTGAATAGAGCAACTCAATCCCACTGCCCAGCTCTCTCCCCATAACCTAACAGACCTGTTCTCCCTAAATAAAGATCTAGTTCCCTTTCAAAATCTATTATGGAATCTGCCTCCACCACCTTTTCAGGCAATGCATTCCAGATTCCAACAACCCGCTGAGTGAAAACATTTCTCCTCAGCTCCCGTCTGCTTCGTTTTGAAACTATTTTAAATCTGTGACCACAAGTCACTGATTCACCCACCAGTGGAAACAGTCTTTCCCTATTCACCCTGTCGAAACCTCTCATAATCTTATAAACCTCTATCAGGTCTCTTCTCAATCGCCTTTGTTCTAGAGAGAATAAGCCTAGCCTATCTAGCCTTTCCTCGTAGCTGAAGTCCCTCATTCCTGGTACCATCCTAGTAAATCTCCTCTGCACCCTTTCCAATGCCTTAATATCCTTCCTAAAGTGTGGTGACCAGAATTGTACACAGCTGAGGCCTAACCAAAGTCTTATGGAGGTTAATCAGCACTTCCTGACTTTTGTATTCTATACCCCTATTTATAAAGCCCAGTATCCCATATGCCTTCTTCACAGCTTTGTCTACCTGTCCTGCCACTTTCAAAGAGTCACTAACACAAATTCCCAGGGCTCTCTGTTCCTTCACACGCGTAAGGTTGTACTATCTAGCCTATATTGCCTCCCCCCATTTCTTCTCTCAAGGTGTATCACCTCACACTTCTCTGTATTAAACTTCATCTGCCATGTTTCTGCCCACTTTACCATTGTATCTATATCCTCTTGCAGATAGCTACTATCCTCCTCACTATTTACTATTCTCCCGAACTTAGTATCATCTGCTAATTTGGAAACCGTACTCCCTAAACCCAAATCCAAATCATTAATGTATATTAAAAAGAACAGTGGTCCCCAAATTGATCCCTGGGGATCAGTTTGGGGACCAATGAATGATCCATGAATGACTCCGTCCCCTCCCGCTCACTGACCACATCAACTATCTCCAGTAAGTGTTCTGTCAATTGTATTTATTATCGATTTAGAAAATGAGTGTCCAACTAAATGAATCTTTGAACAAGGCTTATCTTATATGGAAGGACAGATTGTTGAGGGAAAGTTTCAGCTAGGCAGGAAAATCAAACCCCGCCTCAATGGGATTTGGAAAGGTTGCGTGGGGGCTCAAAAACAGGTACGGGAGTTAGAAGTAAAAGCATCTCAGAAGCATCTCTTTGCGTATGCGTAGTACATAGTTTATTTCGCGGTAAAATCGCGGTTGCACCTGATATAGTGTATCCAAGCGTTTCAACTGGCCAATATCTGTCTGTCTTCCTGTCTGTCTGTCTGTCTGTCTCTCTCTCTCTCTCTCTCTCTCTCTCATTCACTCACACTGCAACAACTGCAGCATAATGACATTGTATAGACTGACACAGACAGAGACATAAAGAGAGAGATACACACACATAGAGACAGAGAGAAAGAGAGGGAATGAAAAGTGCATTAATTCACACTATAGATAGTTTTGTGTGTTATTTAGTGTGTTTAAGGTCCAAACATTTTGTGAAAAGAACGCGTCTCAGGTTAAATAGGACCGCATGGGAAATTGGGGGATACCTGTACTATATAAATTGGTAATTGATAAAACTTTACACCATATTGGTTTTGTCAACTCTTTACCATTTGAACCCAGGAGTTACAAAACTCCCAACATTGTGTCATCCTCATAGCTTACGTTCTCACCTGGCTGCATGTACAGGTAGACCCCTTAGGGGGGCTTAAGGTACTCGCGGTTAGTATCAAATTTCAAAGAAATTTTTTTTATTTTTTTTTTATTTCTGATATTTTAGGCAAGGATTTTGATGAAGTTTCACACGCTATATTACACCATTTTGTGTAATTTGTATTTAATAAGAATAAAAGGAAAACTTGCTTCTCATTCTCATCAGCAACTGGAACGAGCTTTCACTCTCATTGTCACACATTATCATCCACACATAGGTCTCTTTGAAATGCGTTGTTTAGATTTTTTCTTAAATATCAGTTTCAAGAGATAATTAACAATTATTAAATTTTTTCAAAAATCCACCTAATTAAATATTCATGACTCATTTGCTCAATTAGTAAATAAAAGTTTGCAAATCTAAACTATTCATTTCATAGCTTTACCATTATTGAACATCTGTGCAAACAATCATTGCAATACATCACTCCATTCTGACGTTATGACAATAAAGCTGATTACATTCATTAAAAAATCACATTCTGAGAAAAACAAAGGAAAACATAACCTTTTGTTTTAACATCATGCATTCGACATCGGCCCATGATCATTCAATATTACAGATGTAAAACATAGAAGCAGATTACAGCAAAGATTGCAATGACACGAAATGGCGTATAGATGGCAGCAACTAGGTTGTACCTTTCATTAGAAAAAAAATCAAGAAAATATATTTCAGAATAGTGATTTTATGACACTTTTTTGAATGACACTTTTTTGACAAATGCTCCTTGCAAAATTAGAACTCGGTTTCAAGGTCACAATTTTAAAAGTTTATTTATCAATTTTAATGACTTTCTGAATTGATTTTTCACTTGAAACTTCAGCAAAATGTTGAGAACACATCAACGTATCATTTTAAACAAAAAACTGAAAACTTATTTTTCACTCAAAATTTGGGTCTGGAGTAGCCTCCTTATTAACATTGCTTCGGTCCACTTTGTTTTATTGTTACGTTGCTGATACATAGGGGAACATATATTCATTTAACATCACCACATTTACTATTACATCATGTGTACGGGTGGAAACAAACTACTTTTGGTCCTGTAGGTGTACATAGATGCTGAACGTCCAGTATTCTTGTGCAGTTCGCTTAACGTTCATAGAATCATAGAATCTTATTCAGCCCATCTAGGCTTTGAAAAGAGCAACTCAATCTCACTGGCCAGCTCTCTCCCCGTAACCCAACAGAAAAAGTTGTTAGCGAATCGGCCTCCACCATCTTTTCAGGCAATACATTCCAGATTCGAACAACCCGCTGAGTGAAAACATGTCTCCTCAGCTCTCCTCTGCTTCGTTTTGAAACTATTTTTAATCTGTGACCACGAGTCACTTATTCACCCACCAGTGGAAACTATTCACCCTGTCGAATCCCCTCAAGATTTTATAAACCTCTATTAGGTCTCCTCTCAACCTTCTCTGTTCTAGAGAAAATAAACCTAGCCTATCTAGCCTTTCCTCATAACTGAAGTGCCTCAATCCTGATACCATTCTAGTAAACCGTCTTTGCACCCTTTCCCAATGCCTTAATATCCTTTCTATAGTGTGGTGACCAGAATTGTACACAGTACTCCAGCTGAGGCCTAACCAAAGTTTTATAGAGGTTAATCAGCACTTCCTGACTTTTGTACCCTATACCTCGATTTATAACGCCCAATATCCCGTATGCCTTTTTAATGGCTTTGTCTACCTGTCCTGCCACCTTCCAAGAGTCACAAATCGCCAGGTCTCGCTGTTCCTTCACACCATTTAAAATTGTACTATCTAGCCTATATTGCCTCCGCTCATTTCGTCCCCAAAAATGTATCACCTCACACTTCTCTGTATTGAACTTAATCTGCCATGAGTCTGCCCACTTTACCATCCATATATACACATATATATATTATATATATATATATTTATATATATATTAAAAGCCTTTGGTATGTTTCCGCAATTGTGTCCTCCTGACATGGATGGCGCTGTGTCAAATCTATCTATATATATAGATATAAAAAACGTAGGTAGGTTTCCCCAATTGTAACAATGAACTTTTAAAAGGAAAAGAAAAACCATTACAGCTTAAAAACAACAAAGAAAAAGACCCAGTGATTAAAGCTCACCCTTTGTTTTGTAAACAACAAATACATTATTTTAAAAAAGTTTTGAAATACAGAATAAACGTGTGTTAGCATATGTCAACTAAGCCGCATATGTTACGTGGGGGTATAGCGAGTGTTATCTATATCTTCTTGCAGATGGTTACTATCAGGGCTGTAGGTCTTGAGTCCTCATTTCAAGAACTTGGACACGGATGTGCAGAACTTGGACTCGACACCAGGGACTCGAGGAATCGGACTTTGAGACCACCACGAGTCCGGCAAGTACAAGCTGAGCTGCGGGATTTTCTGTAGTTCGCGCAAATGCTACACAGGCCGAACTGCCGGAAATCCGGTAGCAAAATTTACATATTAACCCATTGAACTGTGACGTGGTGGAGATACCGCAACCACTGAACTCAAAGACCCAGAATGCTCATCACAATGCACAGACCGAGGTGTCGCCATCAAGCCGCCATATTACGTAGTCCTCTAATACAATAAACAGTTATAGAAGGGGTGGGGGGAGAGGGGTAGACAGAGGGGATGGGGAGAGAGAGAGAGAGAGAGACAGAGGAAGACAGAGGGAGAGGGGGGAGAGACAGGGGGAGTGGGAGGGAGAGGGTGGGGAGAGAGAGACAGGGTGAGAGGGAGGGGGTGGTGGGGGGGTGGGGGGGCAGAGAGAGAATGTACTAATATACAGTATAGATGGACGGGCGGGCGGGCGGACGGATAAATGGATGTTTTGTACACAAAATTTCACTAATTTGTACTTCTCATCAAAATCAATAGTTTTGCTGTACATTTAGACAATGAATAAGAAGTGTACCAGTCTACCCCATCCTCTAATTTGCATAAGAATACTTTTTGTAATGCAAAACTCATAAGAAAGCAATATTTTGTTCATTTTGTGTAAAAAACATATGACAAGTTGCTCTCATGTGAGGTCATCACATTGCCAATTGCAATAGTGCATAGTAGTAATTACTCTTTTCAAAAGTCTATATCTTGCTAACCAAATGTCCAATTTTCTTCAAACCTTCCACCAGTTTGAATAAAAGCGTGTACCACAAGCCAGCCAAGTTACTAGTTCCAAGTCAGCTTTAAACTGCAAAGTCTCTAAATTACAGTCAGACGTTTGAACTAAAAAATGTTAATTAGGTAAACTTGTCAATTTGAAGCACTCCGAAAGACAAATTTAATAAGGCACAGATTACTGCGGAACTACTGCTTAACTGCATGTTTGAGAGTATTAACATCAACTTTCTAGACACTTGTTTTTCATGCACGACCGCGTTACCTTCCTCAAATTAATGAACGCATATCACTGTCTTAGCATTTTGTGAATCTTCATTTCAGTGAATATCAGTGCAACGGCTTTATCAGACAAGTGACTGACGACTTGAGAAGTCAATATTACTTGTACTTCAGGGACTAAAAATAGAATATTAATTTGTTCTTGAACCAAACCATTAAGCACTTGAACTTCGGGATAATTAGTCAATTTATTGCATAAAGCCATGAAGTAAACGAAGCGTAGCAAGCAATATATATCAAAAAAAGGCATAAGTCTGAAATTCTAGTTTGTATAAATTGGTGATGGGAGTGAATGTTTACATGGAGGACTCGGACTCGGATATTGAGGACTCAGACTCAGATGAGGAGGACTCATCCTCCTCACTATTTCCTAGTGTCCGAAGATATACCGATATATCGGCATAAATTTTTATGTCGATATACCGATATCAGACATTTTAATTTATCGGTATATCTAAAAATTCGGTATGGAAAAAATATCGGTATATCCACAAAATATCGGTATATCGTCAACAAATGCCACGATACAACATACAGAAAATATTACAACCAAAGGTTCAAATGCCCATTACGCCCATTAAACTAACAAAAAAACATAGATAGCATTTAACTGACCTTGTCGCCGGCATTGCAAACCTTCTGGGCGTAGAGTACGCATATTTGAATGTGCACACATCCCTCTTCTTCCCTTCCCCCCACCACCAAACACAATCAGACATGCGCAGACCCTCCTCCCACTAATCACCATTTCCGCGCATGCGCACAAGATGAAAACCCGGTGATATCGGTATGAGCCACCGATATATTGTGTATTTACTCTTCTCCCTAACTTAGTATCATCTTTAAACTTGGAAACTGTGCTCCCTAAACCCAAGTCCAAATCATTAATGTAGATTAAAAAGAGCAGTGGTCCCAAAACTGATCCCTAGGGGGCGCCACTGCACACTTCCCTCCAGTCTGAAAATCAGCCGCTCACCACAACTCTCTGCTTTCTGTCTCGCAGCAAATTGTGGATCCACGCTGCCACTGACCCTTTAACACTGTGGGCCTCTATTTTCATCATAAGCCTCTAATGCGGCACTTTGTCAAACTGCGTTGTTTTGCTTAAAGTCACACTTTTTGCGAATGCGGCTGCGATGTTAAACGAGGACTAAGTGTCATCAGCAAAGTTAGATACGTTAAGATATATTTCCTCATCTGCGTCATTGATACAGACTGTAAATAGTTCAGGTTCAAGCACTGATCCTTGTGGCACTTCACTAGTCACATCCTGCCAATCTGAGAAGGACCCGTTTATCCATACTCTCTGCTTTTTGCCTATTAACCACTCTTCAATCCATGCTAATATATTACTCATTCTCTGCTGGATTGAGTGATCAACTTTTTTTGTGTGGGGGAGTGATTATTAATAATACTTAATTCCACGAGCCCTAATTTTATATACAGGTACCCCGCCCAAACGGGGATACGTTCCTGAAAGCCGCCGTGGTTAGTAAAACCGCGGTTGGCAAATACAAGGCTGATGCAACATCGCTAGTGTTAAAACCCATGGATACCTAAAATTCACTGCCACAGTTGGCAAAGGTTGTCGTACAGAGATACGTGAAATTAACGGTAGAAAAAACGCGGTTGGGGCGGGGTACCTGTACTGTAACAACCTTGTACTGTGGCACCTTGTGTTGGAGCGTCAGTCTGAACTGTGAGCTCCGAGACCCTGACATGAGGCTCAAACCCATAACCTCCTGATTCGGAGGTCAGAGAGTGAGTGACTGAGCCAAGCTGAGACCCGAGTATGTGGGGTGGGAGATCAGAGCTTTGATGGTGTGTGTGTGTATATATAGAGTAAGGAAAGTTGCCCAAGGTTTGGCCCCGAACTGCCAGGAATCAAACCCAGGTCTCTTGCTTGAGAAGTGAGTGTTTTAAAAACTGACTCCATAATTATTAATTTTATTATTCATAATACTAATAACCCTTGCATTTGATACAGTGCCTTATCATGTTATCGAGACAACATTAGATTACATTTGGTCAGAATTCTGGGGTGGAGTGTCTCCGCTGGATAAAGCAATACATTTTTGGGGTGGAGGACTCATTATTAATAATACTAACAATTAAAAATCCAATGGGGTAATCAAACATTTTGCTTTGCCCATAAAATAACATACAGTCACTCCACTTGATGGTGTGTCCCGTGAAGCGAGTAAACCAGGCCCATAGACCCTAACTTCAACAGCTCCCTGCCTCAATCCCAAACTCCACTTCCCACCTCTTTAAATCCCACCTGTAGATCTCGCTGTTGGGCGTTGTCTCTGGTCTCCCCTGTTTCTCCCCCTCAGTGTGTAACCACTCTGCAGGGCACTAAGATGGAGGAACTGTATCAATGTAAGTTGTTTTTGGAGATGTCTCAAAACATTTTCCCCAAATCTAGTTAATTAGATTTTGGTTGACAATTAATTGGAAATGCACCTTTTCTGCCAATTAACATTCTTGCCTGTACATACCTGGCGTGGTCACTGATTATGTCCTTCACAATTTGGTACTGTGATGCCTCCAGATTCTTCAACTTGGCTTCATTGGTTTCTTCTAAACAATTTCCAGGCCTGAGGAGATATTAAAGTATATTTGACAGACACTTTCAACATCTACCTCAACAAGAGCTTGTGTCAGCCTGGCTCAGTCACTTGCACTCTCATTGCTGCAGATGATGATTCTGGATCCAATCTTCATGAGAGACTTTGAACTCGCAGTCCAGACTGATACTCCAGAGCAGTCATGGTGAAACAACTCATTAACGGAGACGCTATCTTTCAGGTGAGAGGTTAAATCGAGCTCCTGTCTGTGCACTGTTCAGGTTGACATTAATGATCCCCGGCATTGCTGTCGGGGCAGTGATCACCAGCACAGACATGATGGGGAGAGAGAGGGAAAAAGACAGAGAGCAGGGAATGGGATTTGAGCAGAGAGTTCCCGTAGGAGACTGAGCCCCAGCACAGACACACTGATATGGATAAAATAATATAACATTACAGCACCAGAAGACCATACAGCCCACTATGTCTATGCCGGCTCTTTGAAAGAGCTTCCCAATCATTCCCACTCCCCCACTTTATCCCCCTATCCTTTTCAAGTACTAATAACTAACAACCTTTTTGAAAGTTATTTATTGTTTCCACCACACTTTCAGCTAATCCATCCCAGACAGCAATAACTGTAAACAAATACCTCATATCCACTCTGGGAGCTGACACCAACATTTGCCTTTCATGTCAGAATAGTGTCCCAAAGTCAAAAGGAGCATTGGTCCTAATACCGCCCCTGGGGGATTCCACTGCACACTTGGAGTCAGGAATGTGGACCCAAGTAGAAGTTTGGAATCAGGAGGCGGCAGGGGGCAGGGCAGGGAGGGTGGGCTAGGAGGGTGGTTGAAGGTGCAGTCGAATAGAAGTCTTGAGATGAACCATGAAGGAGGCAAGGGAGGGAGCGAGCTGAATGGTCTGTGGGATGAAGTATCAAAAGGTTGTGGGCAGAGAGGCTGAAGACCCAACCACCAATTGTAGGGGGAGACCCGTGCGGAAAACTTGGAGCCGCCTGGAGTAGAAGATTTGTATTGAGTGAAGTCTCTCTCCGATAAACCTTGCTCGCTGATCAGAGAGTGTGGACGGGTTGCTATGGGATTACCATGTCACAGTGGTAGGACTTGAGTGGCAAGAGCTGCAAGCAGACAAAAGTGGCGAGTCAAGCAGCGAGCAGTGAGAGGGCTGAAGGTTTGGTCGTCAAACTGTCCAGGAGAGGGAGCGGCCAGGAGCGGACTCGAGGCCAACCTACGGAAGGCAAGTGAGGCAGCAGCAGAGAGTCACAGGGCTGCGGTTAGCAGATTGGGGCCAGTGATAGCCAGAGGGGAGGCCGGGGCCCTGGGCCGGGATAGGTGGAGGCTATCCAGGGTGGGGTCTCACGGATCCTGAGGTGGGCTGCATGTCTCAAGGCCGAGGTCTCGGGGACCGAGCGGCGGCCATTACCAGGCTCAGGAGGAGCTGCCATTTTGGTCTTTTAGATTTTCCCACCTGAGTTTCTGAATAGCATCACTTCGGCCCACCAAGTCTGAATCCTGGTAGCAGTTACAGTTTAATATACACCATTGTGTCACCCTCCTCTCTTCTGTCTGTTTCCCTCTCCTCCTCTTGTCTTTCCCCTGCAGACTGCTCACTGCTAACCATAATAAGTGCCCTGCCCCCTCTCCCCTCCGCCCCCACCTCAACCATCCCTAGCCCCCACTGACCATGTCCCGCAAATCAGCCATCTCATGTCAGCGCATCATGGCTGCCACCCCGGATCCAAGCTGGCCCTGCCTCGAAATGCTCCATGTAATTTTGTAATTACATGTAATTATAAATGTAACTTTGTTGTTGTTGTAGGAAGGAGCAAGGCCATTCAGGGCTTTGAAGATGAGGGTGAGGATTTTGAACTCTGAGGGATGGGGAGCCAGTGAAGCCAAGCGAGGGTGATAGAGTCATGGAGCCCAGTGCAGGAGAGGTACAATTGTTCTTCTGACTGGAGGGAAGTGTGCAGTGGAATCCCCCAGGTGGGGTATTGGGGCCACTGCTCCTTTTGACCTAGTGTATCAGGAATATAATTTGTTTACATGAATTAGTAAACAGTGAGGAAGATAGTAACTGACTGCAACAACAACAACAAAATTACACTTGTATAGTGCCAAAATTACACTTGTATAGTGCCTTTCACGTCAGGAGGACGTCCCAAGGCGCTGGACAGTTACTGCTTCAGAGCCGAGCTGAGGACGGGGGTGGGGGGGGGGGGGTTGTGGGAGGAGATAAGATAATAATAATAATCCTTGCATTTGATATAATGTTTTTCACATCAACGTCTCAAACAAGGGTGAACAAGGAGAAACTATTTACACAGTCGGTAACCCAAGGACACCAATTTAAAATAGTTGTTTAAAGAAATTACATTTGTAGAAGGCCAGAGGGGAGGTGAGAAGACTTTTTTTGCATAGTGAGTTTTTGGATCTGGAATACTGTTCCACAAACATTAATAGAAATGATTATTTGGAATCTGGAGTAAGGAAACTTGCCCAAGGGTTTGCCCTGCAGGGAATTGAACTCGAGTTTCCTGCTTGTGAGGCGAGTGCTCTAACCACTGAGTTACAGTACTACAATACTCCATGGTTGGAGATGATTGGTTGGTTAGACGAAAATGAGATGATTTGCTCTGTACCTGTCATTCATCGGCTTCGAATCTACCTCCATCAGTTCTTCTCCTGGCATATTCTGTGATGCCATGTCTCCACTGCTCCTGAACAAAGCAAGAAAAAGCTTTACATACTTCCTACTCCAGCACTTCTTTACGGTAGTGACTTGGGGATGTAAAGTGAATCTGGGAGGAACTACATAACACAGAGGGTAGTGAGAATGTGGAGCTCACTGTCTGAAGCAATAGTTGATTCAGAGAGTAGATGGCTACATTTAAGAACTGATCTTCACATGTGGGAGAGGGGAATAGAAGGGTATAGAAGTATTTTCTGCCAGGAGACAACAACCTGCATTTATATAACATTATTCACACAGGGTGCCTCCCAGAGCTCTCCCCCAAAGCAGCATAGACACTAGTTGGCGGATCAATAAACGACAAGTGCCCTGGCTAGGAGTACAGTCCCTAGATGAGGCTGTCAGCAGCACAATATCATCTGCAAACAGAAGTGCAGCCCTTAGGTCACAGTTGTCTCAATCTTTCAATCCTCCTTGGATACTGGGTTGGTACTAGAGGCCACGAGGTTTCCAAATGTTCCTCCCCTGTGTCAAAAAGGGGCAGGAGGATGAACCCAGGAACTACAGGCCACTTAGCCAAGCATCAGTAGTGAAATGATAATCCAGGACTTAATACATTTTCACTTAGAAAAACTTAGGTTAATATGGGACAACCAACATAGAATTGTCTAATAAACCTAATAAGAGATTTTTGCTAAATTAACAGAGAGGAAGGATGAAGATAATAATAATAATAATCCTTGCATTCGATATAGTGCTTTTCACATCTTATTGACGTTTCAAAGCGCTTCACAGAATATACTGTAAAGTGAATTGACTGTATATTTGTGGTCGAAACACAGCCAATTGCGCACAGCAGCGTCCCCCCAAACAGTCGTGGATTGAAATGACCAATTTTATTATTGTGGGTTTTTTGGAGAGATTATTATTAGATGTGTGTGGAGTAAGGAAACTTGCCCAAGGTTTCACCCTGACCTGCCTGGATTCGAACACAGGTCTCGCTTGGAAGGCAAGAGCTCAAATCACTGAGCCACAGGAGATAGCGCAGTTGATGTATTTGTATGGATTTTCAAAAGGCTTTTGATCAAGTGACATATAAATGACCTAAGCACACAAGAAACGCTTGACGAAAAAAGACCAAGATCTATCAAGTTTGCTTTCCACCTTCCTGGTGGCTGCATTCACATATGACCCAAACTACCTATATACAGGTAGACGCTGCTTAGCGGTTTTTCGTTATTACATTGCCGATACATTGAGAATATATATTCATTTAAAGTTGCGACTTTCACCATTACGTAATTCGTCAGCAGGTGTAATGGGGGCAAGACAGCGCTAGGACCTGGGAGTGACCTGGTGAAACCGGCAATGAGTGAGTGAGCTGGGCAGGCAGTCAGGGAGCGAGTATAATGGGGGGGTTTTAAGAAAAATTTGACATAAAATGTCCAAAAGAACTTAATTCCAGTTTTGACATTCATTTTTATGAGAAACATGTATTCGCTTCACGTGGCTTCTCTTAAAGTTGCACTTTTCAAGAACCAAACTACGATGTTAAGCAGGGTCTACCTGTACTATATTCCATGTTATATCATAAAAGAAAAGTAGCAGAGATGGTTAGGAGACTTAATAGGTGGTGGGGGGTGGTGGGGGGGGGGGGGGGGGCGAGCAAGATGCTGGGAGGGCTTGGAAGGCGGGTACAACAGTTTTATGCTCGATTCTCTGAGGGCTGGGAAGCTACTGAGGCCAGGTAAGAATGGGTGCAATAGGTTTGCGGAGCCCGGTGCGGGAGAGGACACGAGCTGCAGGGTTCTGAATAAGTTACTGCCTGTGGAGAAAATATTTGGGAAGTACAGCGAGCGGGTACTGGCATAGTCAGTCACACTCTGATCTCTGAGACGACCTAAAACTCTGCACCAGGTTCTGTCAGCCAATCTGCCCCACCCTCGCCCGGTTCCACTGGTTCCCCATTCCCCATAGAAGATCAACGTCCTCATTTATAAATCCCTGCACGGTTTCACCCCACCCGAGTTCTGTGACCTCCACAGACTATACAACAACAAAATGCCATTTGTACAGAGAGAACCTTTCACGTCAGGAGGATATCCCAAGGCACTGGTCAGTCAATGTTTCAGACCTGAACTGGGGTCGGGATCGGGACTGGTAGAGCGAAAGGGGGGGATTTGGGGTGACTGTCAAAGAGAAGGGTCTTGAGGTGGGACTTGAAGGAGGCCAGGGAGTAGGCAAGGCGGAGGCACTGCGGGATGGAGTCCCAGAGGTTGGGGCAAAGCCGTTGAATGCTCACCCGCCAATTGTGGGACAGATGGGTCGGGGGAGTACGCTGGAGCCCGCTGAGCTGAGCAGGTTGGTAGGTGATGAGGCGGTCATAGAGGTATGCTGGGTTGAGGCCATAAAGGGCGTTGAATGTGAGGACCAGGATCTTGAATTGAATCCTCTGGGTAATAGGCAGCCAATGGAATCAGATGAGAATGAGGGAATTGGGGTCACGGAGCTTGGAGCGCAAGAGGACATGGGCCACAGAGTTCTGGATGATCAACAGCCTATGGATGGAAGAATTGGGAAGGCCGACAAGCAGGGCGTTAAAGTAGTCGAGCCTGGACGTGCTGAAGGAGTGGGTTTCAGCTGCCTGAGTGGTGATGGCGGAGTTGGGCAATGTTGCAGAGGTGAGGGAAGGCACAGCAGGTCATGGCTTGGATGTGGGGGAAGAAAGACAGTTGTGGATTGAACAAGACACCTAGATTCCTGACTGGCTTGGTGTGGTGGAGTGGGCAGCCATGGAGGTTGACGCTGCCAATACAGATCAGACACTCCCTCTGTTCAGCAGGCACAGCAGGTTTCATATCCCACACCCACCCAATCTGTCCCATAATCAGCAGACAGATTTGCAACTATTCTGCCCGTTCTCTCTGGAACTCCATCCCAGAGTCCCTCTGACTCGCTCCTTCCTCACTTGAGGTACATTATAATTTTCATACAAGTTTACATTTGATTGTGAATGTGCATTAAATAAGCACAATGGTGCCTTATAGTGGGATATTGTTCCACAATTTTTGAATACCTTACCCATGGACATTCTTTATCTTCAGATAGTTACACATACAGAGTGGTTGGGCAATTTAACATGTTCCAGACAGAGATATCTGGAATGGAATTGGCAACAGTAGATCTTATCACATCTGTCCTTCTTTTGCCTAATAGTTAACTTAGGGAAGAGCAGATAAATAAAGGATCTTTCCTGCCGAGCTAATTTAGTATTATCTCATTTGTGGAGTCCTGTAGCTCAGTGGTTAGAGCATTCGCCTTACAAGTGAGTGACCTAGGTTCAATTCCAGGCAAGGCAGAGTGCAACCTTGGGCAAGTTTCCTTACTCCACACACCTGATGATAATCCCTCAAAAAAATACTAAACTGGTCATTTCAATCCGCGACTATTTGTGGGTCACTGCTGTTGGGGAAATGACTATTTGCAACTAGCCAGTTCCCGAGTTCAGTGACGGATCACACTCGACATACCAATTGGCCAAAAGTAAAAATGGTTTATTTAACAGTCAACTTACAACACCCTTAAGTTCTTAACACCTTAGGTGGGAAATACTTTACACAACAAAATGAAATTGGCGCAGTTGGCAGGATCTGTACAGAAGGTTGTAATTTAAATTGAAGGACTAAACTTAAAAAGTGTTTTGTTGTGTAAGGTATTTCCCACTGAAGTTGTTAAGAACCTAAGAAAGTTGTTCCTCCTCTAAGGCCGGTAAGAAGACCTTCCTCTTCAACCGTGCCTTCTGCTCTCCTCCTAACTATTCCTCCTCTCCTACTCTCCTTCCCCTAACCACGACCCTTCCCCCACTGCTCGGATCACGACCAGACTGTTCAGCGCCTTGGGATGCCCTCCCGATGTGAAAGGCGCTCTATAAATGTAATTTTGTTGTTGTTATTAAGAACTTAAAGGGTGTTTGTTGTATTAAGATTAGATATTTCCCACCGAAGTTGTAAGTTGACTGTCTGTTAAATAAACCATTTTTACCTTCGCCCAATTGGTATGTCGAGTGTGATCCTTCATTGATCTTGGGAACTGGCTAGTTACAAATACAGGTAGACCCCGCTTAACGAATGCCCGGTTAACGAAACTTCACTATAACGGGGGTTTCTATTTGTACCACTTCTCGCTGAACGAATTCACTATAACAAATGTTTACACACACTTTAAATCTCGCAGGCTTCTCGTGCGCAGCTTTCTCTCCGGTTGTCCCAGCACTGCACACTTAGTCTTTAGTGTCAGTTAAGCAGTGCAGAACCTCCCATATCGGAGCAGCATAAGCGGCAGGATGCTTCGTGGCTTCAATAATAGTAAGTCAAGATATGGGGGGGCAGATAGAGAGCTAGAGAAGAGGGGGGATAGAGAGATAGGTGGGGATAGGGAGGGAGGGAAGGGGATAGAGGGGAAGGGGGATAGAGGGGAGGGGGATAGAGGGGAGGGTGGATAGAGGGGAGAAGGGATAGAGGGGAGGGGGGATAGAGGGGAGGGAGGATAGAGGGGTGGGAGGATAGAGGGGTGGGAGGATAGAGGGGAGGGAGGATAGAGGGGTGGGAGGATAGAGGGGAGGGTGGATAGAGGGTGCAAGACAAGTGCTCTAACCACTGAGCAATAGATAGATGGGGGGGATAGAGAGGTATAAATGAGGGGGATAGAGAGATAGAGAGGAGGGCGGGATAGAGAGGGAGGGGAGGGGGGGAAGAGAGAGGGAGTGGAGGGGGACATGGAGAGATAGAGATGGAAGGGGGCATAGAGAGGGGAGGTAGAAAGAGAGGAGAGGTAGAAAGAGAGGAGAGTGGGGTAGTAAAGAGAAAGAGAGGAGGGGGATAGAGGGATAGAGAGAAAGAGAGCTGGGTGTGGTGGGGGGGAGTAGAGAGAAAGAATGGAAGGGTAGAAAGAAGGGAGAGGGTGGTAGAGAGAAAGTGAGGGGGAGGAAGAAAGAAGCGTGTCCTGAGTCAGGAAATGCCTGGGCTCAGGTTGCGATATTTCAGTGCAGTGACTGTGAAGACCTGGTCTGGAGCGGGTAGGATTGGCGTTTGTATTCCTGCATTTTTTGTCACATTCCGGATTCCGGAACTTTAGGTTGAGCAGCCAATACACCGAAAATACAGCGCTAGGAACTAAACTGATGTTAGTGGGGAGGCTCGGGATGGAGCTGCCGCCAAATACAGTAATACAGTTAAACTCTCGCTTAACGAAATTTTCGCTCAATGAAGGGTTTTAAAGTCCCTAACCTCTTCGTTAAGTAGGGGAGACCTGTAGTCATTTTCCGAACACTGTGCAAAATTGACTGCTGTGTTTCAACCAAATATTCAGTTCACTTTGGGGTATATTCTGTGAAGCGCTTTGAGATATCTGGAAGACGTGAAAAGCGCTATATTAAATCCAAGGATTATTATTACTTGGTACAGTCAGACTTGGTGATGGCTGGTGTTTGGTCTGGGCTGAGGAGAGTGAGGACATCTTCAGCTTCAAGCCACTCAACCTCAAAGGTCCAAGTTCCAACAACATCAGAAAGAAGACAGTAACAGACAGTAATGATACGAGATACAACAACCACACAACTGCTGGAGATTCAACCCACACCCACTCATCCCCTCTCTCCTACTATCTCTCCACACCACCACCATCCCCCCAGCCCCACCACCCAGCCAGTCATCCTCTCTCTCCTTCTATATCTCCACCCCCAATTTCTCGTTCTCCCATTCTCTCTCAACTCCCTCTCTCTTCCACACTCTTTCCCTCTGTTCAAAAAGGAACAGACTGTAATAACTACAACAACTTGGATTTATATAGTGCCCTCCACGCCGGACAGTGTCTCATAGCTCTTCCCAATGGTGGATCCCGAGGCTGAGCAGGGAGAGGGGGAATGTGAGCGTACGCCCCACCTGAAGATGGGGAAGGAGGGGGTGAGGGGCAGGGGTTGAGGGAGTGAGCACTCTTCTCTGGAACATTCCTTTCAGTGCTCTAGAGTCCATGAGAAGTGAGAGAAGCCAGACATGTTTGTTTGCTGCTGAGGACCTTTTATATTCCAGTCATCACAGTAACATGACCACCTGTTAGAAACTGTAATGTTAATACAATAATCCTTCATTTGATACAGCGCCTTATCATGTTGTCCAGGCGTCTCAAAGCGCTTCACAGGTTACACTGTACACTGTAGTGACTGTGTATTTATTGAACCAAAGCTAATGTATGTCCTTCTACCTTATTAAGTAAACAGGCTCTAGAAGCTCAGATACAAGAGACTTTGCAATCTGTCATCACGAGTTTCCTCAAAAACATTTCCGGCAAAGCTGTTTCTATCTGACTACACCCAGCCTTGAACTGTGAGGTTAGTGCTAGACCCACTGATATGATAAGTGCATCATCAACCACTTCCTGGTCTATCAGCTCTCAGCCATGGCAGCCACAGAACCTGCCTCCACATCACTGTTTGGATAATGCTCAGACTGATTGGAACCCAACTTCCCCCACCACCCCCCCCACATACACTCTCTCTCCCTCTCTCTCTACCCACACACTCCCCCTGCTCTCTCCCCACACACTCCCCCTGCTCTCTCCCCACACACTACCCTCACCCACCCCCTCCCACACACTCTCTCTCTTCCCCTCCCGCACTCTCGCTCCTCCCCAACACACACTCCGTCCCCCACCGCATCTCTGTAGCCCCCACCCCTCGCACTCTTTCTCACCTCACCCCCCCACACAGCCTATCTCTCTCCCCCACCCCTTCTCCCCCCAACTGCACTATCCTCCCCCATTCCGCACTCTCCTCACCCCCCTCTCTCTCTTCACCCCCACTCCGCTTCTCTCCCGCCCCTCCACAACTCTCACTCTCCCCCACCCCCACACACACCCATGTCATCCCCACCAAACTCTCTCACTCAACACATACACAATGTCACCACCTCGCCCCCACCCCTCCACACATATAATCTATTTCAACCCCCCATCTCTCTCTCTCTCCCCACTCTCTCACTGCCCCCACCTCCACACACACACGCTATGTCACCCCACCATCTCTCACTCTCCCCCCACACACTCTGTCACTCCTCCCCCCCCCCATCTCCCTCTCCCCAGTTGTGACCTCCTCACTTACCAACTTCATTCCCCGATCGAATGATCAGTTATGTTAAGACTCTCCCCCACCTTCCTTCCTGTCTCTGCCCCACCCTCCCTCTCTTTCTCTCCCTGCCCCCATCTTCTAACCCTCCCACACTCTCTCTGCCCCCTCCCCCCCACACTCTCTCCCTCCCTTCTGTGGGCGGCACATCGATATGATGGCTCCCTGCCCTGGGTGGGGGTAAGATGAGTAACGAGATAAATTTGGGATCGCCCTTTCCCTCTCTCCCCAATAAACCTTAGAGGAAATCAGGAGCCGACTTGAGGGAATCAATCGTTGTCAGTGAATTGCTGAGATAAACAGATTGAGTGAGAAGAGAGAGAGAGAACGGAGGTGTGGCGGGTAAGAGGAGGTGCAGAGGGAGGGAGTGGGAGGAGGAGAGAGACAAACAGAGTGAGTGAGGAGAGAGAGAGAAATTGGGTGTGTTGGGGGGGGTGGGGGGAGAGAGAAGAGATGGCGTGGGGCAGGGTTGGAGAGAGAGATGGGGCTGGAGATAGGGAGGGGTGGGACAAGTGGACAGGTAGACTGAGAGAAGATTGGGAGATGAGGACCAATCCACTGCCTCATTGGTTGAGGAGCCTTGATGTGGGGACAGGGTCACTGGGGGACAGCCAACTTTCTGTGAGCCCAACAATCACAGTGTGTTCATCCAGGATCAGGTATCCACCCACCCATCTATCTATCTTCCTCTCTCACTCTCACTATCTCAGTTCCCCCTTACATTTGACACAGGTACTATCATTCTATCACAACACCCAAACCATTTCACAGGATTTCTCTGTGAAGTGTAGTGATTGTGGGTGAACATAGCAACCAACATATGCACAGTGGGGTGCCTCCAAATCAATCAATCCCCCAAAACGTACATTTATATAGCGCCTTTCACGTTGAGCGGACGTCCCAAGCTGTTACACGAGTGGACCATGTTATTTAGGGGATTGTCCATCTTGGAGACCGGGAGACAAACGGGAGAGGTAGGAGTCTCACGACTCCTTCATAATCATGCCTTCAACCCCACTCTCCCTCCCCGCCAAACTCGCTCACTCCCCTCCTCCCTACTCTGCACCTCCCCCATGCCTGACCCCTGACACTTCAGCCTCTTGGGATGTCCTATATATGCAACTTGAAAGACGCTCTATATAAGTAATGTTATTGTTGTCTCCCCATGTTCTTTGAAAAACACTCATGGACTCCTAGACGCCATCCAGAGTGAACATACACCAAATCATCTGGCAATACCATCAATAAATGTAACTTGTTCTGCTTCTTCCACTCTCAACTGCTGCAGAATTACACAGGACAACCAACACCCAATCATCCTCTTATCACCACAACTTATCACTCCCCCACCCCCAATCTTCCTCTATCTCTCCACAACACTCCATCACCCCACCTCAACATCCCCCCCCTCCCCCCAACCCACCATACACTTGTCCTCTCGAAAAGGATTAGTTCCTTGACTTACGGCATATCCACAGCATTGTATTCAACCCCAAAATACATCCACAATCCAAAATAATCCCGGCTGGTGCTACAGTGTGTACCCAAGCTGAACTGAAGGCCAGCGAATCTCCATGGCATCCTTAATAACCACTGGCTCCTGCCACTGTAGATAGTGATTGGGGGAGAAATGCATTGACAGGGGGGAGAAGGGGGGTGAGTGGGAGGGGGAGGATTAAACCCACCAGTGGAAACAGTTTTTCCTTATTCACCCTGTCGAATCCCCTCATGATTTTATAAACCTCTATTAGATCTCCTCTCAACCTTCTCTATTCCAAAGAGAATAAACCTAGCGTATCTAGCCTTTCCCCATAACTGAAGTTCCTCATTCCTGATACCATTCTAGCAAACCTTCTTTGCACTCTTTCCAATGCCTTTATATTCTTCCTAAAGTGTGGTGACCAGAATTGTACACAGTACACCAGCTGAGGCCTAATCAAAGTCTTGTAGAGGTAAATCAGCACTTCCTGATTTTTGTATTCTATACCCCTATTTATATAGCCCAGTATCCCATATGCCTTCTTAACGGCTTTGTCTACCTGTCCTGCCACTTTCAAAGTGTCACTAACACAAATCCCCAGGACTCTCTGTTCCTTCACACCCTTTAAAATTGTACTATCTAGCCTATATTGCCTTCGCTCATTTCTTCTCCCAATGTGTATTAGCTCACACTTCTCTGCATTAAACTACATCTGCCATGTGTCTGCCCACTTTACCATTTTATCTATATCTTCTTGCAGATGGTTGCTATCCTGTATCTTGTGGAGCTCCTGTGGCTCAGTGGTTGGTGCATTTGTCTTGCAAGCTGGGGAGACCTGTGTTCGAATCCAGGCAGGTCAGGGCGAAAATTTGGGCAATGTTCCTTACTCCACACACGCGCCTAATAATAATCCCTCCAAAAAAAACCACAATAATAAAATTGGTCATTTCAATCCACGACTGTTTGTGGGGGACGCTGCCATGTGGAATTGGCTGCCGCAATTTGCCCACAAATATATACAGTCAATTCACTTTACAGGACATTCTGTGAAGCGCTTTGGGACGTTGATATGATGTGAAAAGTGCCATATCAAATGCAAGGATTATTATTATCCTCCTCACTATTTACTATTCTCCCTAACTTAGTATCATCTGCAAACTTGGAAAACTGTGCTCCCTACACCCAAGTCCAGATCATTAATATCTGCTTTCTGTCTCGTAGCCAGTTGTGGATCCATGCTGTCACTGTCCCATTAATGCCGTGGGCCTTTACTTTCTAATAAGCCTCTCATGCGGCACTTTGTCAAATGCCTTGTAAAAATGGGGACTAGCCATGCAGTTTCCTCACAGAAAACACCCTCTTTCCCCAGTGAAATACTCCTCATTTTCCTTCATCATCCTTTCTTGGGATGTCCTCCCAACAAACCATGCATTCTATAAACGTAATTTTTTTGTTTTACTGTTGTTATCCACCCTCCTGCCCCTCCCCACTCTATCTGTGGACCTTCTAACCCAGTCATTCCCTTAGCCCAGTAATCACCAGTTTGCTTCTTGCCCTCCACACCCATCGGCCCCACCACATTTGCTCCCACTCTCTGGAGCTCCATTGCTGGAATTCCCCCAACATGTTCCCACCATTTTCTCTGTCAATGCACATCCGGACCTAACTGTTTGACTATCTTTTTGGTTATCTTTGGTTATCCATCCCACCTCCTTCTGCTCAGCTCCCACCCCAGCTCAGTTGCCAAGCCAGCAGTGTCCAGCACTTTAAGATGTCCTTCCAACATGAGAAAGGTACTGTGTAATTGGTGTTGTTTCTAGAAGGGAAACAGAAAGTATTGCTTATGGGGTCTGCAGACCTTTCCCAAATAGGGAATCCAGCCCTCAGTAACTAAAAGCTTGGATCATCCACTTCTAGAAACATGGTGGTCCACATAGGACATTAATGACCAAAGGGGACACAGTGTGAAAAAGAACTTCTGGTCTAGGCTGACACACCAGCTCAGTGCTGGGGGGAGCTCCTCATTGTCAGTCGCACAGTCCTTCCGATTAGTTCCATCTGTGGATATTCAGAGGATTCTCCAGCTGAAGATACATAACTGTAACATCCTCTGAACATCCACTCAAGCAAATGGTAAAATGGGCAGACACATGGCAGATGAAGTTTAATGTGGACAAATGTAAGGTGATGCATTTTGGTAGGAGGAATGAGGGGAGGCATTATACGCCAGATAGTACAATGCTAAGGGGTGTGAAGGAACAGAGAGACCTGGGGTTTTGTGTAAGTGATCCTAAAAAAAAAAAGAATATGGGATACAGTACTAGGCTTTATCAACCCAGTACATAGAGTACAAAAGTCAGGAAGTTCTGACTAAACTCTATTAAACTTTGGTTAGGCCTCAGCTGGAGTACTGTGTTCAATTCTGGTCACCACACTTTGGGAAGGATGTTAAGGCATTGGAAAGGGTGCAGAGGAGATTTACTAGGATGCTACCAGGAATGAGGGACTTCAGCTACAAGGAAAGGCTAGATAGGCTAGGATTATTCTCATTGGAGCAGAGACTGTTCCGAGGAGATCTAATAGAGGTTTTCAAGATCATGAGGAGATTTGATAGGTACACAGGGAAAAAGTGTTTCCACTTTTGTGTGTGTCAGTGACCCGAGGTCATGTGGTGCCCATTATGCCCATTATGTAACGATAATGGTAGACTTTAATTATCGCAACATTGACTGGCAGAATAGTAGTGTAAAGGGCAAGGAGGGAGAAGAATTCCTTAAATGTGTACAGGACAACTTTCTTGATTAGTATGTTTCAAGTCCAACAAGGAAGGAAGCAGTGCTGGGTCTCGTTTTGGAGAATGAGGTGGGACAGGTTTCTGTATGTGAGCACCTAGAAAATAACAATCACAATATCATTAGATTCAGAGTAATTATAGAAAGGGATAAGGAACACTCAAATGTGAAGATACTCAAATGGAAGAAGGTGAATTTCAGCGAGTTAAAACAGGACCTAGTCGAGGCATACTGGAAAGAAAGATTGGCAGGTAAAACAGCTAACGAGCAGTGGGCAGTCTTCAAGGAAGAGATAGTTTGGGCAAAGGTCAAAAACATTCCAACAAAGATAAAATGGAGGGCATCCAAACCTCCCTGGATGAGTAGGGCAATTGGGATTAATATAAAGCAAAAAAAAGGAGGCTTACGACAAGTGTCAGGCCCAAGACACAGAAGTCAACCAAACAGAATATAGGAAGAGCAGGAGAGAACTGAAAAAGGAAATTAGAGGGACAAAAAGACTGCATGAGAAACAATTAGCAGGTAACATTAAAAGGAATCCTAAGGTATTTTACAAACATATTAAGAGTAAAAGATTGGTCAAGGGTAGGGTGGGGCCAATTAGGGGCCAAGGAGGAAATCTTATTGTGGAGGCAGAGGGCATGGCTGATGTACTGAACGAGTTCTTTGCCTCTGTCTTCACAAGAAATGAAGATGCAGCCAATGCTACAGTATTGGAGGAGAGGGTAGAAGAAATGGATACGATTAGTATAACCAGAGAGGAAGTACTAAAATGGTTGATGGTGTTCAAGGTACATAGGTCGCCCGGTCCAGATGGGATGCTTCCTAGGTTACTAAGGGAAGTACAACAACAACAACAACAACAACAAATTACATTTATAGAGCGCCTTTCACGTCGGGAGGATGTCCCAAGGCGCTGCACAGGAGGCGTGTGACCCGAGCTGAGAGGGGAGTGTTTGGGAAGGGGTGAAACACGAAGGGGAGGTAAAAGAGTTCGGGGTGGAACAAAACGCACGATCGAAGAGGAAAGTCTTCAAACCGGCCTTGAAAGAGGAAAGGGAAGAGACGAAACGGAGGGATTGAGGGATGGCATTCCATAGGGTGGGAGCAGAGAAACTGAAGGCCCGGCCACCGATGGTTGGGCGGTTCGGGCGGGGGGATTGGAGCAGGCCAAGTCCTGTTGAACGGAGGGCGTGTAGGGGGAGAGTAGATCGGTTAAATAGGGCGGGGCAAGGCCGTGTAAGGCCTTGTAGGTGAGGACGAGGATCTTGAACTCGATCCTCTGGAGGATGGGGAGCCAGTGAAGACGGGCGAGGGTAGGGGTTATGTGGTCGCGGAGGCGGGTGCGGGATAGTACACGGGCTGCAGAGTTTTGGATGACCTGCAGCCTGTGAATGGAGGAACTGGGGAGGCCGACGAGGAGAGAGTTTCCGTAGTCCAGCCGTGAGGTGATGTATGCATGCACGAGTGTTTCGGCAGCGCGGGGGGTGAGATAGTTGCGGAGCCTGGCAATGTTGCGCAGGTGGAAATAAGTGGTGCCGGTCAAGGCGCGGATGTGGGGGAGGAAAGAAAGTTTTTGATCGAACATGATGCCGAGGTTCCTGATTGGCTTTGTGAGGTGGAGAGTACAGCCTTGGATGTTGAGGCTGGCAGCGCCCGATGTACGGAGGCGCTGGCTTGAGCCAATCAGGAGGGCCTCAGTCTTACTCACGTTCAATTGCAGAAAGTTGTCCCTCGTCCAGGACTCGATGTCGGACAGACATGCTGTCAGAACATCGATCGTCTGGGGGTTGAGGGATGAGGCAGAAAGGTACACCTGGGTGTCGTCCGCATACATGTGGAAATTTACCCCATGTTTGCGGATGACGTCGCCCAGTGGGAGCGTGAAAGGGTGAAAAGGAGGGGGCCTAAAACAGAGCCCTGAGGAGCGCTGTGAGAAACTGTGCGGGGGTTTGAAGAAAAACCATTGGAAGAAACAAAATGTAAACGATGGGTCAAATAAGAATGGAACCAGTCAAGGACTGTGCCTTGAAGGTTGAGGTGGGAGGAAAGACGTTGAAGGAGGATGGTGTGATCGACTGTGTCGAACGCAGCAGACAGGTCAAGGAGGACGGGAGCAAACAACAGAGACTCTGGTCACAATCTTTCAATCTTCACAGACACAGGGATGATGCCAGAGGACTGGAGGGTTGCTAATGTTACCCCCCTGTATAAAAAGGGGCAGAAGGACAAACCTGGGAACTACAGGCCAGTCAGTCTAACGTTGGTCGTGGGCAAACTCTAAACTAGAGTCTATAATCAGGGACAAGATAGAACTTCACTTAGAAAAATATAGGCTGATAAAGGACAGCCAGCATAGTTTTGTTAAATCTTGCCTTACGAGTCTGATAGAACTTTTCGATGAGATAATGGAATGGGTGGAAGAGGGTAGCGCAGTTGATGTAGTATACATGGACTTTCAAAAGGCATTTGACAAAGTGCCGCATGAGAGGCTTATTAGAAAAGTAGAGGCCCACGGCGTTAAAGGGACAGTGGTAGCGTGGATCAACAACTGGCTGGGACAACTGAGAGGAATAGGAGGTTAGAGATAGAGTGGGAGGGAGTTGGAGAGTAGGGATGGGTCCAGCAAAGGTTTTTTCAGGATGGTGCTAATGACAGCTGTTGGCAGACACAAAGTGGAGACGGTGTGAAAGATAGGACTTGAATCAGTCAAGGACAGAATCTTGAAGCTTGAGGTGGGAGGAGAGCTGGTGGAGAAGGGTTGAATGGTCCACGGTGTCAAAAGCAGTGGATAGATCCAGGAGGACGATGAGGCAGAGGGAGCCCTGGTCACAAACGGTCAGGATATCACTAGTGACCTTCACTGGAGCAGATTCTGTGCTGTGGGCACAGAACTTTACAGTATATCCTTTGAGATGTATAAGTGCCTTGAGACATCCTACTAACTGAAGTGATAGAGCATGTTGGGATTTCCGATCGTGAGGTTCAAATGAATAACCAGGCAATCCAATGTCATGCTACAAGTCAACTTATTAAACAATAAGCATTTTGAAGTTGTACACAGATAAAATCATCCTGCCTGTCTCTGTGACTACAGCATCACAATACAATCAGATCTCTCCCACTGGGCAGCATGCCAGTAACACAAAAAACCCTTTCTTTATGATGTACTTGATAATGTTCCTTCAAACTCACTCCTGACCCTTGTACGATAATTCCAACACTTCCCATCAAGGCGTTATCATTACATATCCTTGTCACTAAGCCCAGAAACCTTTGACCGTAACAAAGATAAACAAACTCCTGATATGGTTATATTATCCCTTCATACTCATACACTACTTCGCTAATTACTGACTTCTCACCCTGTACTCTGTGATTTCCTGTTCAGCACCTATACACGCAGCAGAACAACGCCCTGCCACATCTAACCTAAACATGTAAGCAATGTCCTTTTGTTTACACAATACATTCTTACTTATTTCACTAGCTACCCAATACTTCATTACACTATCAGTTGGAAAGCTTTGAGCTAACAGTGTGTAACAAGCATGAACAAAACCCCATGTTGTGACATGGGGAAGGGGAAAAGGGAGGAGAAAAAGTGGGGAAAGGGAGTGAGGGAAGAAGAAGATGGGGGCAGGGGTGGGGGGAATCAAACAACAATAATAAACAACAAAAGCAATAATATTAACAACAAAAACAGCAACAAACAATAACCATCAATCGTCCAACAATCGTCCAGCAACCACTCCCTGTCCTCGCCGCCCGCCCGGACGATCCCTGAGATGGCGGGAAAAAAAGGGCGCGGAAAAAAGGGCCCAGTGTGGTGTCAGGCCCCAAAACCCACCAGCTCCTCAGTCGGTGAACCCGGGGACTCTGTGATGGCCCTGGCACCTCAGACACGGTGTGTCTGGCCGGCTCGCACAGCAGCAGCAGCAGCAGCCCGATCACCGTCTGGATCTCCCGCCACGAGATGATCCGTCGCTTGCAGCACCTGGGCGCTCTCCCCCTCGCTCTCCCCCTCGCTCTCCCCCTCGCTCTCCCCCTCGCTCCCCCCCTCGCTCTCCCCCTCGCTCTCCCCCTCGCTCTCCCCCTCGCTCTCCCCCTCGCGGAAGACGTGCGCCACCCGCTGCCTGAGGAAAGTGCCGAGGTCGCGGCCTTCCCAGGTCCTGTCGAGGGGCCGCTCCCCGCACAGCCGGAGGAAGCGCCGACAGCGAGTGGCCGCCATTCCCTCCGTGATCCTCCCCGTCGTCCAAAAAGATGGCATTCGTTGGCCGGCCGCCCATAGAGGAAGAACCGGCAGCGATGGAAGCCGCTCCAGCTGGTGGGCTGAGCGGTGCACAGCGTGAAAGCTCTGTCCCCGCGATCGTTCCAGCCCGAAGATCTCTAGTCTCGGGAGCGGGTGGTCCGTGTGAAAAACATCACCATACATCCAATATATCACCACCAGACAAAACACTAGATTAAATAGATGATATAAAATGATATTAAATGATATAAATGATATAAAATATCATCTATCGCCAGGCGAGGTGGAGATTATCTAACCTAAGGATTATCCTGGAGTAGAAGGACAATTTGGCGGAGGATAGGGCAAAGCGGTAAAATGATGTGAGGTCCAGCCAGATATGCCAGTGGACTGTGAGGCTGATTTTTAGCCAGCTGGGTTCAGCGGCCCACACCTGGCCCTTGAGGGAACGGAGGTGTGTGGTGAACCAGGGTAAGGTTTGGGAGTAGGAGGCAGTTCGATAAGTGAGGGGGGCAAGAGTGTTGAATGTGTTGGAGAGGGTGTTGTGGAGGAGTGTGAGTGTGGTGGAGGAATCAGTGCAGGAGGTGGGACAGAGAGAGAAGAGTTCAGAGGACTCCATGGCAGCGGAGAGAGTATGTGGGAGTATCTTCCGATGGTGGTAGAAGATGGTGGTAGGTTTGGGGGTAGAGGGGAGAGGGTTGGAGGAGTTGAAGGAGATGAAGTGGTGGTCGGAGATGGCCTTGTCGGTGATGTTGACATCTGAGACACTGAGGCCCCGGGTGGTCACCGGGTCGAGCCAACGAACGTAAACATGAGTGGTGGAGTGGATGTAGAGGGAGAGGTTTAGAGAGGAGAGGAGGGAGGAGAATTCTGAGGAAGGGGTGAAGTGAAGGTTGAAATTGCAGAGGATGATGAGGCGATCAGAGGAGGCACAGAGGGAGGCTAGGAGAGGACAGAGATGAAGGTTGGGGAGGGTTTCGGGGGGCAGTAGATGAGGAGGATTTTGAGGGAGAGATGGGAGGAGTGGGAGAGGGTGAGGTGCTCAAAGGAGGGGAAAGAGCCAAAGGACTAGGGGGATCAGGCAAGTGGCACCCTAGAGATGAGGGCCACAACACCACAATGGCGGTTGGGGCGAGGGATGTAGTGGGAGGTATAGCCAGATGTTGTGGCTCCTGTGCGGGGGAAAGCTTCCCCTGGGGTGATCCAGGTTTCCATCAAGGCCATGATATCAATGTTCTCATCGAGAATGAGATTGTTGATGACCATGGTTTTGTTACAGAGGGAGCGGACATTTTGTAGGCCAATGTGGAGGGAGCAACAACAACAACAACAAAATTGCACTTATAGCCTTTCATGTCGGGAGGACGTCCTAAAGCGCTGAACAGTCAGGTCAGGGCCCGAGTGGGTGTGATGGGGTGTGGGGAGAGTCGGGATAGGAGGAAGGAGAAGGAGAGTGGGAGAGGGGAAGAGTAATGGGGCAGCAGAAGGCGCGGTCAAAGAGGAAGTTGGCAGAAGGATGTGTGGAATGGGAGGGGGGGCCGGATTGGGCGGCACGAGAATGCGGATGAGAGAAGAGAGGTTAGTCCCCGGGATCTGTGTCTGGCGTGGCTGGCGGGGGTGGTGGGGAATGGGGCAGTCGGGGTGGCTGGCGGGGGTGGTGGGGAATGGGGCAGTCGGTGTGGCTGGCGGGGGTGGTGGGGAATGGGGCAGTCAGTGTGGCTGCTGCTGGACAGTCAACGCCGAGTGCCACGGTGAGGCCGGTGGAGGATTCCCAGGCTGGAGCAGAGGGAGGCTGTGGGAGGGTCGAGTGGGAATAGGAGGCGGGAAGGGCGGAGAGAGAGCAGGGCAGAGCGGGAGAGTTGCAGAGGGCGGCTGGAGGTGTAGGCAGGGGGGGAAGTGGGAGAAAAGGACAGGGTGAGAGTGGTGGATAGAGGGGGTTGGGAGGAGAGGCATTAGGGTGGTGGGGGAGGCTTGGGTTGGGGTGGCAGCCAAAATGCACACTCAGGAGACCAGGAGTGAGCGATCATCAGGGCAGCATCAGCCCACAGGCTGCATGATCTTGGCTAAGGTGAGATTAGACATGCCAGCCGTGCATTCATACAATAATATAATCATAATCCTTGCATTTGATATCGTGCTTTTCACATCTTATCAACATCCCAAAGCGCTTCACAGAATATACTGTAAAGCGAATTGACTGTATATATTTGTGGGCGAAACGCGGCAGCCAATTGCGCACAGCAGCGTCCACCCCACACACAGTCGTGGATTGAAATGACCAATTTTATTATTGTGGTTTTTTTGGACGGATTATTATTAGGTGTGTGGAGTATTGCCCTAACCTAAAAATCGCTTTTTAATGAAATTTAGTTAGTTGTCAGTGGCAGATTGAACTTTGGTTCTTTAGTCTAACACCAAACAACAACAACAACCACAAGTATTTCTTTAGTGCCCCCTACGCCGGGCGGCGTCTCTTGGCTCTTCCCAATGGTGGAGCCCGAGGCTGAGCAGGGAGAGGGGGAATGTGAGCGTACGCCCCACCTGAAGATGGGGAAGGAGGGGGTGAGGGGCAGGGGTTGAGGGAGTGAGCACTCTTCTCTGGAACATTCCTTTCAGTGCTCTAGAGTCCATGAGAAGTGAGAGAAGCCAGACATGTTTGTTTGCTGCTGAGGACCTTTTATATTCCAGTCATCACAGTAACATGACCACCTGTTAGAAACTGTAATGTTAATACAATAATCCTTCATTTGATACAGCGCCTTATCATGTTGTCCAGGCGTCTCAAAGCGCTTCACAGGTTACACTGTACACTGTAGTGACTGTGTATTTGTTGAACCTTCTACCTTATTAAGTAAACAGGCTCTAGAAGCTCAGATACAAGAGACTTTGCAATCTGTGATCACGGGTTTCCTCAAACACATTTCCGGCAAAGCTGTTTCTATCTGATTACACCCAGCCTTGAACTGTGAGGATAATGCTAGATCCAACCCCCTGATATGATGAGTGCATGATCAGCCACTTCCTGGTCTATCAGCTCTCAGCCATGGCAGCCACAGAACCTGCCTCCACATCACTGTTTGTTGTGTCCATTGACTTTGGCACAACTTTCAGTGGCTACTGTTACTGTGAGAGAACCAAACAGACGATGTCAGACAATATCCGGAATCCCATCTGGGGGAAGGAATATTCCTACAACTCTCCCAAGACACCGACCTGTATATTGTTTGATAAGGATAAGAAATTCAGCCGCTTTGGCTACGACGCCATCATGAAATACAAAACAATGTCGAGCTCAGAGGCTAAACGCTGGTATTACTTTCAACATTTCAAGATGAAGCTGTACAACCAGGTGAGACATGGCTGTGAAGAGGGGAAATGTCAGAGGATTTCATTTACTGGGAGTCTATTGGCTCTAGCTGTGTATTTGCCTGTGTGAGTCTGTGTATATGTGTCCGTGTGTGCGTGAGTATAAGAACATAAATATTAGGAGCAGGAGTAGGCCATTCGGCCCGTTCAGGAAGTGACTGATCATGTACATATATCAGGGGGTTGGGTCCAGCATTAAAAAAGATCATAGCTGATCGTCTCACCTAACTCTGATTACCTGCCCTATCCCCCTATCCCCCTATCCCTTTATTTTTCAAAAATCTATCCGTCTCAGCCTTGAAAATGTTCAAGGACTGAGCATGTACAGCCTTCTGGGGGAGTGAATTCCATAAATTGACTACCTTCTGAGTGACGAAATGTTTCCTCAATTCTGTTCTAAAAGGCTGACCCTTAATTTTAAGACTGTGACCCCTGGTTATAGATTCTCCTACCAGGGGTCACAGTCTTACTTTATCTACTTTATCCAGCCCTTTCAGAATCTGGGGAGGCCTGTCTACCTACCTGTGTGGGTGTGTGTTTCTGTATCTCTGTATCTGTGTGGGTGGATGTGTGTATCCATGTCTGTGTATATGTGTGGGTGTGTTTGTATCTCTGTATGTGTCCATTTCTGCCTCTGCCGATGTGTGTATATGTATGTGGGCATGTCTGTATGTGTCTGTAACTCTGTATCTGTGTGAGTGTATACATGTCTTGTATATGTGTGTGTGTCTGTGTGTGTCTCACATTATCTCTGTTTGTGTCCATTTCTGTCTCTGTCTATATGTGTATGTGCGTGGGCATGTCTGTGTGTGTCTGTATCTCTGTATATGTGCCCATGTCTGTGTAAAACAACAACAACCACAACAACAAAATCGCACTTATATAGCGCATTTCACGTCGGGAGGACGTCCCAAAGCGCTCAACAGTCTGGTCGGGACCCGAGCGGGGTGGGTGGGAGGGGGAGGGTCGGGTCGGGGGGGGGAAGAGTAACGAGAGTGAGAGATGGGGAAGAGTTAGTGGGGCAGCAAGGCGCGGTCAAAGAGGAAGGTCTTGAAGGAGGAAAGGGAGGAAATGAGGGGGAGGGGCTGCGGGATGGAGTTCCACAGTGTGGGAGCAAAGAGGCTGAAAACCCGGCCCCCGATGGTTGGGGGGTTAGGGGGGTGGACGAGGAGCAGGCCTGAGGCTGCTGAATGGAGGGTGTGGGCACAGGCTGGTAGGGGCACAGTAGGTCAGAGAGATTGGCGGGGGCAAGGCCGTGAATGGCCTTGAAACTGAGAACGAGGATCTCAAATTGGATCCTCTGGGGGACGGGGAGCCAGTGGAAATGGGCGAGAGTGGCAGTGATGTGGTCATGAAGCCTGGTACAGGAGAGAACATGAGCTGCAGAATTCTGAATGATCTGCAGCCTGTGAAGGGAAGAGCTGGGGAGGCCGACGAGGAGAGAATTCCTGTAGTCGAGCCTGGTATGTATATCCTAATAAGTGCTTTGAGAATGTCTGCTAACTGACATGATATGGCAGAATATTAAATGTAAAGATTATAATTTTATTTAGTGGGGAAATCCACCGAGGTGTGTGAAAAATATAGAACGGTTTATTTATTATATACAGTATTATGTTTCCCTTTTTGAACTCAAATCACCCCCTGAGCTTTTCACTCCTCTTTCTCCGACAGACAATTGATGAGAAGCTGCAATTAAAAGCCAAGAATGGAGGAGCTTTCCCAGCAATAAATGTCTTCTCTGAAAGTCTCCGATTCCTGAAGAATCATGTCATTAATCTACTCAATACAACAACTGACCAATCTGCCTGTAATGCATCAGATGTTACCTGGGTTCTGACAGTGCCAGCAATCTGGGACCCGGCAGCTAAACAGTTCATGAGGAAAGCTGCCCTGGAGGTACGATTCCTGTCAGTCCTCACTCTGGCCTCTGGGGAAAGTGGGTTCAAGCCCCACATCATTGAGCTCACAGTCCAGGCCGTGGGCAGACAAACTGGGGGGTTCCCCTGGGGGGGGATGCACAATGAGTTAGCTGCTAACAATTAGTGATTGCTTCACCGGTGGCCTAAATCAGGGGAGGGGAGGGAGAGGATTGAGAGAGAGAAGACGAGGGTGAGGAGAGACTGGGCCACAGGGAGAGAGAGAAGCAAAGTAATCACTGGGTTGTCCTGTTCCCTCTGCTTCAAATATTGCTCAATATTTTGTGGGTTCCTGTGGTTAGAGCGCTCACCTCGTAAGTTTGATGCCCCGGTGGGCAGGACCGGATGAATCCTTAGGCATGTTTCCTTACTCCACACACCTGCAGACACCCAGCCACACATAGGCACCTCTGTTTACTGATCGGTAAGTAGGATCCCACTTGTTTGTCAATTGGTGGATCACTTCCTCTAATCTAGGCTGATACACCAACTCGGTGCTGGGGGGAGCTCCTCATTGTCAGAAGCAGTGTCCTTCAGTTTCTATTGGGAGTTGTGCAGCTCAGTGGTGAGAGCACTTGTCTTACAACCTAGGATCAATTCCAGGCCAGAGCAAAACCCTGGGCAAATTTCCTTACTTCAAATGGCTGATAATAATACAGAAAAAAAAAATTGGTCATTTCAATCCACGGTTTGTGGGACGCTGCTGTACACAATTGGCTGCTAGATTTCACCCACATATATACAGTTGATTTATTTCAAGATCCTTGAAATGCTTTGAGACATCTAGAAGACATGAAAAGCGCTCAATCAAATGCAAGGATTATTATTATTTGTGCCTTGTTCAGAGGATGTTAACAACAACAACAAAGTTAAAGGTTTCCAGGGTGATGTTGGGAAAAGAGAAGGGAGTTTCTCTCTCTCGGTGTCTTGTTTGACAGTCCCCCAATTAAAATCTCTCACTTTACTGTTTGCAGGGACGTCACTGTGTAGATATCAGCTGCTGCATTCACCCACAAAGCACTGTTACATTGTACAGTGAATCCTGGGGGAGACTTTGAGATGTCCTCCTAATGTGAAATGTATGTTTGCCATTGTCAGGCCAACACTGTTATACCAATAATAATCCTTGCATTTTACATTGTGCCTGAATATATCATCCATACGTCTCAAAGTGCTTTACAGACATGATGAGGAGAGCCGGGATTAGAGTAGACAGCTCCAGTGGGGGAGCGAGCACCAGCACAGACACCATGGGTCAAACAGTCACCTTCTCTGCTATAATGTGTGTGTTTCTCAGTCTGGGATAATAACAGAGATGAATTCAAATCGACTGCTTCTGGCCCTGGAACCTGAAGCTGCGTCAATGTGGTGCAGACAGTTGCCAATGGAGGGGTTCATCAGTGAACATTCAAAGCACCCGAAGTTCTGTGACAGCGTTGGAACTCAGTACATTGTTGTCGACTGTGGAGGTGGGTGTTGAACCTGTAACTCTTTATGTTTGACACTGTCTTTCCTATCAAGAGGATATTTCAAATGGCTTCACAGGGTTTACTTTGTTTTATGAGCAAACGTGGCAGACAATTTGCAAATAGCGACATCCCCTGTGAAGCAAACAATTTATATTATTGGGAGGATTGTCAGCCAGATCACTGAGAAGGAAACTTCATTCTTTTTTCCAACAGCACAACAGAAGATATTTAATGACACCTTTAAATTGAGGTCATCTTTCTAATGGATGGCGCATCTAACAATGAGGCATTTTCTCCCCCCAGCTCTGATCTCTTGTGTCAGACTACATTGTTTGCTCAAAGGCCCCAACATGGGGTTTGGACGAAAAACTTTCTGACTTCGAGGAAAGAGTGAGACGGAGCTGGGCTGGCACTGCCTGAGAGAGATAGAGATAGAGAGAGTGAGAGAGACGGAGTGACTGACTTGGGATAACAGTGACTGGGAGCTGAGGCAGAGAGTATGATTCAGCTGGGCTGACACTGTGAGAGAGAGAGCGGGACTGAGCTGTGCTGGCACTGACTGGCAGAGAGAAGGAGAGAGAGAAAGAGAGAGAGATACTGAGCTTTTTACTCCTTTTTCTAAATCTATCGGTGAGGAAAACATGTTTATTTCCTTTTGCGGATAAATTGTTAACCTGTTGTTGGGATTTCCAATCCCAAGAGTTCAAAATATGACCCAACAATCCAAATTGGTGCAGTCAAAATTTGTTAAGAGAAGCAAGATTAGCATAAAATTAAAAGATGTATAATAAAGGACCAGACTACCAATTTCTAACATAATCACCTCCATGAAACCCACCACGTGTTCATTAGACCCCATCCCCACCCCCCTCCTCCGCACACAGCTCCACCATTTGGCCCCGCTCATTTCTGACACCATCAACCTTTCCATCTCCTCATGCACCGTCCCTACCTCCCTTACAACAGCCACCATCACCCCTATCCTGAAGAAACCCTCCCTTGATGCGTCGCAACCATCAAGCTATCGACCCATCTCCAACCTCCCGTTTTTATCAAAGGTCCTTGAAAGAGTGGTTGCCTCCCAGCTCCGCTCTTTCCTTTCACCTCACTCACTCCTTGAAGCCTTCCAATCAGGTTTCGGCCCTGCTCACAGCACGGAAACTGCCTTGGTTAAGGTTACAAACAATATCCTAACCGCTTGCGACCAGGGCTCCCTCTGCCTCCTCGTCCTCCTTGACCTGTCTGCTGCGTTCGACAGTCGATCACACCATCCTCCTCCAACATCTTTCTTCCCACCTCAACCTTCAAGGCACAGTCCTTGACTGGTTCCATTCCTACTTGACCCACCGTTTACACTTTGTATCTTCCAACGGTTTTTCCTCAAACCCCCGCACAGTTTCTCACGGCGTCCCCCAGGGCTCTGTCCTCGGCCCCCTCCTTTTCACCATTTACACGCTCCCTCTGGGCGATGTCATCCGCAAACATGGGGTAAATTTCCACATGTATGCGGATGACACCCAGCTGTACATTTCTGCCTCATCCCTCAACCCCCAGACGATCGATGTTCTGCCAGCATATCTGTCTGACATTGAGTCCTGGACGAGGGACAACTTCCTCCAATTGAACGTGAGCAAGACCGAGGCCCTCCTGATTGGCTCAAGCCAGCGCCTCCGCGCATCGGGCGCTGCCAGCCTCAACATCCAAGGTTGTACTCTCCACCTCACAAAGCCAGTCAGGAACCTCGGCATCACGTTCGACCATAAACTCTCCTTCCTCCCCCACATTCGTGCCTTGACCGGCACTGCTTATTTCCACCTGCGCAACATTGCCAGGCTCCGCAACTACCTCACCCCCCATGCAGCTGAAACACTCGTGCACACGTACATCACCTCACGGCTGGACTATGGTAACTCTCTCCTCGTCGGCCTCCCCAGTTCCTCCATTCACAGGCTGCAGGTCATCAAAACTCTGCAGCCCGTGTACTATCCCGCACCCGCCTCCGTGACCACATAACCCCCACCCTCGCCCGTCTCCACTGGCTCCCCATCCTCCAGAGAATCGAGTTCAAGATCCTCGTCCTCACCTTCAAGGCCTTACACGGCCTTGCCCCACCCTATTTAACCGACTTACTCTCCCCTTATAAGCCCACCCGGACCCTCCGTTCAGCAGGACTTGGCCTGCTCCAAGCCCCCCGCCCGAACCGCCCCACCATCGGAGGCCGGGCCTTCAGTTTCTCCGCTCCTATCCTGTGGAATTCCATCCCCCAATCCCTCCGCCTTGTTTCTTCCCTGTCCTCTTTCAAGGCTGGTTTGAAGACTTTCTTCTTCGACCATGGCTTTTGTTCCCCCCCGAATTTTTCGACCTCCCCTACGTGTTTCACCCCTTCCCGAACACTCCCCTGCCAGCTCAGGTCACTCGCCTCCTGTGCAGCGCCTTGGGACGTCCTCCCTACGTGAAAGGCACTTTATAAGTTTAAGTTGTTGTTGTTGTTCTAATATACTTCTGGTTTGGTCTCAGGAAATTCAGTAAAAATTTGATTTCAGTAAGTACAGCAAAGCCTGGTCTGGTCTCAGCAACCTCTGGGTCTGCAAACTCAAGTCTCGGCCATCTCTGAACAGTCAGCCCAGCAAACCTTCTCAGCTCAGCTCGCTCCCTGGTTTCTCTGCTGGCAACTTCCCAGAAACAGTGCCCAGTTATACCCTTTCCCTAGCCCAGTGCCCCCACCTCCATACTTGTTCTGCACGGACTAGTCTAATCAGAAATTGGTCTGCCATCAAGCTGGCTGTTATCAACAAAGTCCTTTCCTTGTATCCTGTCTCATTTTTGGATTGAACCTCTTTCCCCTTAGATATCCTCCTGATTGGATTAAACCATTAACACATTCATTTGTTCCCTCAGCCCTTATCTGTACCTCAAGACTATTTTATTTACTATCTGGGAGCGCTGGGACAGACTGGTACCTAAGGTTGTCTCAGTGTAGAAGACTGTGTATCTGCTATTTTGTGTAGATAAGTTGTTTCTCTCTCTTTTGCTCAAGTTTGCTAGCCATACATTCTTTCTAGATGTCTAACTTTTAATTACTGTCTGTTTTAAACTATCTGTAGTTAATCTACAAACTTCTAATACCTCCATATCCCAACACCTTGTTAGGTAATTATATGTCGCAATTGTTTTACTTTGGTTACTCGTATCCTGCATTTTTCTTTGTTTAGCTTTATATTTTCTTCCAAACATTTTATCAATTCCCTCTCCAACCTTTCATCATGTTCCCTCCATGTTTTACCATCTATCAAAATATCACCAATATAATTGATCACTCCTGGTATTTCTTCTAATATTGGTGATAATTTGTTTTTAAACATCTCTTGTGCTGACTTGATGACACTGGCTCCCCATCCCCCAGAGGATTGAATTCAAGCTCCTCATTCTCACTTTCAAGGCCATTCACAGCCTTGAACCCCACTACCTCTCTGACCTGCTGTCTCCCTATCAGCTTACCCGCACCCTCCACTCAGCAGACTATGGCCTACTCCCATGTTCCCCACCCTAACCGCCCTGCCATCAGTGCCTGGCCTTTCAGCCTCTCTGCTCCCACACTGTGGAACTGCATCCCGCAATCTTTCACGTCCTCCCTTCGCCTCGCCCCCTCTCTTCCTAGTTTCAGGTCCCAGCTGACGACTTTTCTCTTCAACCGCGCCTTTGGTCACCTTTCTACCCCTGCCCCTGGCTCGGTCCCGGGATCTGTTGTTGTGAAGTGCTCTGCGACACCATCCGGCGTGGAGGGCACTATCTAAATTGAAGCTGTTGTTGTTGTTTCCATGCTATGTTTCATCCCTGTTTCCTGCTGTCACTCCAGGTGGAACAATTGATATAACAGTACATGAGATTCTGGAGGGTGGATTTCTGAAGGAACTGCAATGTGCGAGTGGTGGAGATTGGGGTGGTACCAAAGTGGATCAGAACTTCAACGTCATGATGGAGGAAATGTTTGGTGATGTCTGGCATCGATACCAGCTACAGCATCCAGCTGAGTATCAAAAGATGATGTTTGATTTCACATGTCACAAGTGTGAGGACAATGAAGATGGTGTGTTTCTGCAATGTTACTACAATCTGAACAAGCTCTGCTCACACAACATAGAGAACTACATTACGATGAAAGATGTAGAATGGTCAGACGGGAACATCCTGATTGGGAATTCCAAACTCAAGGAGTTTTTTAGAGATAGCATTGCACATATCACAGAGATGTTAGAAGATATTTTAAAACAGCCCGATTTGAAAGGCATCAAGTACATTTTACTTGTAGGTGGTTTTGCTTTAAGTAATATTCTGCAGAAAGTGATCAAAACACGGTTTGAGAGCAGATGTACTGTGCTGGTGCCAGTGGATGCTCAGATGGCAGTAGCCAAAGGGGCAGTGCTGTTTGGTCTGAATCCAGCAGGGATCAAGGAAAGAGTAAGTAGTCTCACTTACGGCATATCTATATATGATACATTCAACCCTGAAATACATCCAGAATCTAAGAAATTAGTCTTAAAATCAGGGGGGGTCGTATGCAAAGATGTTTTGTCCAAGTTTGTAGAGAAGGGAAATACTATTAGATATGATGAGGAAAGGAAACACATATTCTATCCCTTAGAACCAGACAATACAAGTGTTCTTTTTGGTTTTTACTCCACCCAATGCTCTGATGAAACACAATTCACAGATAATAAGGGGATGAATAAAATGGCAGAGATAATAATCCCTTTAGAAGGTAACTACAACACCTGTGATCGAGATCTTGCTTTGAGGGTCAAACTAGGCTTTACAGAAATCAGTGCAACGGTGACAGATGAAAAGACTGGCATCACAAAGAGTGTCACACTTGACTTCCTGACACAGTGAGTGTGAGGTGCAAGATAAAGTGAAACATTGCAGGTGGGATCTACATCCTGTACCAGACGAATAATTGTATATAAACATCCTCACAGGAACCTCCACTTCAGGAGGAGATAAGATTCTTTTAAAATTAGCTCCTGTTCAATTGTTCATTGAATTCAAACCACAATCTGGAATAGACTGTGGCTACTCCTCTTCTTTTATTATTTATCTGTATGGTAGCCCCCACATCCCAAGCACCCCTCCCCTCCCCACATCCCCAGCACCTCCCCCTCCCACCCCCCACCCCCACCACCCACCGCCACCCCAGCCCATTGGCCTCATCCGCAGACAACTCCATTACCCTAAATCATTTCAAGTTTGACGGGATATCAGATTTAGTATGTTTCCATTTTCACACCTAAAGACTGAAATGGATAGAAGAGTGACTAACGGGTAGAAAACAGAGAGATAGGGATAAACAGGTCAGTCTCGCATTGACAGGATGTAACTAGTGGAGTGCTACAAGGATCAGTGCTCGTCCTCAGCTCTTTACTATTTACATCAATGATCTGGATGAGAACATTGAATGTAACGTGTCTAAATTCGCGGATGACACTAAACTGGGTAGGAGAGTGAGCTCTGAGGATGATGCAAAAAAGATTGCAACAAGATATAGATAGGCTAGGGGAGTAGGCAAGTAAGTGCCAGGTGGAATTTAATGTGGGGAAGTGTGAAATTATTCACCTAGGTAACAAAAATTAGGGATTAGGGGATATAGGGATGGGACAGGTAATTAGAGTTAGGTAAGAAGATCAGCCATGATCTTATTGAATGGTGGGGCCAAATGGCCTACTCCTGCTCCTAATTCTTATGTTCTTATGGTCTTATGGATCAATGAAATTGATCTTACCTTATCTTTCTGTTTGCCTCCAGAAACATAACCTATAAGAATCCTGTAGTGGGTGTTAATTTGTGTAACTCTTCACCATATTTAAATTACAAAGCAAACTGCAAATAGGCTATGTAAAAACTGGTACAAATTCTATGCAATAACATACTCTTATCAATAAATACATCTAAACAAGAATAATCAAATCCAGAATTAATCCAGTGAAACAAATCATTGAAATGAATTAAATTGCACATAATTAAATAGCCCTAACAATGAAGAAAATAATGGTAATCACATGAAAATAATGTATGCTTCTAGTTCATTTTTTTGTAGTAAAATCAAGTCCAGGGAGTTCCAAGGCTCTAGTCCAGTGGGGAGCTAGGACTGTATGTGATTATTGATCCCCTGGGTTGAGTATTTTCAGGGGATGAAAGGGGGTCACTGACACATGGGGGGCTTTGTGTGAAGCCAGCAACATATTTGGAGACACATGTGTTGTCACAACACACAGACATGATATTGTATCTCAAGTTTGTAATTGAAATGACAATATTATTAAAAATAAAAGACTGTGAATTTGGGAAGATGAGGTTCCAAATCTCTGACCAGGATGCTGTTTCCAAAGTGAATCTGTGCATGTGTCTGTGTGTATGAGGGGAGAGAGAGAGAGTGAGAGGGATTGAAACTGGACAGAGAGTTGTCTCGCATTTTGGAGAGGTTGAAAGTGGCAAGTACAGGGCCGTACGCAGGATTTTTTTTTGGGGGGGATGCGAATTGCTAGTGATGGGACCAACAATGGCCAGGGGTTTGGGGGCTGCCCCCGGGGCCCCCTCGAGGCTCCGACGTTCTACACAGTTTGAGGTCTTATTTAATCGGTTCAGAAGATCTAATATGAAGGTAAATGTTTCATGCCCTTGGTGTTTAAGAGCATCATTATTTATTCAGTGTTTTTATTTTCCCCGGTAGTCCGTGTCTAATTGGGAAGGTCGAATGTGTTCGCCGATAAAAGCCAACACGATTGTTGACTCGATGATGTAAGGAATGCGAACGATACAGTAAATTACAATCCAATTAACACAGTACAATGACGAATGCTTGATAAATGTATGCTGGACACTTAGGCAAACCCAGGAGATTAGGTGACTCGTGAGGTATATACGAGGCTTCTAAGAGACGCCCTGAACGTTTACTGGCGACAGCATCTGACAAATAGTGAGCTATATGGTACACTACCACATTGGTATCACAGACATTACTGCAGAGGCGTCTTAGGTTTAGCGGACATAGCTGGAGAAGCCGGGAGAAAACTGTCCATAGTCCTACTATCCTATGGGAACCATTGCACGGTCACAGAACACGAGGTAGACCGACCCTAACCTACCTCGCTACATGAAATGCACGGATTATATTATTATTCAAAGAGAGAAAGAGTGACTTTCAGAGGAGTCACGTTGAAGAGATTTGTGTAGGAAGAGCTGTTGCTTTGCAGACTCGACTGCACCTGTCCTTTATATCCCGCTGGTGTGAGGCAGCAGTTCTGGGGACCTCAACTCTAACAGGTGCAGGTTAACAATCCTTTAAGTTATAGCCAATTACGTGACACTGCCCACAAACCCTGAAAATAAATCTCAGTTGTCAATCAGTCAGATATGCAACCTCGACCTTGGGAATGTCTTCAGATTCAGAGGCACTGAGTAGGAGGGAAAGAAAGTTTCCCACAGGTGATAGAAGACAGCAGCATCACCTGGCGAGTCGCCTGGCACAGTGAATAGCACTCTGGCCTCTGAGTCAAAAAGTTGTGGGTTCAAACCCCACGTCGGCACTCGGTATCACACAGAGGAAGCTGACACTTCAATGTGGTGCTGGGGGGGGGGGGTCCCATTGTTAGAGGCTGTTCTTTTGGTTGAGATGCTGAACCGAGGTCTGATCCGTCTGTTTAGATGGATGTGAAAAGATCCTCTGACACTACTCGAAAAGCGGAGGGAAGTCTCTCTCCTGTTGTCCTGGCCAACAAACGCCCCCAAATAAAATCGGTGACTCACTCCATCGGTGTTTGTGGGACAATCCTGGGCAAAAACTGGCCACTTTACAGTACGTTCTGTGAAGCGCTCTGAGCTGTCTGACAATGTACTAAGGCACTATTATCAATTGCTAACATTACCAGATTAAAATACGATTTCAGCTTCCACAAAGTGGTGTTACCTTTTTATGTAGTGACTGTATACGGGATGATTTCCGATTGACACACCACGTAGACATAGGCGCTAAAGCATAGGTCTATGTCCATGCGTATTTTTTTTAAAGATAGGCATTCCCGCCCAGCATATAACTTTTTTGTTGGGTTCTCAAAAGCTTTAATTTCTCAGAAGCTTGTAAATATGTTGTCATTGTTTGCTAGCATTACAGTCACACCTCTCAAAACTTGAGTCATTTTTACTTACGGTGATCAGATGAAAAGATGATTTTAACTCCAGTAGTGGTGCTGCCCCTTGTGGCTGTTTACGGGATGATTTCCAAACGAGGATTTGAGTCTTGGCGCCTATGTTTATCCAATCACGAGTCACAGACTCGCCGCGTCATGGACTGGTCTATCGACGCGGTATGTTTTGGGGTAGACGCCGATTCTGGTGCGCGACTCGATAATTTTATATTAATACTAAAACATTCAAAGATGTGAGTTTATAATTTATATATAGTTTTGAAGAACTGATTGTTACACAAATGTTCAATAAATTTACTTGGTATTTAAATTTGATAAAAAAATGCAATTCTCTACCCCGGAAAATGTGGACCTTTTATAATTTGGGGGGGTGCGTACGCACCCGTCGCACCCCCCCTGCGTACGGCCTTGTAAGTATGTGGGGGGGAGAGTGTGGGTGGGGGAGGGGGAGAGGGTGGAGATGGAGTGTGTGGAGAGAGTGTGGGTAGGGGGAGATTGTGTAGGGAGAGAGTGTGTGGGGAGGAGAGAGTGTGGGAAGAATGTGTGGGAAGGGGGAGATTTTTTGGAGGGAGGAGACAGTGAGGATGTAGAGTGTGTTTGGGGGGGGAGACTGTGCAGGGGGAGAGTGTGTGGAGGGAGATTGTGTGGGTGGAAGAGGGTGGTGAGGCGGGGGAGTGTGTGGGGTGAGTGGGGGATAGGGAGATTGAGTGGGGGCACATTGTGTGGGGGAGAGTGTGTCAAGGGGGGAAGTTTGGGGGAGAGTGTGTGGGGAGATTGCGTGGGGAGAGCTTGTGCGAGGAGGAGAGTGTATGGGGAGAGTGTGGGGAGAAGAGTGTGCGGGGAGAGATTGTGGGGAGAAGAGTGTGCAGGGAGAGATTGTGGGGAGGGGGAGATTGTGTGAAGGGAGGAGAGAGTGTGTGGGGGGAGAGTGTGTTTGGGGGGAGACTGTGGGGGGAGAGTGTGTGGTGGGGGAGTGTGTAGCGGGGAGTTTTTGGGGAGAGAGTGTGGGAGCAGACGATGTGAGTGGGAGTGAGTGGAAGGGTTAGTGAGTGTGTGTGAGGATAGTGTGGTGTGGGAGTGAGTGTGTAGGTGGGAAGACAGTTGTTTGGATGGGGAGTGTGTGTAGGGAGATAGAGTGTGTGTGGAGATAGACAGTTTATGTTGTGGGGACAGAGTAAGTGTGAGGGGGTGGAGAGAGTATGTGGGGTGAGAGAGTTGATGTGGGGTGGAGAGAGTGTGTGGGGGTTAAGTGAGTATGGGGCAGAGTATGTGTGGGAGCATGAGAGTGTGGGGGGGGAGAGGGAAGCGTGAATAGAGTAGGTGTGGGCAGGGGAGAGTTGTGTGGGGGAGAAGTTCAGCAGGTGGAGCCGAGCAGGTTTTGAACGACATGAGGAGATTCGAGAGGGTAAACAGGGAACAACTGGTGTGTGTGTCAGTGACCCGAGGTCACAGAATTTAAAATAGTTTCTAAACAAATCAGAGGGGAGGTGTGGAGAAATGTCCTCACCCAGCGAGTTGTTGCAATCTGGAATGCATTGCCTGAAAAGGTGGTGGAGGCCGATTCGATAACAATGTTTAAAAGAGTAGACGTTTATTTGGGGAGTATGGGTTTGCAAGTTTATGGGGAGAGAGCTGGGGATTGAGTTTGAAAACAAAGGGCCAGGACAGACTCGATGGGCCGAATGGCCTCCTTTTGTGCCGTAAGCTTCTATGATTCTATTCTCTATCAAGACACTTAGATTCCTAACTAGCTTGCTAAGGTGGAGTGTGCAACCATGGAGGTTGATGCTGCCAGTGCCTGATGTATTAAGGGGCTGTAGTGAACCAATCAGGAGGGCCTCTGTCTTGTTGACATTCAACAGTTGAAAAGTATCTCTCATAGAGTTTGAAAGAGGGAATGGCCAGAGAGAAAGGAGTGAAGCTGGGAAGCAACGACTCATTTCAGGGCCTTAGAGAGGAATAGGAGGTTAGAGATGGAGTGGGAGGGAGCTGGAGAGTAGGGATGGGTCCAGCAAAGGTTTTTTCAGGATGGTGCTGATGACAGCTGTTGGCAGACACAAAGTGGAGACGGTGTGAAAGATAGGACCTGAACCAGTCAAGGACAGAACCTTGAAGTTTGAGGTTGGAGGAGAGTTGGCGGAGAAGGGTTGAATGGTCCACGGTGTAAAAGCAGTGAATAGATCGAGGAGGACGAGGAGGCAGAGGGAGCCCTGGTCACAAACGGTCAGGATATCACTAGTGACCTTCACTGGAGCAGATTCTGTGCTGTGGGCACAGCACTTTACAGTATATCCTTTGAGATGTATAAGTGCCTTGAGACATCCTACTAACTGAAGTGATAGAGCATGTTGGGATTTCCGATCGTGAGGTTCAAATGAATAACCAGGCAATCCAATGTCATGCTACAAATCAATTTGTTAAACAATAAGAATTTTGAAGACATACAAAGATAAAATCATCCTGCCTGTCTCTGTGGTTACAGGGTCACAATAACTAGGGGATTTATCAGTTTTAAAACCCAACAATTTACTTGGAACCATTTCTTTACTAATATTAATCTCCCTAAGTTGTTCGCTAACATTGTCTTCTTGGTCCCCTCTATTTTTGGTATGTTTCCAGTGTCTTCTATGGTGAAGACTGTGGAAAAATACTTGTTTAATGACTCTGCCATGTCTTTGTCCCCTATTATAAATCCTCCCGTCTCTGCCTGTAATGGACCCACATTCACCCTCGCTAGCATTTTCCTCTTTATGTATTTGTAAAAACTCTTGGAGTCTGTTTTTATGTTCTTTGCTAGTTTGCCCTCATAATCAATTTTCTCCCTTTTGATCAATTTTTTGGTCCTCCTCTGTTGTTCCCTAAGGTTCTCCCACTCCTCGGGTTTACTACTTATCTTAGCTGATTTATAGGCTTTTTCTTTTGATTTGCTACTTTCCCTAACTGCTCTAGTTAGCCACGGCTGAACCACCTTTCCCATGGCATTCTTATTCCTTAAAGGAATATGTGCTCATTGGGAATTTTGCACTGTCTCCTTGAATGTCTGCCATTGCTGGTCTACTGTCAAATCTTTAAGTCTAGTCTCCCAGTTTATTCTGGCTATATCCTATCTCATACCAGCAAAGTTGGCTCTATTTAAATGGAAGACTTTTGCTTCAGACTTAACTACTTCCCTCTCTAACTTAATGCTAAATTCTATCATATTATGATCACTTTGCTCAAGAGGAGCCTCAAGTTCCAGTTTGCTGATCAGCCCTGTTTCATTACACAAAACAAGGTCTAATATGGTTTGTTCCCTGGTCGGCTCCTCGGCATACTGATCTAGAAAGATATCTCTAAAATACATTCTATAAACTCCTCTTCTATCTTACCTTTCCCAATTTGGTTGTCCCAGTCTATATGCAGGTTAAAATCACCCACAATTAGTGTCTGTCCTTTGCTACTTGCTCTGCTAATCTTATGATTTATACCTTGACCGATACTTTGACTGCTGTTTGCGGGTCTATAAACTTCTCCCACTTTCGTTTTCTGCCCCTTGAAGTTACGTATCTCTACCCATACTCATAGAATCATAGAATTTTACGGCACAATAGGAGGCCATTCGGCCCATCTAGTCTGTGCCGGCTCTTTGAAAAGAGCGATTCAATCCCACTGCCCTGCCCGCTCCCCATAGCCTAATAGACCCGTTCTCCCTAAATAAAGATCTAATTCCCTTTTAAAAGTTGTTATCGAATCAGCCTCCACCACCTTTTCAGGCAATGCATTCCAGATTCGAACAACTCGCTGAGTGAAAAAATTTCTCCTCAGCTCCCCTCTACTTCACCTTGAAACTATTTTAAATCTGTGACCACGAGTCACTTTTGTTGATCCCAAGTTTAACTGTAGTGGACTACACCTGACTATGTTTTTACCTTCCCACCCCTTAGTAGTTTAAAGCCCTTTCTACATCCCTATTTATTCATGTAGCCAGGACATTTGTCCCAGTCATATTTAGGTGGAGCCCATTCCTTTGGAATAGGTCCCATCTCCCCCAATATTGGTGCCAGTGGCCCATAAATTGCAATTTCTGCCCTCCGCACCACTCTTTTAGCCAGGCATTCAGATCCATGATCCTCTTTTGCCTGTACCAATTAGCCCCTGGCTCAGGTAACAGTCCTGATATTATCACCTTGGACGTTCTATTCTTTAGTTTAACTCCCAGTTCCTGGAACTTGCTCCTTAACTCGTCCCTTCTGGTCCTATCGATATCATTGGTCCCTATATGTACCATCACAATTGGATCCTCTCCCTCATGCCTCAAATTTATCTCTAGCCCAGCGGCGACATCCTTCACCCTGGCCCCAGGAAGACAACATAATCTACTTTCCTCCCTACTACGGCTACAGAAAAGTGTATCAGTCCTCCTGACTGTCTCATCCCCAATTACAATTACATTTTTAACTTTTTTAACTATTCCCTTTTGTGTGGCCTCCTGCACAGAGGTGTTGCGGTCAGTTTTCCCTTCTTCCTTGTTGATTCGTCAGAACTGAAGGATTGTGGACCCGAAACGTTGACTCGTTTTCCTTTCTCCATGGATGCTGCCTGAGCTGCTGAGTTTCCCCAACAACTTCTGTTTTTGTTTCAGATTCTCAGCATCTATAGTATTTTGTGTTGTGTAAAATCAGTTGTCTCTCCTCTGCCAAATGTCACCAACAAAGTTCACTGATTGGCTAACAATATGTACACGGATTAGCTAACAGTCTGTACACTGATTGGCTAATGTTCTGTACACTGATTCGCTAATGTACCCCGCCAGTCACGTCAACCCGGCGTCCGGTTGGTGTTCACTCACGTCAATCAGATGGGCGTGTTCATGCCCCGCCAACAAGTTAGGTTGAGTTCACTTTAATGGCCTGCCCTCAAGGCCCTTTGCTATTGGCCCAATCAATTAATAATGTAACTTCACTTCTTTTTAAATAAAATAATAATGATACATATATACAGATATAGATATCTCGAAACACAATACAAATAAAACATCCATTATCGGTGGTGGGGCGTGGGTGGGGTGGGGGAGACGAGGGAAGCCGTTGGTTTTAATTTTTAGTATTAACATTAGCTTATCAAAAGTTACTGGGGGGTGCACAGCTCGCCAAGGATGCCAAATACCATTGCGCTGACCCTGAGTGGTGAGGTTGTGAGGGTTGTGTGTTGGGCGGGGGCTGGGGGTCACTGTGGAATCTCTATGGAATTCAAACTCAAGAGGCCGATGTGCATGGCTCTCTATGGGTTTGCGTGTGTGGAGTTGGCGGCGGTATGTGTGTGTGAGTGATGGAAAGAGTGGGCCTGGAAACAGGGATAGCTACAGAGACAGATCATTAAGAGAGATAGAACATGCTTTAGCATTTGTGTCAGTTGACAGAGTTTGTGATTTGCTACAGGATTCGGATGTGGCAGTTGAACAAAATAATGGCTTAATTATTACTTTAAATCGAGTATCGGGATCCACTATTATTTCTAAAATACAGTAAAAGCCCGTTTATCCGGAATCTTTGGGAACTGGCCAATGCCGGTTAAAGTACGTGCTGGAGATTCAGCCGAAAACCCAACACACAAAAAAATATTTTAAAAAATTAATTATTATTAATAATATTAATAGACTAAATAATAACTGTATATTGTATGGATACTTACCAGTAAAGCAATACATATCGATTACAGTCTATAAACACAGCACACAAAGTTTTTTTTTCTTTCTGTCCCTCCTTTCCTCTCTTTCACACACTCAATTGCTCCAAACCCAACCCCCCTCCACTCCTCTCATTTTCCATTTAAATTAATCAACTACACCCCTCTCTCTCCCCTGCTCTCCCCCACCTCTCTCTCAGTCCTTCCCTCACTCTCCCACTCCTTCCCTCTCTCTCCCCCACCTCTCTCACCCCACCTACCGCAGCATTCAAAAGTAACCATGCCCATCCCTTTTTGCTATCTATTGTTCCCCACCTTCGTCTTCCTCTTCCCCTTTCCTCTTGTCCTTCTTTCTCCCCTGGCCCTATTTCCACAACTGTTTGTGGGACACTGCTGTGCGCAATTTGGCTGCCGCATTTCGCCCACAAATATTCAGTAAATTTTCCTACTTTCCTTCCACCAACCACAACCACTCCCCCCTGCTCTGGTCCCAACCATGGGACGTTGTTGTATTCTGTGAAGCGCTTTGAGATGTCGATAAGACATGGAAAGCGCTATATAAACTTAAGGATTATTATTATTATTATAATCATACTGTACTCTGTGAGGGAAAGAAACTGCAGCGCCACCTTCAGGCACTAGTAGCAGCATACCAAAATACTAATCAGAGAGAAACAAAATATGATTGTGACGGACAAGACCCAATTAATTGAATAGGGACCTTTTTTTGAGGTGCTGGTTATATGGAAGTCTCGGTTGATCAGGTCACAGATAAGCAGGCTTTTACTGTCCAGGTATCCCACCCCAACCGCTGCCTCACCAACCACGAAACTCACGCATCCGTGGTTTGCTCAATTTTGAGTTTTCACGCGGTTTGAGTTTTGCGCGTCCGCGATTTAAATCCGGGTTTAAATTTTCAAGCTTCGCTCTTCCAAACAAGGGACCTCATTCATCCGCATATTGGTGTGTATTCATCCTCTCCGCATTTCCCACCTATCAGCATCTTTACTACTCCACCTGGTCTCGCTGCACTCATGGATCTACAGGTATTGTGTGTGTGAGATCTCTGTGTGTGAGATCTCGCTATCTCTGTGTAAGTGCGTCAGACAACTCCCCCCACCCTCTGTGTCAATCCCCCCCACCCTCCATGGCACCGCCCCCCCCACCCTCCATGTCACCCCCCACCACCCTTCATGTCACCCTCCCTCCCACCCTCTGTGTCTCTCTATCTCTGTGTATGTCCGTCAGATAGCCCCACCAGCCCTCCGTTCACCTCGACCCAACTCCCCCACCCCCACCCCCACCCCGTCTCTCTCTCTCTCTCTCTCTGTAAGTCAGTCAGCCTGACTGTCTGATTGCTGCAGATCCTGGAAGCCAACGCGCCCAAACTTACTTCCCCTATCCCCATGTTTGCCATAGGGCCCTGGATTTCTCAACCGCGATTTTATCAACCACTGAGGTTTACAGGAACGTATCTCTCACGAATGGGGAGGGATACCTGTATACAGGTAAGCCTCTATTTAGGACACTTCTATTTAGGACGTTTCGATTGAAGGACCCTAATTGTTTAACACGTTTTGATGGATATATGACACTTGGATTCGTTTTAAGGACCCAAATTCTTTTTGGCACATGCGCAGTACATATTTTCAATATTGCGGTCACATTTTGCGTGTCCTTTTTGTCCGTACGCACAGTCCATAGTATATTCACGGGTAAATCACGCTTGCATCTGATATCCAAGTGTTTGAACTGGCCAATAGCATGTCGCTTATTTAAAAGCCAGCTGATTTTGAAGCCTAAGTCAGTATTACAGTAATTTCCAAACATTCCTAAGCAACTTCCAGCGATTTACAGCCTCTACCGTTTATACCATGTTGGGGAAGAGAGCAGTACTGCAAGTGAAATGAGCAGTGGCAAATATCGCTAGCAGCCATAAACCCTGCAAAAGTCATCACATTAAATGCCAAATTGGAGGTGATAAAGCACATTGTGTCTGGCAAAAAAAGGTACGGACGTCAGGAGGACTTTAGGGCTAGCTAGGTCATGGTGGCTACTATAAAACAGAATAGGACAATATACTGGCACGTTGAAGGAGTGTGACAGGTACAGGTGCAAGCAGATTAGCAAAACATAGGAGTGATGTGATAGAAAACATGGAAAGAATGCTGAGTGTCTAGATTGAGGATCAGAACCAGGGTAATATAACACCACACACCCTGATTATCCAAGAGAAGGCAAAATCATTGTTTAGGGAGTTAAATGATCAGGAAGGAGAAGGCTCAACGGCACCATCTTTCAGTGCTGGCAGAGGGTGGTTTCAAAGGTTTAAAAGACGCTATGGGCTCCACAACATCAAGATGAGTGGGGAAGCTGCAAGTGCCATTGCCACTGTCACACGGCCAGTGTTAAAGTTTGCCAGTAGTTACTGTATTAAAGTTTGCCAGTATTAAAGTACAATAATGTACAGTTACCCCCTTTCTTGCCTATGTGTGTTAATTGGTGTGTTATGTTGTGTGGTTTTGTGTGTTATTTAGTGGGTTTAAGATCCGACAATTTTGTGAAAAGAATGCATCTCTGGTTATATAATGGGACTGCATGGGAAATTGTGTTTTGATTTAGGACGTTTCGATCTAGATACAGTTTTTCAACAATGCAACCCCATCCTAAATAGAGGTTTACCTGTACATAAAATATAACACAAGCACAATTCACAGCAATCAATAAAATACATAAGAACAAACAGGTCATTGCTGAGAGTTTCTGTGCTGTAATCACAAGCCTCTCAAATGCAGTTGATCAATTCAGTCTGGTATATGAATCTCTGTGCTGATATATATAATAATAATCCTTGCATTTGATACAACACTGTTCACATCTTATCAACAACTCAAAGCACTTCACAGAATATGCTGCAAAGTGAATTGCCTGTATATTTGTGGGTGAAACGCAGCAGCCAATTGCGCACAGCAGTGTCCCCCCCAAACAATTGTGGGTTGAAACGAACAATTTTATTATTGTGGTTTTTTATGGAGGAATTACTATTAGACGTGTGGAGTAAGGGAACTTGCCCAAGGTTTCGCCCTGACCCAGCTGGATTCGAAACACAGGACTCACACTTCTAAGACAAGTGCTCTAACCGCTGAGCTACAGGAGCTCCACACACGTCTGCCCTCATCTGTCCCAGTCCAACAATCACGTGATCCACATATTTATCAATGACTTCTCTTCTGTGCTATAAAATTATATCGCTCTATGACGTCTCTGTGCAGAGTAAAGGGTGAAGGGTTACATTGTCGCCTGCTGTCAGATATCATATGGGCTGCTGCTAGTTACCTGCTTTAAACCGTATATGTGGATCTGTGTGTGAGAGGGTCTCTGTGAGTTTGTGTGTGTGAGAGAGAGAGAGTCTTTGTGAGTTTGTGTGTGTGAGAGAGCGTTTTTGTGAGTTTGTGTGTCTGTTTGTGCGTGTGATAAAATGTATGTACGGGACTACAACAACAACAACAAATTACATTTATAGAGCGCCTTTCACGTCGGGAGGACGTCCCAAGGCGCTGCACAGGAGGCGTGTGACCCGAGCTGGGAGGGGAGTGTTTGGAAAGGGGCGAAACACGAAGGGGAGGTAAAAGAGTTCGGGGGGGGAACAAAAGGCACGGTCGAAGAGGAAAGTCTTCATACCGGTCTTGAAAGAGGAAAGGGAAGAAACGAGACGGAGGGATTGGGGGATGGTATTCCATAAGGTGGGAGCGGAGAAACTGAAGGCCCGGCCTCCGATGGTGGGGCGGTTCGGGCGGGGGGCTTGGAGCAGGCCAGGTCCTGTTGAACGGAGGGTCCGGGTGAGCTTGTAGGGGGAGAGTAGATTGGTTAAATAGGGCGGGGCAAGGCCGTGTAAGGCCTTGAAGGTGAGGACGAAGATCTTGAACTCTATCCTCTGGAGGATGGGGAGCCAGTGGAGACGGGGGAGGGTGGGGGCTATATGGTCGCGGAGGCGGGTGCGGGATAATACACGGGCTGCAGAGTTTTGGATGGCCTGCAGCCTATGAATGGAGGAACTGGGGAGGCCGACGAGGAGAGAGTTTCCATAGTCCAGCCTTGAGGTGATGTATGCGTGCACGAGTGTTTCGGCAGCGCGGGGGGAAGGATAATTACGGAGCTTGGCAATGTTGCACAGGTGGAAATAGGCGGTGATGGTCAAGGCGCGGATGTGGGGGAGGAAGGAAAGTTTTTGATCGAACATGATGCCGAGGTTCCTGATTGGCTTTGTGAGGTGGAGAGTGCAGACATGCTGTCAGAACATCGATGGTCTGGGGGTTGAGGGATGAGGCAGAAAGGTACAACTGGGTGTCGTCCGCATACATGTGGAAATTTACCCCATGTTTGCGGATGACGTCGCCCAGAGGGAGCGTGTAAAGGGTGAAAAGGAGGGGGCCGAGGACAGAGCCCTGAGGGACGCCGTGGGAAACTGTGCGGGGGTTTGAAGAAAAGCCATTGAAAGAAACAAAATGTAAACGATGGGTCAAATAAGAATGGAACCAGTCAAGGACTGTGCCTTGAAGGTTGAGGTGGGAGGAAAGACGTTGAAGGAGGATGGTGTGATCGACTGTGTCGAACGCAGCAGACAGGTCAAGGAGGACGAGGAGGCAGAGGGAGCCCTGGTCACAGGCGGTTAGGATGTCATTTGTGACCTTGACCAGGGCAGTTTCTGTGCTGTGGATAGGGCGGAAACCTGATTGGAGGGGTTCAAGAAGTGAGTGATTTGAAAGGAAAGAGCGGAGCTGGGAGGCAACCACTCTTTCAAGGACCTTGGATAGAAACAGGAGGTTGGAGATGGGTCGATAACTTGATGGTTGCGATGCATCAAGGGAGGGTTTCTTCAGGATAGGGGTGATGGTGGCTGTTTTAAGGGAGGTAGGGACGGTGCCTGAGGAGAGGGAAAGGTTTATGGTGTCAGAAATGAGTGGGGCTAACAAATGGAGCTGGGTGCGGAGGAGGGGGGGTGGGGGTGGGGTCCAATGAGCACGTGGTGGGTTTCATGGAGGTAATTGTTTTTGTGACTGAAAGCGGGGTGGTGGGGTTGTAAGTGTGAAATGGGGGGTGAGTAGGGGTTGAGGTAACTGATGAGGGCGCGGAGGTGGAGGAGTGGTGGGGGGAGGAAACCGCAGAGCGGATTTTCTCAAGTTTGGACTCGAGGAAGTCCAGCATCTCCTCACAACGAACGTTTGAGGAGAGGATCTGCGAGGTGAGGCGGAGGAGCTGGTGGGTGGTGGCGAAGAGGAGGCGGTGGTTGTCCTTCGCTTCCAGGATTATCCTGGAGTAGAGGCTGATTTGGCGGTGGCTAGGGCGGAGGCGGTCCAGCCAGATTTGCCGGTGGACCGTGAGGCCAGATTTGAGCCAGGTGCGTTCAGCTGCTCTCACTTGGCTTTTGAGGGAACGGAGGTGAGATGTGTGCCACGGTGATGATCGGGAATGGGAGACGGTTCAGGAGGTGAGGGGGGCCAGGGTGTCGAGGGTAGTGGAGAGGGTGTTGTTGAGGGCGGTGGAGGCGGAGGATGGGTCGGCACAGGAAAAGTGCCACACGGGGAGGAGGTCGGAGGTTTCTAGGGCAGAGGTGAATGTTTGAGGGGGAATCTTCTTCCAGGGCCGGTAGAAGATGGTGGTGGTTTGGAGGTGGAGGGGGGGGGGATAGAGGTGTTGAAAGAAATGAGGAAATGGTCGGAAATGGCCTTGTCTGTGATGGTGACGCCAGAGACGTTGAGGCCTCGGGTGATCACCAGATCGACAGGATGGCCGTGGGTGTGGGTGGCAGTGTTGATATGAAGGGAGAAGTTGAAAGACGAAAGTAAACAGGAAAATTCAGAGTAAGTGGGGCAGGAGGGGGTGAAATGGAGGTTGAAATCGCCAAGAATAATAAGGCGATCAGAGGAGGCGCAAAGTGAAACTAATAGTGAAGAAAAGTCTGAAATGAAAGTGGGGGAGGGTTTGGGGGGGCGATAAACTAATAAGATTTTGAAGGAATTGTGGGAGGAGTGAGAGAGGGTGAGATGTTCAAAAGAGGGGAAGGAGCCGGAGGAATAGGGGGATAGGGCGAGGGATGTCCTGGAGATGAGGCCCACGCCACCGCCACGACGGTTGGGTCGAGGGGCATGGTGGAATGTGTAGTTGGGTGGTGTGGCTTCAACAAGGGGGAAAGTGTCGCCTGGAGTGATCCAAGTCTCCGTCAGGACCATGATGTCAACGTTCTCACCAAGGATGAGATCGTTGATGGCCAGGGTCTTGTTGCAGACAGAGCGGACATTTTGGAGTCCGATGCGGAAAAAGCAGTTGGCCGAGGCGTGTGAGGGGGGGCTGGGATGGTCGGCGGGGAGGGTGGGGATCTGGATAAGGGAGGAGAGGTTGACCCCCCGGGTTTGTGTCCGGTGGGGCTGGCGGTGATGGTGGGGGACAGGGCACTTGGTGTGACTGCTATTGGACACTCAGCGCCGAGTGCCACGGTGAGCCCGACGGAGGATTCCAAAACTGGAACAGAGGGAAGCGGTGCGAGGGTCGAGCAGGGACAGAAGACGAGGAGGGCGAAGAGAGAGAAGGGTAGAGAAGGAATAACGGAGAGGGGGGGGGGGTTGGAGGGACAACATGAGGCGGCTGTCGAGCCTGCACCGTGACCAGCCCCCAGCCCGCCCTGGACCGGGCCGTCTTCTGGGTGGAATACGTGATCCGGCACAAGGTGGTGCCTGAGGCCCGCGGCCGCCTCCACTCATCTGGGCTGGGCCGCCTACCACAGCCTCGAAGTGGCCTGTTTCCTCCTAACCGCTGCCCTGGCTCCGGCCTGCCTGCTCCTAGCAGGCTGCGGCCTAGTCCTGCGTCGCTGGCGAGCGAGGAAGGCAAGGAAAGCGAAGGGGGAGTGGGGCAGGTGGGGAGAGGAGAGGAGAGAAGAGGGGGGAGAGAGTGTATGAGGGACAGAGGGCTGTGGTATCGTGTGATGACGAATAATAATTAATAATAAATTATGGGTAGAGAAGAGGGGAAAGTGAGTTAGTTTCTCTGGGTGATCGGATGTTCTAAAATCCTCAGTAATAAAGATCTCTAACATCACAGTAAATGGTTGATGATTCAAAACGTTGTTGGGAATGTGGGAAACAAATAGAATGTCATTTGCAACTTATCTCGTTGGAAAATCTATTGTGAAAGTTTTGTTCTTTGGGCAAATCCTACACACTCCCTCACTCCCTCACGAACTCACTCGTGAACGAACGAAATCCACCCCACCTCCCTCCACTCCCTCCATAGTCACTACATCTCACAGTGTGAAGCACTTTGAGTCACTGACGATACGATTCTCGTGCATTACAGATATTTCTGTCACCAGTTTGAAAATGAAACCGAGAACAAAGGTAGAGAGAGGATCTCATCCAAAAGCTCGAGGTCAGTGTCTTAATGTGACTTGTGTCGTTAGTAGATTAATATAATGCTTCTTTTATATATGTATATTGTATAATATTGTATTCTTATATTATATTGTATATTATATTATTATTGTTAGATTGTTATTGTGATGGTCAGATTTCTGTTAATCTATTAATATATTATATTATTATGTTTGATTGTATTACATAATTGTATTATATTAATTAGTATAATTATTTAGAGCAAATGCTCTAAAAACCCAATTCTCATGTGTTTTCAGTCCCTCGAGAAGCGAGAACAGGAACAAGTGGAGGAGGAGGGAGAGAAGGAGGGAGAGAAGGAGGAGGAGGAGGTCAGTGAGCGAGCGAGAGAGTGTGAGAGAGAGGGAGACGGAGGGAGGATCTGTGTATATCTCTCTCACTGTGTCTGTGTGTCTCTCTCTCTGTCTCCCTAACTGTGTCTGTCTGTGTGTGTGTTTCTCTCACTGTCTCCCTCACTGTCTGTGTGTGTGTGTCTCTCTCTCACTCTGTCTCCCTCACTGTCTGTCTGTGTGTATCTGTGTGTGTCTCTCACTGTGTCTGTGTGTCTGTCTCCTTCACTGTTTGATGTGTGTGTGTCTCTCTGTGTCTCTGTCTCCCTCAGTGCCTCTGTCTGTCTGTGTGTCTCTCTCACTGTGTCTGTCTGTATCTGTATGTCTCTCTCACTGTGTCTGTCTGTGTGTTTGTGTCTCACTGTGTCTGTCTGTGTGTCTCTCACTCTGCCTCCCTCATACACGTGCAGACACTCACACACACGCTCATTCACTCACTGTGTGTGTCTGTGTGTCTTCCTGTGCGCATGTGTATATGTGTCTGTCTGTGTGTATCTGTGTGTGTCTGTATCTGTGTCTGTCAGTGTGTGTGTATATGTATCTGTGTGTCTGTCAGTGCGTGTGTATACATGAGTGCGTGTATACGTGAGTGTGTGTCAGTGCGTGTGTGTGTATCTGTGTGTGTCTCTGTGACTTTGTACTTATTATGGTTTTGACAATAAAATCATTTTCTGTCTTGAAAGGTTTATTTAATAATAATTAGAATCGTCAACACACACATACACACACACATATACAGACAGACAGGCTACAGGACTGTGGCTTGTGAGTGAGTGAGAGGCCAGGGCTCTAACCCACTGAGCTACAGGGACTGTGACTCTCTCTCTCTCTAACCCACTGAGCTACAGGGACTGTGACTCTCTCTCTCTCGCTCTAACCCACTGGCTACAGGGACTGTGACTCTCTCGCTCTAACCCACTGAGCTACAGGGACTGTGACTCTCTCTCTCTCTATCCACTGAGCTACAGGTACTGTGACTCTCTCTCTCTCTAACCCACTGAGCTACAGGGACTGTGACTCTCTCTCTCTCCGTCTCTAAGCCACTGAGCTACAGGTACTGTGACTCTCTCTCTCTAACCCACTGAGCTACAGGGACTGTGTCTCTCTCTCTCTCTCTCTCGCTCGCTCTATCCCACTGAGCTACAGGGACTGTGACTCTCTCGCTCTAACCCACTGAGCTACAGGGACTGTGACTCTCTCCCTCTCGCTCTAACCCCATGAGCTACAGGGACTGTGACTCTCTCCCTCTTGCTCTAACCCACTGAGCTACAGGGACTGTGGCTTGTGAGGGAGTGAGGGAGGGAGGGGGAGGTGAGGGGAGAGAGGCGCTCAGTCCTCGTCCTCGTCCTCCTCGTCGCTGCTTGCGTCGCTTGTTGTGTGAAATAATTTCATCAGTTCCCGGAATCTCTGGGAGATCTGAGGGAGAGGGAGGGAGGGAAAGTTAGAGATAGTTTGGAGAGTTGAGAGTTAGAGATACAGAGGAGGTTAGTGGGAGGGAGGGAGGGAGGGAGAGAGAGGAAGGGAGGGAGGAAGTTAGAGATAGTTTAGAGAGTTCAGAGTTAGAGATAGAGACACGTAGAGAGTTAGAGGGAGGGAGGAGGGAGGGAGGGGGAGAGAGAGGGAGGGAGGAAAGGGAAGGAGAGAGAGAGAGAGGGGAGGAGGAGGGAGGAGGGGGAGGGACAAAGTTAGAGATAGTTTTAGAAGAGTTCAAAGTTAGAGATAGAGACACAGAGAGAGTTACAGGGAGGGAGGGAGGGGAGAGAGGGAGGGGGAGAGAGAGAAACTGTTATTGTCAGTGTATGTGTCTGTGAGTGTGTATGTGAGTGAGTGTATGTGTGTGAGTGTATGTGTCTATGTGTGTGAGTGTGTGTGTCTATGTGTGTGAGTGTGTGTGAGAGTATGTGTGAGTATACGTGTGTGTGTGTGAAAGTGAGTGTATGTGTGTGAGTGTAGTGTCTGTGAGTGTGAGTGAGTGTATGTGTGTGAGTGTATGTGTCTGTGAGTGGTAGTGAGTGAGTGTATGTGTGTGAGTGTATGTGTGTGAGTGTATGTGTGTGAGACTGAGTGCATGTATGTGTGAGTGTATGTGTCTGTGAGTGTGTGTGTGTGTGAATGTGTGAGAGTGAGTGTGTGTCTGTGTTGTGTGTGAGAGTATGTGTGAGTGTGTCTGTGAGTGTGTGTCTTCTGTGTGTATGTGTGAGTGAGTTTGTGTATGTGTCTGTGTGTGTGGGAGTGAGTGTATGTGTCTGTGTGTGTGTGTGTGTGTGAGAGTGAGTGTGTATGTGCGAGTTTGTGTGAGTGTATGTGTGTGTGTCTGTGTGTGAGTGTGTATGTGTAATATGTCTGTGAGTGTGTGTGTGAGTATGTGTGTGAGTGAATGTGTCTGTGTGTGTGAGTTAGTGTATGTGTGAGTGTATGTGTGAGTGTATGTGTGAGAGTGAGTGAGTGTATGCGTGTGTGTCCATGTGAGTGTGTGTGAGTGTATGTGTGTGTGTCTGTGTGTGAGTGAGTGTATGTCTGTGAGTGTATATGTCTGTGTCTGAGTGTGTGTCTGTTTTACACACTCACCTCCTCTGCTGATTTGTTGGTGAGTTGGTGTGCAATGCATGAGAACGTGTGTGGATTCACTCCTGTGCCCTGACAGGCTTTCAGTATCATTCTGTCTCCCTCACTACACAACACAGTGACACTCTCACACACACAAACACTCACAGACACACACACACTCACACACAGACACTCACACACAGACACACACAAACATACACACTCAAACACACACACTCCCTCCCACTCTGTCTCACACTGTCTGTGTCTGTCTGTCTGCCTGCCTGTCTGTCTCACACACACACAGACACACCCACAGACAATCACAA
>CM068779.1:301226-728726 GCA_035084275.1 Hydrolagus colliei
TTGTGTGTGTCTGTGCGTGAGTGTCCTCTGACCTGTCTGTGTGTCTGTCTCTGTCCTACCTGTGTATCAGGGTTAGTGTCTCTGTCGCCCTCACTGGAACCTGAGGGTGAGGGGGGAGACGCAAGGGGGAAATGTACCCCCTCCTCGTCCTCACTGGCTCTAACCTCCCCCTCCCTCGCTCTGTAACAGAGAGAGAGAGAGGGAGGGAGGAAGGGAGGGAGGGACGGGGGGAGGGGAGGGAGGGAGGAGGGGGGGAGTGTGAGGGAGGGAGGAGGAGAGAAAGTTTAGAGATAGTTTTAGAGAGTTCAGAGTTAGAGATAGAGACACGGAGGGAGGGAGGGGGGAGTGTGAGGGAGGGAGGAGGAGAGAAAGTTAGAGATAGTTTAGAGAGTTCAGAGTTAGAGATAGAGACACGGAGGGAGGGAGGGGGGGGAGTGTGAGGGAGGGAGGAGGAGAGAAGTTAGAGATAGTTTAGAGAGTTCAGAGTTAGAGATAGAGACACGGAGGGAGGGAGGGGGGGGGAGTGTGAGGGAGGGAGGAGGAGAGAAAGTTAGAGATAGTTTAGAGAGTTCAGAGTTAGAGACACGGAGGGAGGGAGGGAGACAGACATACTGTACAGTGTCGTGACTGTGTGTGTTTTGTGGGAGAGAGACTGAGAAACAGAGAGAGAGAGACAGTCTCTAAAACACAGAGGGCGACACACACACACACACACACTGTACGTCTGTGCGTCCGTCTGCCTGTCTGTCTCTCCCTGTCTCTCTCTGTGTCTCACACACCCCCAGTCAGAGTTAGAGACTGAGCGAGAGAGAGACACTGAGGGACAGAGAGAGACACCGAAAGAGAGACTGAGAGAGAGAGAGGGAGACAGAGAGAGAGACACACAAATATACAGAAAGACAGAGAGACATGGTGATAGAGAGAGACAGAAAGACAGAGAGAGACAGAGAGAGAGAGCTACAGAGAAAGAGAGAGAGAGACAGAGACACAGAGAGAGAGATAGAGACAGAAAGAGAGAGAGACACACAGAGAGGGAGAGAGACAGACAGAGAGAGAGAGACTCACACACAATGTGTTGTACCTGTTGATGTCTCTCTCTTGTCTCCCACCTTCTCTCGCTCCTTCGTTTCTGTTCCTCTTGAGTCACTCTCGTCTCCTTCCCTTTCAAAGACTTCCCAGCAAAGGTCTGGGAGGGAGGGAGGGGAGGGAGGGTCACTCCCTCCCCTCCCTCCCTCCCCTCCCTCCCTCCCTCCCTCCCTCCCTCCCTCCCTCCCTCCCTCCCTCCCTCCCTCCCTCCCTCCCTCCCTCACTCACTCACTCACTCACTCACTCACTCACTTCACTCACTCACTCACTCACTCACTCACTCACTCACTCACTCACTCACTCACTCACTCACTCACTCACTCACTCACTCACTCACTCACTCACTCACTCACTCACTCACTCACTCACTCACTCACTCACCTCACTCACTCACTCACTCACTCACTCACTCACTCACTCACTCACTCACTCACTCACTCACTCACTCACTCACTCACTCACTCACTCACTCACTCACTCACTCACTCACTCACTCACTCAGTCAGTCAGTCAGTCAGTCAGTCAGTCAGTCAGTCAGTCAGTGTGAGCCTTCGGTGAAGAGGAACAGAGGGTCTGAGGTCTCTGGACTGAAACTCTGTTCGTTTGGTCAGACACCGAGAGCAAAGCATTTCTCTCCCTCCTCTCCCAAACAGTGAGAGCAAATCACTCACGCTCACCCTTGTCCCCATTATCAGAGGAGGTCACTATAACAATATGCCCATGACACTCCCACAGACTGCGACAGAGACACACACACTCCCTCACTCAGACACACACTCCCTTCCTCCCTCACACACACACACACACCCTAGTGTGTCTCACTCACCACAGTAGCTGAGGTTGAGGGGGTCTGTCCAGAGAACCCCCACCCCCAGCGTCCTCCACCCTCCTCCTCCTCCTCTCCGTCGTCTTCATCGTCCTCCTCCTCCGCCACTCCGCCTGAAACTGTACGCGTGTGTGTGAGTGTCTGTGTGAGTGTCTGTGAGTGTGTCTGTGTGTGTGTCTGTCTGTGAGTGATACTGTATGTCAGAGTGTGTGTGTGTGTGTGTCAGTCTGTCAGTGTGTGTGTCTGTATCAGTGTGTGAGTGTCTGTGTCAGTGTGTGTGTCTGTGTGTGTCAGTGTGTGTGTGTCTGTGTGTGTCAGTGAGTGTGTGTTAGTGTGTGTCAGTGTGTGGGTGTCTGTGTGTGTCTGTATCAGTGTGTGTGTCTGTGTCAGTGTGTGTCTGTGTGTGTCAGTGTGGAGTGTGTCTGTGTGTGTGTCAGTGTGAGTGTGTGTCAGTGTGTGTGTCTGTGTCTGTGTGTCTGTATGTGTGTGTGTGTCAGTGTGAGTGTGTGTCTGTATGCGCCAGTGTTAGTGTGTGTCAGTGTGTGTGTGTGTGTCTTAGGGAACGGCGATATGGGAATTTTCTAGATATGGATATATCGGTTGGCTCATATCGAGATATACCAAAATACCGATATTTTCAGTTTTTTTGTACTGCGCATGCGCATCGGACTGCGCGGCGCATTCCGGGTGCGTGCGCATTCGGGGCCTATCTTCTCAGGAGGTAAATATCTTTCTCTCTCTGTGTCTCTCACTCTCTCCATCTCTGTGTTTTTTCTGTCTGTGTCTCTCTCATCTCTCACATCCCCCCCCATCTCTATCTATCTGTATATTATCACATCCACCCCGACTCTCCCACTCCCTCACCCCCCCCCCCACCGTCCCTCTCTCGCACCCCCCACCCCCCCCAGCCGTCTCTTTCTCCCTCCCCACCCCCCCACCGTCTCTCTCCCCCTCCCCCCAGCCGTCTCTCCCCCCTCTCCTCCCCCACCCCCCCCCCCGCCGTCTCTCTCTCCCTCCCCCCCCCAGCCGTCTCTCTCCCCCCTCCCCCCCAGCCGTCTCTCTCCCCCCTCTCCTCCCCCCCCCACAGCCGTCTCTCTCCCCCTCTCCTCCCCACCCTCGCCGTCTCTCTCTCCCTCCCCCCCCCAGCCGTCTCTCTCCCCCTTTCCTCCCACCCCTCCGCCGTCTCTCTCTCTCCCTCCCCCCCCAGCCGTCTCTCCTCCCCACCCCCCAGCCGTCTCTCTCCCCACCCCCCAGCCGTCTCTCTCCCCCTCTCCCCCCCCCCAGCCATCTCTCTCCCCCCTCTCCCACCCAGCCATCTCTCTCCCCCTCTCCCCCCCAGCCGTCTCTGCCCCTCTCCCCCCCCCCCCCAGCCGTCTCTCTCCCCTTCTCCCCCCCCAGCCGTCTATCTCCCCCTCCCCCCAGCCGTCTCTCTCCCCCTCACCACCCCCCCAGCCGTCTCTCTCCCTCTCACCCCCCCCACCCACAGCCGTCTTTCTCCCCCCACCCCTTGCATACCTGTATATTGTATTCGAGGACTATGAATACAAGATGGCAGCTTTGCACCTCGGTCTGTGCATAGTGTATAGAGATGAGCATTCTGGGTCTTGTAGTTGATTGTGCTCGCATCCCGATTTTTTACCTCGATATATCGTTTTTCGATATATCGGTATTTTTAAAATGTCTATATCGGCATACCGATATGAAAATCATATCGGGTTTTAGCGATATACCGATATATCGCCGTTCCCTAGTGTGTCTGTCTGTCAGTGTGTGTCTGTGAGTGAGGGAGTGAGTGTATGTGTGTGGCTGTGTCTGCATGCGTGTGTGTCTATGAGTGAGTGTGTGTCTGTGTCAGTGTGAGTGACACTCACTCACAAACACACACACTCACCCTCAGCGGCCAAACTCACCATCTCAAAAAGTTCCTCCATCAACTCATTAACTTCCTTCTCTGCGGACAAACCACAGCAAAGAATGATATACACACACACACACACACACACACTAGGGTCCGTTGATATGGAAATTTTCAGATTTAGATACATCGATTGGCTCATATCGAGATATACCGGAATATCGATATTTTCGGGGGTTTTGTACTGCGCATGCGTGGGGTGCGCGCGCATTCGGGGCCTATCTCCTCATGAGGTAAATATATTTCTCTTTCTGTCTCTCACTCTCTCCATCTCTGTGTTTTTCTGTCTGTGTCTGTGTCTCTCTCACATCCCCCCCATCTCTATCTATTATCACATCCACCCCGTCTCTCCCTCCACCACCCCAAGCCGTCTCTCTCTCTCTCCCTCCCCCCCCCCCCCAATGTCCCTCCCACCCCCACGCTCCCACAGCCGTCTCTCTCTCCCTCCCCTCCTCCCGCCGTCTCACTCCTCCTCCACCCCACCCAGCCGTCTCTTTCCCGCTCCCACCGCCCCTTTCTCCCCCCCACCCCCTCCATCCGCCTCTCTCCCCCTCCCCCTACCAGCTGTCTCTATCCCCTCCCCCACCCCAGCAGTCTCTCTCCCCCTCACCCACCCCCCACGAGCCGTCTCTCTCCCCCCCCCCTGCCGTCTGTCTCTCTCCCCCTCACCCCCCCCCGCCGTGTCTCTCCCCTTCACCCCCCCCCCCAGCCGTCTCTCCCCCCCCCCCCAGCCGCCTCACTCCGCCCCCCCTCCCCCAGCCGTGTCTCTCCCCCCACCCACCCCCAGCCGTCTCACTCCGCCCCCACCCCCCCCCAGCCGTCTCTTCCCCCCCCCACAGCCGTCTCTCTCCCCCTCACCCCCCGCCAGCCGTCTCTCCCCCCCCCCCCACCCCTTGCAGACCTGTATATTGTATTCGAGGACTATGAATACAATATGGCGGCTTTGCACCTCGGTCTGTGTATTGTGTATAGAGATGAGCATTCTGGGTCTTGTAGTTCAGTGTGCGCACATTCCGATTTTTCCCCTCAATATATTGTTTTTTCGATATATCGATATGTTTAAAATGTCTATATCGGCGTATCGATATGAAAATTATATCGGGTTTTAGCGAACACACACACACACAGAGAGAGACACACACATACATACACACACACACAGACAGACACACACATACAAATTCACACACACACAGACACACACGCATCGAGAAAGAGAGACTCAGAGACCGACCGACCGACTGACTGACTTGTTATTCTAACTGCTCTGTCGTTGCGTAAATCCTGTGTCCGGCTCGTCTGCGTCGTCCAGGAAATTATACTCGGGATCGTCCTCTTCGTCATCTTCATTGTCGGCCCCTGTGAAGGGGAGGGAGGAAAGGGGAGTGTGGTGGGGAGAGAGAGAGAAATCAGATTCACTCTCTCTCTGTCTCACACACTCTCTCTGTCTCTCTCTCTCTCTGTCTCACACACACACTCTCTCTCTCTGTCTCTCTCCCTTCCTCCCTCCCTCTCACACTCTCTCCCTATCTCACACTCACACACAACCTCTCTCCCCCCCCCCTCCCTCCCTCTCAGTCTCACACACTCTCCCCACGAACGCACGCACACATGCACGGACGGACTCACTCACACACACCCTCCCTCACACACACACACACACGCCCTCACTCGCTCGCTCACTCACACACTCACATTCATTCATTTGCTCATTCATTCGCTCATTCATTTACTCATTCATTCATTCGCTCACTCATTCATTCAGTCTCTCTCTGTCTCACATACTCTCTCTGTCTCACACTCTGTCTCTCTCTGTCTCACACTCTCTCTCTGTCTCACACACTTGCTCTGTCTCTCTCTCTGTCTCACACACTCTCTCTGTCTCACACACTCTCTCTGTCTCTTCTCTCTGTGTCTGTCTCTAACCCTGAACTCTAACTGTGTCTCACTCTCTAACCCTGAACTCTCACTGTCTCACACGCTCTCCCCCTCTCTCTGTCTCACACACTCTCTCTGTCTCTCTCTCCCTCACACACTCTCTGTCTGTCTCTGTCTCTCTCTCACACTCTCTCTGTTTCTCTCCGTCTCACATACTCCCTCTCTCTGTCTCTCTCCCTCACACACTCTCTCTGTCTCTCTCTGTCTCAGACACTCTTTCTCTCTCTGTCTCACACACTCTCTATGAGACTGAGAGAGACAGACACTGACAGACACACACACACAGACACCCTTCCCTCCCTCCCTCACCCTCACAGCTGTGCATGACAGCCTTGAGCCACTGTTGCCAGTCTCTGTCCTGGTTGCCCTGACTGTACAGGTCAGCGGTAACATCGGGGGCCTCGAGCTCAGACTCTAGGATCTCGAGGGCCACGTCCGTCAGCGACATCTTCGATCTCGTTCGGTAGGCGATCAGGTTCTCATCCAGATTAGAGCCCTAGAGGGAGAATCACAATCCCTGTAGCTCAGTGGGTTAGAGAGGAAGAGAGAGTCACAGTCCCTGTAGCTCAGTGGGTTAGAGAGGGAGAGAGAGTCACAGTCCCTGTAGCTCAATGGGTTAGAGAGAGAGAGTCACAGTCCCTGTAGCTCAGTGGGTTAGAGAGAAAGGGAAAGAGAGACAGAGTCACAGTCCCTGTAGCTCAGTGGGTTAGAGACGGGGAGAGAGAGAGAGAGAGAAAGAGTCACAGTCCATGTAGCTCATTGGATTAGAGAGAGAGGATCACAGTCCCTGTAGCTCATTGTGTTAGAGAGAAATTCACAGTCCCTTTAGGTCAGTGAGTTAGAGAGAGAGAGAGAGTCACAGTTCCTGTAGCTCAGTGGGTTAGAGAGAGAGTCACAGTCCCTGTAGATCAGTGGGTTAGAGAGAGAGAGAGAGTCACAGTCCCTGTAGATCAGTGGGTTAGAGAGAGAGTCACAGTCCCTGTAGATCAGTGGGTTAGAGAGAGAGTCACAGTCCCTGTAGATCAGTGGGTTAGAGAGAGAGAGTCACAGTCCCTGTAGATCAGTGGGTTAGAGAGAGAGAGAGTCACAGGGAATTCCATAGGGTCGGAGCAGAAAAAGTGAAGGCCTGGCCTCCGATGGTGGGGGGGTTCGGGCGGGGGCTTGGAGCAGGACAAGTCCTGCTGAACGGAGGGTCCGGGTGGGCGTGTAGGGGGAGAGTAAGTGGGTTAAATAGGGCGGGGCAAGGCCGTGTAAGGCCTTGTAGGTGAGGACGAGGATCATGAACTCGATCCTCTGGGGGATGGGGAGCCAGTGGAGACGGGCGAGGGTGGGGAGTTTGGGATGACCTGCAGCCTGTGAATGGAGGAGCTGGGGAGGCCGACGAGGAGAGAGTTTCCGTAGTCCAGCCGTGAGGTGATGTACGCGGGCACGAGTGTTTCGGCAGCGCGGGGGGTGAGGTAGTTGCGGAGCCTGGCAATGTTGCGCGGGTGGCAGTAAGCGGTGCCGGTCAAGGCGCGGATGTGGGGGAGGAAGGAGAGTTTGGGGTCGAACATGATGCCGAGGTTCCTGACTGGCTTTGTGAGGTGGAGAGCACAGCCTTGGATGTTGAGGCTGGCAGCGCCCGATGTGTGAAGGCGCTGGCTTGAGCCGATCAGGAGGGCCTCGGTCTTACTCACGTTCAACAACAACAACAACAACAATTTACATTTACAGAGCGCCTTTCACGTCCCAAGGCGCTGCACAGGAGGCGTGTGACCCGAGCTGGGAGGGGAGTGTTTGGGAAGGGGTGAAACACGAAGGGGAGGTAAAAGAGTTCGGGGTGGAACAAAAGGCACGATCGAAGAGGAAAGTCTTCAAACCGGCCATGAAAGAGGAAAGGGAAGAGACGAAACGGAGGGATTGAGGGATGGCATTCCGTAAGGTGGGAGCGGAGAAACTGAAGGCCCGGCCTCTGATGGTGGGGCGGTTCGGGCGGGGGGCTTGGAGCAGGCCAAGTCCTGTTGAACGGAGGGTCCGGGTGGGTGTGTAGGGGGAGAGTAGATCGGTTAAGTAGGGTGGGGCAAGGCCGTGTAAGGCCTTGTAGGTGAGGACGAGGATCTTAAACTCGATCCTCTGGAGGATGGGGAGCCAGTGGAGACGGGCGAGGGTGGGGGTTATGTGGTCGCGGAGGCGGGTGCGGGATAGTACACGGGCTGCAGAGTTTTGGATGGCCTGCAGCCTATGAATGGAAGAACTGGGGAGGCCGACTAGGAGAGAATTTCCGTAGTCCAGCCGTGAGGTGATGTACGCGTGCACGAGTGTTTCGGCAGCGCGGGGGGTAAGATAATTACGGTGCCTGGCAACGTTGCACAGATGGAAATAGGCGGTGCCGGTCAAGGCGCGGATGTGGGGGAGGAAGGAAAGTTTTTGATCGAACATGATGCTGAGGTTCCTGATTGGCTTTGTGAGGTGGAGAGTACAGCCTTGGATATTGAGGCTGGTAGCGCCCGATGTGCGGAGGCGCTGGCTTGAGCCAATCAGGAGGGCCTCGGTCTTATTCATGTTCAATTGCAAAAAGTTGTCCCTCGTCTACGACTTGATGTCGGACAGACCTGCTGTCAGAACATCGATCGTCTGGGGGTTGAGGGATGAGGCAGAAAGGTACAACTGGGTGTCATCCGCATACATGTGGAAATTTACCCCATGTTTGCGGATGACGTCGCCCAGAGGGAGCGTGTAAAGGGTGAAAAGGAGGGGACCGAGGACAGAGCCCTGAAGGACGCCGTGGGAAACTGTGCTGGGGTTTGAAGAAAAACCATTGGAAGAAACAAAATGTAAACGGTGGGTCAAATAAGAGTGGAACCAGTCAAGGACTGTGCCTTGAAGGTTAAGGTGGTTCAATTGCAGGAAGTTGTCCCTCGTCCAGGACTCAATGTCGGACAGACATGCTGTCAGAACATCGATGGTCTGGGGGTTGGGGGATGAGACACGCGCACACCAGAGATAGAGACACACATCACACACACACGATAGCGAGAGAGACAATGGACTGGACGTTGTGGCTGTACCTGTAGCTGGAAGGGCTGTGGCAGGCCGTGAGGGAAGGTGGATTTGAGGTCACTCGGTGGGATGGTGTAATGCAGGCCATCGTGGAGTTGCTGGTGATTTGCCAGCGAATAAACCCCGCTTTACACAATCATTTAACACTGTCACTGCACAGCGGAGCTTTCCAACCAAGAGATACACACGGTGCAGGGTGTGTTACGTGTTTTGTACGTGTGCTTGTTGGCACTGTGTGTTGTGTGTCTGTGTGTTGTGCGTGCGTGACTCACTGGATCTGTTTGGCTGGTCCTGAACACATCTCTGGGAGTTTCTGGGGCTGTGTCCCTCTGCACTGCGGCATGCGCCTCCCACGAGCGGGGGCTGCAGTGAAGGAGACGGGCACGACAGGCCTGGGGGGCAAACAGCACACAGGAACATTGCCTTCGCGAACGTGTAAATGTTACACTGGATCATTGGCACAGGACTCACTGTTGTAGCAAACTTGGCCATTTTCCTCAGACAGTCCAGCGGCATCATTCCTGCAACACACACAGAGGCCACTTCATTCCAGCTGCTGTGTAACTGCATTATTTACCCCCGAGACAACAAGGGTCTCCACCTGGCACAGTGAGTCAATATACAGTGTGATGGTAACGGTGCTGTACCAAAAGTCAACATTCTTCTTTCTACACGCTAGCCTCTGTTTACCTGGCAGGAGGTGGGAATCTGGTTGTTATTGGATTGAGGGATTGCTTTTGGGGGATAACACTATTGCAAAGCCCTCCATGCCGGTTTCCCCTCCACCACAATCCACAAAACCCATCTTATCCAAATCTCTGCCGCCCGCATACTCACCCGCTCTAAGCTTTGATCCCCCATCACCCCAGTCCTTGCCAGACTTCCCTGGCTCCCTATCCCAGAGAGGATCAACTTCAAGATCCTCACCCTTGTTTTCAAATCCCTCCACTCCTCTGCACCCCCCTACCTCTCCAACCTCCTCTCCCCCCAAACCAGCACCCGCTGCCTTCGCTCCTCTGGGTCTGGCCTCCTCCATGTCCCCCCGAGTGCTCCGCTCCACCCTCGGTGGCCGTGCCTTTAGCCACTACGCCCCGAGGCTCTGGAACTCCCTTCCTGACTCGCTTCGCCTCGCACCCTCTCTTCCCAGTTTCAGGTCACATTTGCAGACCTTTCTCTTCGACCGAGCTTTTGATCACCTTCCTGCCTCTGCCCCTGGCTCGGTCCCGGGATCCGCTACTGTGAAGCGCTCTGAGACGCCGTCCGGCGTGGAGGGCGCTGTATAAATCGAAGTTGTTGTTGTTGTAATAAAATAAAAATATTAATTTGGTAACTCAATCCACATCGCTTTGTTAGACAAAGAGGACTGTGAGACACGGAGGACTGTGTGTGTCACTCTCTGACTGTGATTGGATCTCACACTATAAAGAGGACTTTTGTCTCTCTCTGTATGTATGTGACCCTCAGTAATGCAAAATACACGAAGAGCCAGACAGACAGAGGCCTGTATGAGACAGAGAGAGAGAGAGAGAGACTTCTCTACAGATAGTCTCACACATACTCTCATAGAGACACAGGCCTGACACAAACACATCGAGACACACACACACAGTCCCCTGTCTCTTTCTCTGTCGCTCTCTCTCTGACACACAGGGAGAGGGAGACACACATACACATACAGGCCTCTGTCACACACAACTAGACTTATACACACTCACAACAACACTTCAATTCCCCCCAACCATCCAACAAACACATAAAAAAACACACACATAGGGAGAGACACACACACACAGGGAGAGACACACACACAGGGAGAGACACACACACACACACACACAGGGAGACACACACACATACACAGGGAGACACACACACAGGGACACACACACAGAGAGAGAGACACACACACACACAGGGAGACACACATACACACAGGGAGACACACGTACACACAGGGAGAGATACACACAGAGAGAGACATATACACACACACAGGGAGACACACATACACACAGGGAGAGACACACACACACATACAGAGACATACACACACGCACACAGGGAGACACACATACACACAGGGAGAAACGTAAACACACACAGGGAGACACACACACACACACACACACACACAGGGAGAAACACACACACACACAGGGAGAAACGTAAACACACACAGGGAGACACACACAGGGAGACACACACACACACACACACAGGGAGACACACAGGGAGAGACACAGACACACATACACACAGCGAGAGACACAGACACACAGGCAGACACACATACACACAGGGAGACACACACACACACAGGCAGACACACATACACACAGAGACACACACACACACAGGGAGACACACACACACACACATGTAGACGCACACACACACAGGGAGAGACACACAAACAGACACACAGGCCTCTGTCTCTCTCTCTCGTTGTGAGTGTATCTCTGACCAGATCTTCCTCTCTCTCTCTCCCACCTTCTCTCTGTGTATCGCAGGATGTAACCACCCTCTCTCTCTCTCTCCCCCTGAGCATCTGTGTCCCTGTATCTCAGGCTGTACACAGGCAACCAGTGGTAACCAGTGATTGACAGGAGAGTGAGAGGGAGACGCCCCCCGTTTCCCTAATAACCAGTCATTGACAGGAGAGAGAGAGAGACCCGCCCACTGGCTGTCACTGGATTGTTTTTAATAAAATCTTAACATTGTTTGGTATTTGGCTTTTTTCCAATTTAGATTTTTTAAATTATTTTAAAATCATTTTAAAAATTATTTTTAGTTGTTTTGTATTTCTTTTTTCCCCCTCCAATTAATGAATGAATTACTTATTATTTCTTATCTAATAATGATTTCAGTATTATGTAATTATTTGTTGTATGTGGGGTTGTTATTAGACGTGTGGAGATGGAAACCTGCCCAAGCTGCACCCTGTCTGGAATTGAACCCAGTTCTCTGGCTTGTGAGGCGATTGCTTCAAACACTGAGCTACAGGACTGCACCAACATACACCTTATAACTGTATGTAGGTTTGTCTGTGTGTGTGTGTGGGGGGGGGGCTGTGTGTGTGGGGGTACTATATACGTGTGTGTGTGTGGGGGGGGTGTATGTCTGCGTGAGGGGCTTTATGTGTGTGGAGGGGCTGAGTGGATGTCTGTGGGAATGGCGAGCTGTATGTAGGGGGGGTGGGTGTCAGTATGAGGGGCCCGTATGTGGAGGGTGTGGCTGTGTTTCTGTGCGGGGGCTGTATATGTGTGGGGGCTGTGTCTCTGGGTGTGAGAGGCGGGAGCTGAGTGTGTGTGTCTACCCCCGTTTCTGTGCGTATGTTTCTAGCCTCCCTCTCTCTGAACGTGTGTGTCTCTCTCTCATTCTGTATGTGTATATCCCCCCACTCTCTCTATATATCTGTGTGAGTGTCTTCCCCCCCTCCCTATGTCTGCGTGTCTCCCACACCACCCTCTATCCCTCTCTCTATATGAGTGTGTGTGTCTTGCTCCATATGTATGTATGTCTTCACCTTCTCTATATATGTCTGTATATATGGGTGTCTCCCCTCTCTCTGTATATGTGTGCCTCTCCCTCTCTCTATGTGATTTATTGCCCCTTCTCTCCCTGCATGTGTGTGTGTGCACCATCCCCCTCTCTGTATGTATGTGTGTCTATACCTCTCTCTCTGTATGTGCGTGTCTCCCCCTCTCTCTGTGCATATGCGTGTCTCCCCTCTCTTTGAGTATGTTTCTCGCCCCCATCTCTATATGTCTATGTGTCTCTCTCCCTGTATGTGTGTCTCCCTCCTCTCTCTATGTTCTTATGTGTGTGTGTCATCCACACTCTCTCTGTATAAGTGTGTTTCTCTCCCCTCTCCCTGAGGTCCTACCTCTCCCATCGTCTTCACTTTGTCGCCGTCAATGGCATTTCCACTAGCCCCCGCACTGTCTCGTGCGGCGTCCCTCAGGGCTCTGTCTTCGGTCCCCTCCTCTTCACCCTCTATATGCTCCCCCTTGGTGACATTATCCGCAGACATGGGGTTAACTTCCACATGTATGCGGTTGACACCCAACTCTACCTCCTCTTTTACCCTCAACTCCAGTACCACCGATATCCTGACAGCCTGCTTGTCTGACATCGAGTGCTTGACGCGAGATACCTTTCTTCAGCTCAACCTGCGCAAAACTGAGGCCCTCCTGATTGGCTAGCGTCAGCGCCTCCGCACCTCAGGCGCTGAAAGCATCAGCATCCAAGGCTGGAGTCTCCACCTCACTAAGCCAATCAGGAACCTCGGTTTTGTGTTTGACCCTGAGCTCTCCTTTCTTCGACACATCCGCGTGAGGAACAACTGGCAAAGCCTTTCACTACCTCCCGAATATTGCCAGGCTCCGGCACTGCCTCACCCCTCACGCTGCCGAAACCCTGGTCCACGCCTTTATCACCTCAAGTCTGGACTATGGGAACTCTCTCCTCGGCGGCCTTCCGGGCACCTCCCTCCACAAGCTGCAGGTCACTCAGAACTCTGCAGCTCATGTACTGACCCGCACCAGGCTTCGGGACCACATCACCCCCACCCTCGCTCACCTCCACTGCGCTCCCTATCTCCCAGAGGATCGAATTCAAGATCCTCATCCTTACCTTCAAGGCGATTCATGGCCTTACTCCCTCCTACCTCTGCGAACTTCTATCCCCCTACTTCCCCACCCTTACACTCCGTTCCTCTGGCTCCGGTCTCCTCCACGCCCCCAGCCCTAACCACCCCACCATTGGTGGTCGGGCCTTCAGCCTCTCGGCACCTAGGCTATGGAACTCCATTCCTCAGTGCCTTCGTCTCGTTTCCTCCCTTTCCTCCTTCAAGGCCGGTCTGACGACCTTTCTCTTCAATGGTGCCTTCGGCTCCCCCTCTCGACTCTGTGCCCCCTCCTCGCTCCCTCCCTCCCTTCCCTTCCCTCACCCTGACCACTTCCCCCCTGCTCGGGTCCCGACCCAGCTGTTGAGCGCCTTGGGAATTCCTCCCGACGTGAAAGGCGCTCTATAAGTGCAATCTTGTTGTTGTTATTGTTGAGAGAGAGGATGTGGATTACAAGACTGCCATTGTATCAAACAAAATGTCTGTGCTTTCAATAACAACAATTACTTTTGATATATATGTGAAACGTTCAGCAGACGTCTCAAAAAAACACGTTAGGCAGATTACTGGGTTTCGCATTTCTAGAACATTGCATTTATATTTTAAGGAATAGGTTTTATTTAGACTAATACAGTGGTCGATAACCTGTTATGTTTGAGAATCAAATGAACAGCAATCACTTTTCGTCAGCAGATATTTCGATTAATTTATGAGAGTTGAAGCGTTCTCCTGTTCAAATTCATCCCGAAACACAGAGATTAAATACGTTATTTACTGCAACACAATTTGAACCGTAGACAATACAACGACCCGTCTAGCTCAGTCGGTAGAGCATGAGACTCTTAATCTCAAGGTCGTGGGTTGGGGCCCCACGTTGGGCGACGCAATTTGTAAAGCTACGCATTTGCAGGCATTCTGGATTTAATCTGATTAGGAAATATACACACCTCAACACACAGAGTCTCTTTCGATTAAGGCAAACCTTTTATGATACTTTGAAAAAATCTTTACAAATAATGAAGATCTTTTGATGCAACATATTCAGACGACAAGGAACGAGCTTCTGCGAAATAGTTAGAAATTAAATACATCTTGTACATCCGTATCCGTACCAAGGATTCTCCCGCAAAATATACTGTAAATTCACTTTGCATTATTGGTTGGGAAGCGCTTTGAGACGTCACATTGAACTGTTAAGGACTTTCATTGAAATGTTCAATCAACAATTGATGCTTTGTGTGGCCACAATCAGAGCAAAGTGGTAGTTAGCAGCAAAATAGTAAAATAATCACGATGTTTAATTTGTCTCTGGTGTTTTGAAATTCATAATAACTGAAAGTATTAACTGAACAGAAGCCGGGCTGAATTTAAGTAAATTTTGACCAATTACAGCCGCTATGTGCTTCTGTGGTGTATTGTTTTGGGAGAAAGCCTTCGTACGGATACAGATGATATGCAAAATATGTTAAAGATATAATTAATTGTTAACTGTTTTGCAGAAAATTGTTTCTAGTTTTCTGAATATGTTGCATCAATGTTTTCTGGAGCAAGTATGCAACGGCAGCATCCAATCCTACTTCGAGGCCACAGAGAAACACTGGGCAACGGACAGTTTCCAAGCTTGGCTCTTTTTAGGCAATATATATTTTATTTCTACACATTCATTTTCTATACATATTATGCAGCGCAGCGGATATCAAATTCTTCTCACACACATGAGTTCCCAGGTTTGAAACATGCTGGACACATTCTTCCGTTACTTTCAAACAGAAAATCTAATAATTTTCTCGTGGTCGAAATGAACGCTATCCAATCAGTAAGGAGAAGTGAAAAAAAAAATGAACCGAGTAACAGAACGTAATTTACAATACTATTTCATGTTCTACAAAGTAATTCGTCTGGCAATTAAGTTGCGTGTAACTTATTTTCCTGAATGGTTTGCATTTTATCAAATGTATTTCCCCTTTTGAAAACTAATGAGGGAACGTAACTTTCTGAGAATGCAAATGGTTGGATTGATAAGAATCTGAGGATTTACACAGCCAGTTTTTAGTACAAGTAACGTATCAACAACTTTTATTTGCTTTGCGCCATTCATGCAAAAATGGAAGCATCTAATAAAACGCACCACATGATTTGAACTTCAGAAACACAAGCTGTGGAAGTGGAATGGTCTGCCATTTTTCAAGTTCTGATGATATGCTGAGCACGCATGCAGTACAGTTTCCTCATAAATATATTTTGCAAAAATCTGAACCCTCCTTAGGTTTCCCGAAAAACGAAATCTCTACAACTGGCCATTGAGAAGGTCGCTGATGGGAAGGGAAGGTAAGATCATGCATTTTGACAACATTTCTGCTCCTCATAAGAAAACAAGATTCTACACGCGGATCTTTGCTGTTCTTAGAATGCAATTGTAATAGAATTCGTTTTGCATTCGATATCACGCTTTTCGCGTCTTCCTGAAGGAAACAAAACGCTTCATGGAACATACTATTGAATGAATTAACTGTATATTTGTGGGCGAAGCCAATTGTGCACGGTAGTTTCCATAAACAGATGTGTAAAACAAACAAAAGTGACCAATTCTATTATTATTTTGCTTGTGTGATATGTATCGGGCTTGTTGACAACAGATATTCGCCGATTATTCAGCCATCCGGGAATCGAACCCACATCTCTCGATTTCAATGCATACGATCCTACCACAGTTCGAAATGACTCCTCTGCGTTTAGAAGCATTTATGCTAAAGAACAAATAATCGTAAAATAAAATAACCTACTTACAAAGGTTAAACGACGATCAGAAAACAAATGCTTGGATGACTAACAAAACTGCGCCCACAATACACAATAAATTCACTTTAGGGTATAATCTGTGAAGTGCCTTGAGGTATCTCGAAGATAAGTTAAGGCGTTTTATCAAATGCAAGGATTATTATTATTACTATCACTCATTAATACTTCTTTAGCAATTCCAATGGTAGATTTAAACTTCAAGTTGCTCATATGTTATGTAACTGTTTGTGTTTAAATGACAATCTCACAACAGTGCATGTGAACTGAAGGCGGGCAAAGCTTCGTGGCAGAGAGACGGGGTGGCCGAGTGGTTAAGGCGATGGACTGCTAATCCATTGTGCTCTGCACGCGTGGGTTCGAATCCCACCCCCGTCGCTCTAGGTACTCTCAATTGTGAGTTGATTTGCAGCAGCTGAGTTAACTAGTTCCTTCGAATTAGTATCATTTCCATCATCGAGCATGAAATCAAGGAATTATACTTATTTTAGAAACTGGACAATTTGCCAGGTCTTGTCCTACACTGAAATCCGCTTTCACTTTCCAATGCGATGCTAAACACACATTAGTTAGCAACACACCTTATTAATACGATGACGTACACAGCGATTAAGTGTACCTACATGTGAAACCAGACCGATTGATTATTTATATTTTAAAAAGTGAACAAGATAATGATATTTCGAATAGATTTTACAAGAAATTGATGGAGATTTAAACTAGGAGATTTGAGTATAATTGGGGGAATAGTGGAAGAGAGAGTGGTGTGAGAGGAGAAGGAGATGGGGAAATGGTCCGAGATGGCCTCGTTCACGATGCTGATGTCCAGGCTGTGGGTGAGGACAAGGTCGAGTACTTTCTAGCAGAAGGGTCTAGACAGAAGTCTCTGTGGCGCAATTGGTTAGCGCGTTCGGCTGTTAATTGTAAAGGTTGGCGGTTCAAGCCCACCCAGGGGCGATGCACATTCAGAAGAAATCTATACTTCTTCATTATTTACTTATGCTTGAAAGAATGTCATGAGCAACTTAGTATTGGTTCTTTTCTTATTGTTTGCTTCAGTGCCAATTTTCTAGGATTTGTAACTGATATATTTAACTTGATATCCGACATACGAATCGGAGGATATTGTTAAATTATTCTGATCTGCAGGAAGGCTTTGCCCAGGACCTTGTCAACTCAGCTAATTGCAGTTAATGTCTCCAGATTCATCCAGGATTATCTTATCCGTAATCAGTTGCATGAACACTCACAATCGGCAACATCAGTTACACTCGGGTTCTTCTCAACTCAAACAATTAACAACCTCAGCCTTCAAGATGCTGAAAGCCTGGAGCTCACCATCCATTTAAGTAAGAAGTTGAGGTGGAATCGAACAAAGAAGAATTCACGAAGACACTCCACTCTCAATGATTCATTGTGTAAGTGATGTGTGTAAACCTTTTGCTGTTGATGGTAGCTATGGATTGATAATTTATCCCAAGTTTTCAGGTTATATTTTCTGCAATAAAAGCTAGTCATCCCATTTGTTAATGTATGAAAGATACTGCGCTATGGGTTAAGAGAAAGTATATCCATAACAGCAGCAGATGGCGTGTTAATTTCTGTAGTTTAATAACACATAGTTTCTTATGCTTTTCATTAACTGTTCTGTACGTGGAGCCAAGTGTACAGCCGTATAGTGGTTAGTACTCTGCGTGGTGGCCGCAGCAACCTCGGTTCGAATCCCAGTCACGGCAAACACCATATATTTTCGTTTTAAATATTCCTGAATTGTTTGAATGGAATCTCAGTGCACAACGAATGTGAAATTACCAGCAGTTTGCACTTAATCAAACTCAGTTATATCGATCTAATCGCTGGTGCTAATATAACATCAATTCTACTGAGATCATTACTGTCTCTGGTGCTAAAACCTGCTATCACATGAAGTTTAACAGATGAACTAGAATAAAACCTTCTAGTTATCAGCGAGATATTAGAATACCATCATCAAGCTTACATCATGATTGTGACTCACGTGCTGCCTACCTGTGGAATGTCCTGCATTTGGAATGGAATGAACACGGTTTACTCGGCGATCAGCTTCTGTTTAATTGATTCCAGACAGAACCAGAGAGTGGGAAACTGCTGGAGTTTAACCAGCGCGAAACAAAACGGTGAGAGTCGAAATGAACCCCGGCTATATCTTTAATTGAATGGGTTTCTGCTTATCTTGGTGCCAAATTACTCAAGTTAAAGTCGAAAATAAATTCACGGCTGTTTGTTTGGAGGAATTGGTTTAGAATTTTAAGAGGCAGAGAGAGAGGGGGGGGGGGGGGGGGGGGGGGATGAGAGAGAGACTTAACAGAAATACACTGTCACATCTGCCAGGTAAACAGAATATCATAGGAAGGTCTGGGGATCGTCTCGATGATGTGTTAACACATTGTATGATAGAAACATAGATTCATAGAATTGTACGTCACAAAAGGCCCATCTAGTCTAGTCTGTGTGTAGTGAGTGTTGCAGGTCCTTTTGTAGGAATAGGAAAGGTGTCCAGAGTGGGAGTGGGAAAAGTTGCCAGAGTGGGAGTAGTAGAAGTTCCTGTATTGGGAGTGGGAGGAGCTCCGATAAAGGAGCTGTTTGATTCTCTATCGGCGAAATACGGTCCACAGTGCAGCAGAATTAAAAGGGGAAGATAAAACTGCAGGAAGATAATGGAGTTGAACAAAAACAATACATGACAAATTATCGGCAGTTCATTATTAATCTAGAGAAACTAGCAGAGAGACGATGGTAACATTCGAGGAGATAATTGATTTTAATGTTCGTTTCTGTCCTAAACTACATTAATTTTAGAAAGAGATGTGTGCTCTAACTCCAAACATATGGGAAGGAACATTATAACAGGGCGGCCTCGAGTTTTCAAGAAAATCCCCTTTGAAATGCCAACCCACCACCCCCGGTACATTAACTGGCACAACATGAGCCTCTCGGTCTTTCGCCATTTGCCATTTTGTGTCAATCTCCTGTCTGGCAAGCTGCAGAAATCTCCAGTGAGTGTCGTATCGTTGCCTAACACCATTTGGACCCCTGTCACGCAGCAGGTCATGGTCCTCAACATCAAATTCCTCCACGGCCTCCATCCTCCCGCACTCTGTGACCACCTACAAACTCCTAACCACCTACAAACGTCTTCACTCTTTCTGGTCAGTGGGTTCCAACCATATTCACGTTGCCTACGTTACCCATTCCACAATTGGCGAACTGGCCTCCAACCTCTCTGACCCCTCACTGGAGCGACAACCAACCATTCCTAGATCTTGTCCATTGCGTTGTGCTATAATTCCTCGTCTGAAGACGCTCCTCTTCAGCCGTGCGTTGGATTACCTGACTTTCCCTCCTCCCCCCATCCACCTCCCCTCCTGATCCGAAACAACACCCCAAGAGCGGACCCCCCACTGTTTATCGCTTTGGCGTTTCACCCCGATGTGAAAGGCGGTATAAATATACAAGATGACTTTGTGTTGGTGATTCAATCAAACTGCCCCTGACCTCTCTGTGGTGGTCACCGCATAACAGGTACGTCACATAAAGGCTTCAGCTTCACGCATTCACTGCAGTGACACCAGCACCTCGTCATGGTCTGAAACCAGACATATTGCCTGCACACGTGTTATGCAATAGAACAACAACCATAACAAAAAATATATTGATAGAGCGCTTTTCACGTCGAGAGGACGTCTCAAGGCTGCCGCAGTTCCCATAGGGAACACGATTTGTATCCAGTGTCTCAGATATTTCCGTTTCTTCGGTTTGATTAGAAGCGGCTTTTTTAAAAAAAAGAATATCTATATAATCACCGCCTACACACTTCCACCGATTTCGCACTTCCGGAGATTCGTTCATCAAGTTTCATATCTCTCCGCTTACAGCTGACTCCATTTGTCTCTCTCCTTGAGGTTTTCTTCTGTGCATTCTGTAATCCATCTGCTAGCTCGGTAATAATATTTATGGAGTTCAATATTGAACGCAGTGTCAAAATGACTGGGCAGAACCGTTGGGATTTCTCTTAAATTGCCTGAGATTGCACGAGATCCCACAATCTCCTTCATTAACATCTAATGTCTGTTTGCTTTTAATCACTTGTATTTAAGTCACATTTAACAACAACACATTCCTATTATCTGAGCCCTTCTTCAGGTTCCGCATAACACTGAACTGAGCAAGACTATATCACAACCACAGAACTGTTACTCCATGGCCTCCAGTGTTCTCCACTGATGCAGCTCACTTGACTAAAACCAAGGACAACTCGTGCTCTGGGTGAGGATCGAACTCACAACCTCGGCATCACTCGAGCAAGTACTGTCATATAAGTACCGTGCGCTAACCTATTGCGCAACTCGAGCTGCTTTAGTATATTCTCTGGTTCATTATTACAACAATGTTAACACCACATTAGCAGCGGGCTATTAGCGTTAAATTCCGAGTCTAGATTATTTGAAACAACACTTTGTTTTTCAATTATCATTTTGAGGAACGACTCGCAGCCTCATATTTAATGGAAGAATTTGCAAACTGTCAGGCCACGTAGATAATGTGTTCAAGTTTTTAGAGCCTGAAACAACTGATATAAACTGCAGCAGAACTCATACAGGAAACTGTTGTGTAGAATGTGTTATTCGAAATTTTATTTAGAAAATCACTTGTCGCTTGTTCACTTTAGCGAATACATGCGACTTAAAACTAAACACCGTTTGTTTTTGTAACCTTGGTCTGAAAAGGAAGATCAGCATTTTGTTTAATTTTGACTAACTGTGTACTTTAAGAAAAGATAATCAGAAAATACATTTCTCCAACTGCTTGCCAATAGTTGGTCATTTTGTATCCAACGAGTGTACACATTGAACTCTCACAGCGTGGAATGCAGGGAGTATTAAACACCTATGTACTTCCTGGTGGGCAACATGAATCACAGACCTTGGCATTGTCACTTTCTTAATTTCTATTTGCCATCAATAAGAACAATAACCAAATTACACCTTTTAAGCGGCTTTCACGTCGGGATGAAGTTCTCTGGCGCTGGACAGTCAGTGTTTACACTCCATACATAACGAGAAGGAATCCAGTATCACCGGTGAACAAAATGCACTTTTGTCCATAAAAGACAGCAACCACACGTGCTGAAACACCACAGCGATCTGAGAATGATAACTTGAAGAACAACTGTTGTCTATCGGCTTATTTTGTTGTTGTTTTGTCGGCAGCTAAATTATACGTAAGGTTCCACCGAGATTTGAACTCGGATTGCTGGATTCAGAGTCCAGAGTGCTCACCATTACACCATGGAACCTGTGGCTGCAAACCGATATTATTCTGATATTGCATTGGAATACTCAGTGGTGTCGAATTAATAGGTTGTTGTCGAGTCACTTCAAGCCAGAACTACGCAGTAGATTCTCAAAGCACGTTCTCCCAAACGGTCAGAGGTAATCGTATGTGTCCAACTGAGATGGAAAATTGGAAGTGAAAGGATCGGTGGGAATGTCAATCAGTGTAGAGCATACGAGATGCCTGTGTCCTGTGAGCCTTGAGGTGGGCCCTGGGATGAGGCAGTCGAGGCGGCTGTTGTTAGAGGTCTGATGGACTGCATCACAATGAGCCCGACAGCTGATTGCCAGGAGGGAACAAAGGGGTGGCTGCGGAAAGGGCCAGGAATGCGACAATGCAGGAAGGCCTTTGAGAGAAGAGAGTCCAGTGTGAATATTGCAGGAGCGAGATGGGTGCTTAGCGTGAGAGCTGTCAACTCAACGCGAGGGACTACAGCCAAGATGCAAGACTGAGACTGGGAGCTGGGATCAAATGTTGGGCGGTGAATGGTTAAGTCACTCAATATAGTGAAAAGGAGTAACCAGATAGTTGGACAGAGTATCTGTCAATCTAGATGTTAAACGAAATAAACGGATTTGTTGCAAAGGCCCTGTGGCTTAGTTGGCGAAGCGTCTGTCTCGTAAACAGGAGATCCTGGGTTCAAATCCCAGCCGGGCCAGAGTAACTAGTTACTGTTACTGTTGCCGCTGTATGCTGAACAACTGTAATTCTGGTTACTAAAAAGAAAGAAAACTGCCTGTTTGGATGGCTGAGAAATTGCAGTGAAATCGTGAAAAAAATATTATTGAAACTTTTTCACATTCCGACAGCAATCTGATCTGATATCTGGGTTTCCTTTCATGTGGAGGACTGCATCTATCTCTGCAGGACAGGCTGGTTTTGGTCCCAATTTTTACTTCAGGTTGGAATTTAGTTGGTGTGAGTGTCTCTTGAACACGGTGATTCTCTTCCACCCGCCCACATGAGCTATGCTAATGTAAAAGTGTTAATATTAACACTCAGAAGCAAGAAATTCCCATTGTTTGCTGGGTAGCTGCAGTGGGCTTTTGCCTGTTCTACATCTGAGAAACAAATAACAAGCAGTCAGTAAATATATAGAACAATCTGTGAGAAACTATCATCAGCTGAAGGAAGACAGATCTTGTCGTCAAAATTTATTGAAACGGCCTCTACTGCTTTGCACATTTTCTAGCGCTTCACAGAATAAACTGTCAATTGAAGCGCAGCCGCGTATTGCACAAGGCAGTATCCCCATAAATAGTCAAAGATTGACGTGATCAATTTTATTAGTTTTTTTTAAAAGATTATTATTAGGTGTGTGTGTGGAGTAAAGAAATTTGCCCACAATTGCGCCGTGGATTCGAAACTCAGGTCTCACGCTTGTAAGGCGAGTGCTCTACCCACTAAGCTACAAGACTGCAAGATACTTTATCAAATGCATGGTTTCATATTCTGTTGGCAACTGGCGAATGTTAGTAGTTTTCTTTGATGTTGCGAGGTGCCAGCCTACTTTTTAATGATGATCAGTACTAATTATTTCGGGTTTCACCCTGAGATTCCTACAATTGCAAGTGAAAACAGGTCAAATCAAATAAATAACACAAAGTTTGTTTTCGAATCCACCACGTCTCCAACTGGTGGATGTAAAACATACTATTTTCTAAAGCGCTGCGAGCAGGGTTCGAACCTGCGCGGGAATATCCCATTGGATTTCAAGTCCAACGCCTTAACCACTCGGCCATCGCAGCAACTGTTGCCGTTTCCACTGTGAAATTCTCCTTTTTTTAATCAGAATGTTTCTTAATCTGATAATTTGGGAAAACTCTGAATGAAAGCATTCTTCGATCTTGACTGATATTGTCTGAACAGCACAGATAAATCTGCCGATTACATGCAACATTTTTCAGCCACTTTCAGATAATCCACTTCCTCAATAAAATCAATATTCACTTGATGTATTGATTCCCTTGAGGCAGAATAACAACAGCGGTAACAGAGGGGTTGCTGGTATCCCTTTGAAGATACCACACAAAAAGATTGAGAAGGGAAGCAAGTTTCTTCCTGTGACCCGGACAGTAATTCCTTGTTGAATGAAATGTGTTCCTGCTGGCTAGCGCTATACACATCTTATCAACGACCCAAAGCGCTTCACAAAATATACTGTAAAGTGAATTGACTGTATATATATTTGTGGGCGAATGGCGGCAGCCAATTGCGCACAGCAGTGTCGCACACACAGTCGTGGATTGAAATGACCAATTTTATTATTGCGTTTTATTTTGTTAGAGAGATTATTATTGGGCGTGTGGAGTAAGGAAACGTGCCCAAGGGTTCGCCCTGACCTGCCTGGATTCGAACACAGGTCTCCCAAGTTTGGTCTCCCCAGCTTGCAAAACAAGTGCTCTAACCACTGAGCCACAGGAGCTCCGATATGTTGATCAGTCGTGCAAACCTCGAAACATAGAGCAGAATTCATTTGCATCATCAATTGACACTTCTGCTTTTAAAATGAGAAGTTAGCGGAATGTGATCAAAACCAAAACCTTTATTTGGAACAACGCGGCAAAAATTGCACTAAAAACACATTTCGGAGAATAGTTTGAATTACAGTTAGACATTTAGAAGTTACGTATTCATAAATCACCATCATCGTTCCCAATCAGAAAGATTTTACTGTGACAAAAATTTTGAATAATGCTCACCATTTATTCCGTTGCCAATTGCAACAGTTATATTTGTACATGTATGTCAGCCATCTGGTTTTTTGGTCTGGGGTTACATTTACACTGGCTGACATTAACATTATATTGACGGAACTCTATCTGTGATTTCAGCATTCACTCCGAGGCAGTGGAATGAAATCACGCAAACACCTGCACCAGGGCTAGTTTCCTAATGTTTCTAGATTAATATCAAGTACATTGGTACTGTCTGCATTCTTCAATGTATGACAGGTACTGCTTGAATGAAAAAAACCCAGACTTGATTTGATTCTGAACGTTTGAGTAAAGACATGTAGACTGGTTTGAAGACAAATTGATCTAATTTTCCTCTCTATGATATTACACTGCACACACATTTGATGATTGGCAGTATAGCGGGAGATTTACCTTGTGTGTCAACACCCTGCCATTGGGACGTCCTTCAAATTAATAGGCGCAAAACACAGAACATTTCTTCTGATTGTTGAGGGAGCTTAGTTCTGTATCTATTCCTGAACTGAGTATATGAACAGACAGTGATGCTGGAGCTTTTCCGCGTTTTTAGAATTTTCTGTGCCTATTTAGAATAGACGTTCGAGTATTGCTAATTAAATAATTCAGCAATTAGTATAAAAGGAAATCTCACCGATCTCTTAATCTCTTCTCTGAATGAGTCTGGGTAACAGCGTAAATGCATGTGGTTTTACAGGAGCTTAAAAGCCGCCTATTAATTTGAAGGACGTCCCAATGGCTGGGATCATTGTAGCCTGAGAAGTAATTTGACACTGAAATTCTCCAGTATATGAAAAATAAAACATACGTCATCCACAACACTATAAAATTGCCTGATATCGCAATAAGTAAAACAATGGCTTTCCTTCGGCTCTTCATTTCTGGATCACTATCTCTCTCACCTCTATTCTTGTCCACATCACTGTGTCCCCGCCATCTCCTGCGGGCTCGACTGGCCTCCAGGAAGTGCCTGACAATCAGGGCGTTGAGCAGCAAAATCACAACGAATGGGAGAATCGGGGTTAAAATTGTGTCGATGAGGTCATACACTATCCATGGGAGAAACGAGTAAAAGTTTGCTATAGTAACACATCCCATCGGTACACTGTTAAGAATGATCTGTGGTTCATCGGAAAAATACCAAGGAATGCTTTCCCCAAAGAAGAACACATTCAGCCCCGCTATTACTGCAGCAGCTGTTTTTTCGGTGCAATATTTAGTTTTCAGTTGTTGGCAGCAGACGGCGACATGATATCGATCAAGGTGAAAGCTACAGTTAGCCAGACAGAGATTGCCGATGCTGCACCACTCACTACAGCTAGCAGCGCGCAAACAGGAGTGATGTTCACGAATGAATATGGGAAGTAGTAACGAACAATGCGAAAGAAAATCACCGTGAAAATTACCACCATCAGATCAGCCACTGACATGGCCACTAGATAGTGAGAGACACATTTGGACCGCACCTCCCTCGGGACAGTATCAGAATGGCCGCGAGGTTAGCTACAGAGAGAGTGAGGGGAAAATGACCAGTTATAATAATCCATTTCTACAGTTGATTTTCTGCTGATAAAGTGTATATCTTGTGCTGGACTTTCTGTTGTGTTGTATTCGCTTCTCTCACATTCAGTCACTATTTTGCGGAATCAACGGGAGATGGAGAAAAGTCTGGCTCGCTGCTCATCACCAGGTAACACAATCACACACACATACAGAGACAGACAGAGATCCACAGAGAGAGGGAGATGTGCTGACATGTAGAGAGGGGAAACAGAGCAATAAACAAATAGGTGACTCACAGGACTATATAGAGTAAAACAGATTCAGTCAGAAAGGCACCAACACGTTTTGTTTAATCGGCAGAAAGATCTATACCCGTTCAGAGAGAGAGACAGTCACAGACATAGAGGAACTGGAAGATGCAGAGATACAACTACACAGAGCGTTGTACACAGACACATTGAGAGAGGCACAGAGCTACAATGAGACAAATAAATAATTTTTAGGTTACATCATAAAAAAAATAACAGAATTCCATCGCGTTCACAACAATTATTTTCTCTATTCAATGCCGCCCTTCTATCTTTAATACCTAAGCAGGCAAACTGGAGATGTCTTATTAAAACTTTATTCTCGCTACCGCACTTAGTTGAGAAATCACGTCCTCGCAATATATTTGAACGTCATCGGTCAGTTATCCGAAAAAGGGCAATGGGGAATTTCAAGGTTTACACAAACCATTATTTGCTGATTGCAAAGGTGAGATTGCTAAACTGAGTGAGGCTAGAAAATTCACTGCAAACTAACCTAAATAATGAATTGATAAATCACTTGCCAGGAATACCAACAGCAGCGAGAATCGGGTAGTAATTTTTTTCTGTTCTGTATATCATCGGATAGGCCATCTTCACGGTGACAAAATGAATCCTCTTCCTCAGAAGGCAGCTCGCATGCTAATTGTGTTTTAGAATAGCAGAAAACGGGGTCTTATTTAAATGAAAGTGGGGAACGCTCCTTTGAGCAATTTTACCGCACGATCCTGGCACGATGTTCTGTAACATGCCAATGATCGGAAGGAATCATTTCTGCAGCTTCTTTTGGTGCTCAGAATCACAAATTGGAAGTGTTTTCACACATATCTTATACAATTAAAGCGTAACTTGCACAATAAGCTTGCTGCTGTTGAAGATACGAGAATGACCAGAGTGGAAATTGGTCCTTGCTCACAATTGGTCAGAATAGAACAGCGCCAAAGCAACAGTTGGCAGAGAAGCATATAAGTTTGCAGCACTGAATTAGGACACCCAGCCCTTTGGACTTATTTGGAACTGCTCTTGCAGTCAGACAACCCAACCTGCTTCCTTCTTGATAGACTTGTGATTGTTTCTCTTTTAAAATATGTAATAAATAATCTGGTGAAACTTTTTCTGGAATTTTATGTAAAGTACATGAAGGATCTCTTCAGAAATCGATCCACGTTTCCACTAACAGTCATATTCCTCATTATCTCTGGGTATTAATAATAATAATGCTTGAAGTTGATATCGCGCTTTTCGCATCATCTTAACGTGTCAAAGCGCTTCACAGAATATACTGTAAAGTGAATTGACTATATATATATATGTGTGGGTGAAACGCAGCAGCCAAATGTGCACCGCAGTATCCCCCACAAATAATCTTGGATTCAAATAACCATATCCTAAATATACACTGGTGCTATTATTAGACGTATGGAGTAAGTAAACTTGCCCAAGTATTCGCATTGATAGGAATTAAACCAAGGAATCTCGTTTGAAAGTGAGTGCTCTAACCATTCAGTCACAGTACTCCATAATCGAACACAGTTGGCAAATTAACGGATTTATTAATAGAATGAGAATAGTCAGACAGGAAATGTGTAGCCAGAATACATGATTAATTTGCCTCAAGTGGTAGCGACAAGTTCAGTCAGTGTCGAGTTTTCAATTTGCTGTATTAATTTACACAAACCCTAAAAAATGATGGCAGCTCCACAACTCCCACGCCTGCAAAAGAGACGGCTTAAACGGTTAAGGAGATACATGTGGAATAAGGAAATTTGGTGTACGTTTTACAATGCTGGAAATCAAATCAAATCTCTGGTTTGGGAGCTGTGTGCTACATACACTGATCTCTGTTACAGATGATGTTACTGAGCTTTCTAATTCCACTACGAACATACTTACATAAGGAGGTTAAAGCGAGTTGTTTGAATTTGGAATGCATTGACTGAAAAGGTGGTGATTAGTCCGATTAGATAACAATGTTTATAAGACATTTATTTGGGGGAGGACGGGTTTGCGAGGTTATGGGAAGAGAGCTGGGGAGTGGGATTCAAATGCTCTTTATAAGAGCTGGTAGAGACTCGATGGGCCAATTGGCCTCCATTTGTACCATAAGATTCTATAATTCGATGAGTCGATGCACCATGGATCTTGCCTGATCTTGTCGTATTATCGCAGATACCCTAATTGGTCCGATTTCACATAAATACCGTGTCAACTTTGTTCAGCCGTTTCCTGACAATCCACTTTCTCAACAAGGTCATGATTCACATGATATGTTGATTCACTTGAGGATGAATATCAGCAGCGATAGCAGAGGTCTTGCTGGTATCCCATTGAAAATCCCACTACTCAATTTGAGAAGACAAGCGAATTTCTGCCTGGGTTCTTCCCAGGAAATCTTTTTTTGATTTAGCGTTGTATCTGTTGCTGTTTGCAGGCTGTTACTGCGGGCATCTGTGTGCAGCATTTACCCAAGTACAGTCTCATAACGGCCGGGAATTTGAGCAAGCTTTAGAGGCCTGTCGAAATAAGAAATAGACCTATACTAATTCCAATTAATCAAACACACTGGAAATTATTGCTTGGAATATACAGTAAACAGGTTACTCGTGGAAAATTTTCCACGAATGTGTGTGAGTCCAGGATATCAGCTGTGCTGTCGAGTTGTTAATGTGATGGACCAGAAAATATATTGAGAACGTTATGCGAATCGATAACTATCTTGCCGTGATATTATATTCTGACAATGTTTATAGTGAGGTTACAATACAATAATCCTGTGTTTGATTCAAAACTCACTTGATGAACTTAATATATATAACGCAATAAGATCCATGAAATTGAACACACAAAAATCATTACCTTCATATTATTTGTAATGACATTTTATTTAGATGTTGATCAGTCGTGCAAATCTCGAAACATAGTGCACAGTTCATTCGCATCAACAACAGCACATTCTGCTTTAAAATTAAAAGTTTGGGGAATGTGTTCAAAACCCAAACCTTTATCTGGAACAGCTCGGCAAAAAGTTCACTAATAGTGCATTTGGGAGAATAGTGTGAAATACAGTTAGACACTTAGGGGATAATTATTCGTAGATAACATTCAGCTTTACCAATCAGAAAGATTTCACTGTGACAATGATTTTGAGTGATGTTCACCATTTATTCTGTTGCTAATTTCATCAGTTATATTTGCAGATGTGTGTAAGCTCTCTGGCTTTTTGGTCTGGGATTACTATTGCACTGGCTAGCATTACCCTCATATTGACGGTACTCTATCTGTGATTTCAGCATTCACTCAGCGGCAGTGGTTTGAAACCACGCAAACACGTGCACTGGGGCTAGTTTCCCAATGTTTCTAGATATATATCTGGTAGTTTGATACTTTTTGCATTGTTCAATGTACGACATGTAGGTTTGAATGAAACTAAAACAAAACAGATTCGATTTGCTTCTGGAATGCCCGAATATTTGAGTTAAATCATGTAGACTGGTATGAATGCAAACAAAATTTATATAATTTTCCTCTCTATGATGGGTAGCTGCACATACATTTGCTTATTGACTGTAGCCCAAGCTTTACCGTGTGCGTCAACAAGCAACCATTTCAATGTCCTTCCTAAACAATAGGCGCTGAAAACAGAGCATTTCCTGTTATTGTTGAGGGAGCTTTATTCTGTATCTATTCCTGAACTGGAAATGGGAACGGACAGGGAAGCTGGAGCTGTTCTCTGTCTTTCAAATAGACTTTCATGTATTGCTAATGAAATAACTTAACAATTAGTATAAAAGGAAATGTCACTCCTCTCTTAATCTCCTCTCTGAATTGAGTCTGTGTAACAGCGTAAATACACGTGTTAGTACAGGAGCTTAAAAGGTGCCGCATGTAAGCAGATTGCTGAATAATGTTCCAAGGATCATTATCGCCTGAGAAATAATTTGCCCCTGAAATTCTCTGGTATAAGAAAAATAAAACATATGTCATCCATAACACTGTAAAATTGCCTGATATCGCAAAGTGTAAAACAATGGCTTTCCTTCGGCTCTTCATCTCGGGATCACTGTCTCTCTCATCTCTATTCCTGTCCGCATCACTGTGACCCCGCAATCTCCTGAGGTCTTGACTGGCCATCAGGATGTGCCTGACAGTCAGGGCATTGAGCAGCAAAATCACAACGAATGGGAGAGTCGGGGTTAAAATAGTGTTGAGGAGGTCATACACTGTCCATAGGATAAGTGAGAAAAAGCTTGCTTTAGTTTTACATCTCCACGGTATATTATTATATATGAACCGTGCACCAACGAATATGGGAATTCATAACCAACAATGCGATAGAAAATCACCGAGAGAATTACCACCATCAGATCAGTCACTGACATGGCCACCAGATAGACACATTTGGAGAGACCGCACCTCCCCCGAGACAGGATCACAATGGCCACGAGGTTAGCTACAAGAGAGAGAGAGAGAGAGAGAGAAATGACCAGGTATGATAATCAATTTTTACAGTTGATTTTGTGCTGATAAAATATATATTTTGTGTTGGAAGTTCCTGTTGGGTAATATTCGCTTCTCTCACATCAAGTCACTATTTTGCGGAATCAAAGGGAGATGGAGTAAAGTCTGGCTCTTTTCCCATCACCAAGTAACACAGTCACACACACACACACATACAGAGACAGACAGAGATTCGCAGACAGAGGGAGATGCACTGACATGCAGAGAGGGAAATGTAGCACGAAACAAAGAAGGGACACACAGGACGATGTAGAGAAAAAATACATTCAGTCAGTAAGGCACAAATACCCTTTTTTTAATCAGCAGAAAGATCTATAACCGTTCAGAGAGAGACAGTCACAGACGTAGAGGGAATGGAAGATACAGAGATACAACTACACAGCGAGTGATCCACAGACACAATGAGAGAGGCACAGAGATACATGAGACAAATAGAAAATTATTATACTGCATCATAAAAAACAATTACATAATCAATATGCCATCGGATTCATCTGATCTATTTTGAATGGTGCCCTACAATCTCTAATACCTAAGCAGGGAAACTGGAGGTTTCTTCCTAAGCTTTTATTCTCGCTGTGCACATCCATGTGAGGATGTGATAAGAAATCACATCCTCACAATTTATTTGATCGTCAGTGGTCAGTATCCCGGAATAGGGCAAAAGGGAATTTCAAGGATTACACAAACCACCATTTGCTGATTGAAAGGTGAGATTGCTAAACTGAGTCAGACTACAAACTTTACTGCAAACTAACCTAAATAATGAATTGGATAAATCACTTGCCAGGAGTTCCAACAGCAGCGAGAATCGGGTAGTAAATTTTTCCTATTGTCCCAATTATCGGATAGGCCATCTTCACGGAGACAAAATGAATCCCCTTCTACAAAATGCAGCTCACGCAAAAAGAGTGCTTCTCAAGAGCATAAAACTGGGTATTATTTAAATGAAAGTGGGGAACGCTCCATCGAGCAATTTTACCGAATGAAACTTGGGGAGTTTGAGCCGTGTGCAAACAAAAACATTATCTCCCTGAGTTACGCAATTCACCCCAATGATGTAATTTGGGGGCAGCTGGGTGTCCATTCCATGATGAAACCCAGGCCCACAACTCCACACACGCCACCGTGTGTCAGTGCAATGTTGTTCATAATTAACGAAACCATCAGAGAGATGCACATGTGTGTGTGTGTCCCACACCTACACACAGTATTCACCAGCCTGGAGTGTGTGTGTACATTGTCTACACAGGGGCCACTCACTAGCATTGAACCCACTACCTACTGCATTGGTCACAGCTTGGGAGGGACAAAGGCCTTTGTGACCACAGTGTATACAGGGCGCTGAGGTCACTGCTGTAGTTTAACCCGTAAATGGTGAAACGCTTTCCACAAAGGATAATGCTGCCATACAATTCCAATATACTGCCTTACATTGTATACACCTGGCTGTGAAATGCTAGTCAGCCACAAAGGAATAAAATATTCATGGGTTAAATGTATTCCTCGGTGTATATGTGTGTCTATCTAGTTTTGGGAAATGAGGTAGGGCAAGTTCAACAGGTTTCTGTAGGTGAGCATCTAGGGAATAGTGACCACAATATCGTTAGATTCAGAATAATTATGGAAAGGGATAAGGAACGATCACAGGTGAGGACACTCAACTGGAAAAGGGCTAATTTCAATGAGTTGAGGTGGGACCTAGCCAAGGTGGATTGGAAAGAAAAATTGGCAGGTAAGACAACTAACGAGCAGTGGGCAGCGTTCAAAGAGGAGATAGTTCAGGCACAGGTCAAAAGCATCCCCACAAAGGTGAAATGTAAGGCATCCAAACCTCCCTGGATGACTAAGGAAATCGGGGCCAAAATCAAACAAAAAAAAGAGGCTTATGATAAGTGTCAGGCTCAAAATTCAGAAGGGAACCAAGCAGAATATAGGAAGTGTAGGATAGAACTAAAAAAGGAAGTTAGAGGGGCAAAGAGACTGCATGAAAAACAATTAGCGAGTAAGATTAAGGGGAACCCTAAGGTTTTTTACCAACATATTAAGAGTAAAAGGTTGGTCAAGGAGAGGGTGGGGCCAATTAGGGACCTAGGAGGAAATCTCATTGTGGAGGCAGAGGGCATGGCTGATGTACTGAATGAGTACTTCGCCTCTGTCTTCACAAAAGAAAATGATACAGCCAATGCCATGGTATTAGAGGAGAGGGTAGGAGAAATGGATAGAATAATTATAACCAGAGAGGAAGTGCTAACAAGGTTGACGTCGCTCAAGGTGGATAAGTCACCTGGTCCGGATGGGATGCACCCTAGGTTACTAAGTGAGGCACGGGAGCAAATAGCAGGGACTCTGGCCACGATCTTTCAATCTTCCTTGGACACAGGGGTCGTGCCAGAGGACTGGAGGATAGCTAATGTTACTCCCTTGTATAAAAAGGGGCAGAAGGACAAGCCTGGTAACTACAGACCAGTCAGTCTAACGTCGATAGTGGGCAAACTTCTAGAGTCCATAATCAGGGACAAGGTAGATCTTCACTTAGAAAGATATAGGCTAATAAAGGACAGTCAACATGGATTTGTTAAAGGCAAATCTTGCCTTACAAATCTGATAGAATTTTTTGATGAGGTAACGGAATGGGTGGATAACGGTAGCGCAGTTGATGTAGTTTACATGGACTTTCAAAAGGCATTTGACAAAGTGCCACATGAGAGACCTATTATGAAATTAAAGGCCCATGGCGTAAAAGGGACAGTGGCAGCGTGGATCCACAACTGGCTGCGAGACAGAAAGCAGAGTGTTGTAGTGAGCGGCTGTTTTTCAGATTGGAGGGAAGTGAGCAGTGGTGTGCCACAGGGATCGGTTTTGGGACCATTGCTGTTTGTAATCTACATCAATGATCTGGACTTGGGTGTACGGAGTACAGTTTCCAAGTTTGCAGATGACACTAAGTTAGGGAGAATAGTAAACAGTGAGGAGGATAGTAGCTATCTGCAAGAGGATATAGACAAATTGGTAAAGTGGGCAGACACATGGCAGATGAAGTTTAATGCAGAGAAGTGTGATGTGATGCATTTTGGGAGAAGAAATGAAGGGAGGCAATATAGGCTAGATAGTACAATTTTAAATGGTGTGAAGGAACAGAGAGACCTGGGGATTTGTGTTAGTGACTCGTTGAAGGTGGCAGGACAGGTAGACAAGGCTGTTAAGAAGGCATATGGGATACTAAGCTTTATAAATAGGGGTATAGAGTACAAAAGTCAGGAAGTGCTGACTAACCTCTATAGGACTTTGGTGAGGCCTCAGCTGGAATACTGTGTTCAATTCTGGTCACCACACTACAGAAAGGATGTGAAGGCATTGGAAAGGGTACAACGAAGATTTACTAGGATGGTGCCAGGATTGAGGGACTTCAGCTATGAGGAGAGGCTAGATAGGCTAGGGTTATTCTCTCTGGAGCAGAGAAGATTGAGGGGAGACCTAATAGAGGTTTATAAGATCATGAGGGGTTTCGACAGGGCAAATAGAGAAAAACTATTTCCACTCGTGGGTGAATCTGTGACTCGTGGTCACAGATTTAAAATAGTTTCAAGGCGCAGTAGAGGGGAGCTGAGGAGAAATTTTTTCACTCAGCGAGTTGTTCGAATCTGGAATGCATTGCCTGAAAAGGTGGTGGAGGCTGATTCGATAACAACTTTTAAAAGGGAATTAGATCTTTATATAGGGAGAACGGGTCTATTAGGCTATGGGGAGCGGGCAGGGCAATGGGATTGAATCGCTCTTTTCAAAGAGCCGGCACAGACTAGATGGGCCGAATGGCCTCCTTTTGTGCCGTAAAATTCTATGATTCTATGATTCTATGATTCTATCACTTTGTGTGTATGTGTTTGTGTGTGTGTGTTATGTGTCTCCGTCTTTCTCCTTAACAACTGTGACTCTGTATCTGTCTCTAACTCTTTCTGTCTCTCTCTCTCTCTCCCCCTCTCTCTCATTTTGTGTGTCTGTTTATGTAGACACAGGTGTATGCATCTGTCCCTCTGTATCTGTCCCTATGTGTGTGTGTGTGTGTGTGCATTTATGTGTGTCTCTCTCTGCTTTTGTGTGGGTGTCTCCCTCCCTCTCTAACCCTGTCTCTCTCTAAATGACTTTAGCCCTGTCTGTCTCTCACTCTCCCACTGTGTGTGTGTGTGTGGGTGTGATTGTCTATGCTATGCATTGCATTTACTATGTTAAACTGAGGTTCTGGCTGCACATGCGGATGCCACAATATCCCAGCTCCCATTTCAAATAGTGCGGGAGATTCTGTAAGTTTGCTGGGTAAACAGTCCCACAGATACATTGATCAGTCACCTTATGGATGAATCTTGCAATTTACTGTGCGCAAAATCTCTCTTGTATTTCGAATCTACCGAAGCACTATTCCAAGATCAAATAGTAAAGCTGTGGAACATATTCCCGTAGGAGACTGTTTAAGCACAAAGTATTTATTGAAAAAAAACTGGTTAGGTTTGTTTTTGGAAGTATTGTAACATAGTACATATGTTGTTCGCGGACATATATGATTGCGACCAGTAGGAATGTGAATGGTGAACTAAATGCCTATTTTTTGAAAAATAGTTTGTTTATATCCTTACGCTTCAATCAAAAATTCCCAATAAATAATCGCTGTAGAATATATACTGTGAGCGTTGGTGTGGGCGTTTGAAAGAGATGACATGAATTATCAAGTTTATTATCAGTACTGTCTATCATTATTTCAACTAACATGTTTAGAATATTGGCTGAAATGGGAAGAATCAAAGGCTTCGGACTCTAGTAGTGGCGCTGTGATTACTACTGAAATTTAAACATTTAATGGTGAATTGTGTACCACTCCACACAATCCCAATATGATTTGCAGACATTTGATGCGTCTGGTTATGAACTGCGGTACCATTTGCAAAGCTTTCAGTTCGGCTCATTGGGTGCATTCGAGTCTCTTGGTAAGAAAAATCGTGATTTAAGTGTTTTGCTGGAGATGTGTTGCTTTGCCGGGAGTGCGGTCTTTTAGATGAGAGTTTAAACTAAGGTTTTTGTTCAACAATAGCTTCAACAACAAAATTATATTTACAGATTACGCATCGAGAGGACGAGCAGTCAGGCCTTGAACCTATCCTGCGGGTGGTACAGGGCAGTGGGGAGGGTCGGGAGAGAGTCAGAATGTTGCGAGAGAGTTGTGAGGGCAGCAGATGGCATGTCCAAGAGTATGGCCTTCAGAACGTCCGTCAAAGAGGCGAGGGAGGAAGGTGAAGGTTTTGTGGGAAGGAGCTCCAGAGGGTGGGGACAGAGAGGCTTAAAGCCCGTCTGCCAATGCTGGGGCGGGTCGGGTGGGGGCTATAGTGCAGGCCTGAGTCCGCTGAACGCAGGGGTGGTGAGGTTCACAGGGCGACAGCAGGTCGGAGAAATAGTGGGGGGCAAGGCCGTGAATGGACTTGAACGCGCGGACGAGGATCTTGCTTTCGATACTCTGCCGCATGGCGAGCCAATGGAGCCGAGTGAGGGTGGGAGTGACGTGGTCACGGAACTTGGTACACGACCTGCAGAGTTGTGGATGATCTGGAGCTGATGAAGGTAGGAATCAAGAAGGCCGACATGGAAGGAGTCAATGTGGATGTTATCATTTCCCATGGCACGTTTCAAAATTATCAGTGAGTTTCAAATAGTCAACAATAACAATCCCTCGTATAAAATTAATCACTCACTTGGTGGCATTTACTGATCTGCACAATCTAGCTTGAGCCATGTCTCACTGCAGCATTTCGCCCTTCCGACAAATCCACCTCACTATAGTCCTAAACTTTGCAAACGTGCTGAAGAAATCATTTTGTGTGGAATTGTTCGGAGTTAAGTCTTACAAATCAGAATTTTGTCTGATCACATTTTATTGGACACACGTTTAACATTATCATAGTGGAACGGAACAGAACAGGGCCCAAAAATTGTTGTCACAGAATCATAGAGCATTGCATCACAGAAAGAGGCCATTCAGCCCTGTGACAGCAACTCGAAAGAAGTACATTATCTCTCACACTCCAATGATTATTTGCACACAGATTTGAATTTATTTGCCTTTGCATCTTTCTCTCTCTCTCTCTCTATGTTTTGATAGTATTCTATCATAATCGTTTGAAGGCCATTACCAAAAAGCTAAGTGAATGATGATTCAATCACACTTTTAATTATTGTGATTTAATCGTGATTCACTTAGCTTTTTGGTAATGTCCTTCAAAGTTAGCAGACACATGGCAGGTGAAGTTTTATGCAGAGAAGTGTGAGGTGATAAATGTTGGGAGAAGACATAAGGGGAGGCAATATAGGCTAGATATTCCAATTTTAAGGAATGTGAAGTAACAAGAATCCTGGGGAGTTATGCTGGTGACGCTTTGAAGGTGGCAGTTCGGATAGACAAAGCCGTTTGGAACGGACACAATGCTTTAATGATAGGGGTACAGAAAACAAAAGTCAAGAAATGCTGACTAACCGCTATAAAACTTGGTTAGGCCACAGCTTGAGTACTGTGTTTAATTCTGCTTATCACACAATATAAACGATGTTAAGGCATTGGAAAGGGTACAAGGAAGGATTGCTAAAATGGTACCAAGATTGAAGGACTTCATTGATGAGGAAAGGCTAGGCAGGTTGTGTTTATTCTCTCTAGAAGAGAGAGGGTTGAGAGGTGATCTAAAACAGATTGATAAAATCATGACCGAATTCGACAGCATGAATTAGTAAAATCTGTTTGCACTGGTGGGCGAACCTGTGACTCGCGGTGACAGATTTAACATAATTGCAAAACGAAGCAGAAAGGATCTGAGGAGAATTTGTTTGACTCAGCTGGTTCGAATCTGAAATGCATTGCCTTAAAAGGTGGTGGAGGCTGATTCGATGACAGCAGTTAAAGAGACTTAGATTTATGTTTAGGAAGAGCAGGTCTGTGAGTTTATGGGGAGAGAGCTGGGTAGTGGGATTGAGTTGCTATTTTCGATGATCCGGCACAGACTAGTTGGGCAAATGTGCTCCTGTTGTGTCGTAAAATTCCATTATTCTAGAGCTCAATTGAATACTCGATTACAAGTAATAGTTTGGCCATATATTCCCGTGGCTTCTCGTCTCAGCAGTCGAGCTTCATAAATACTTTCAGGGATTTAACCCTTAGCCTTATGACGTGCTCTGCTCTGGTATCGTAAGCCATCACTTAAATTGATCCTGTACATTCGAAATGAAATTGCAATTTGCCATGGGACTTCTGGATCAAATCAAGAGCCTACACGTCATGTAAGTTATTGACTAGATGAAGCTACATCGCATCAACACGGAAATCAGTGGAATTCTTCTGTATATCTACAGATCAGCATTCATGTCTTCCACGCCAGCTGCATTGCCATGAGCCATGCTATACCCAATCACCAGCATACCCTAAGACGCCATCGGCCTTACCACAAGCCAGGCCAGGCCTCCACAGCACAACTGCTTCCCTAGCAATAACCAAAACATGAATACCCCTGAACAATTATTTCTTGTTCATGATTGGAATGAGGCTAATTGCCAACCTATCGTGAAATTATTTTCTGTTGAGCCCTGCAGCTCGGTGACTTTGGTTCTAAGAATATTCGTTTGGATGTCACTTCATTAAACGATCCAATGCAATCCACGAGAATGGATTCATAAAGTCGTCAATTTTTATTGTCAGTGACGATGTGGCGAGTGGAATACTTATATCAACTTGGTTTTGTGAAACGTGGAACTGCGGACACTACAGAGGATTGTGTAGGACAATCAATAAAAAACCGTGACAGAAGCGTGGGTAGGATTTTCAAGGGAGTTTATCACAAAAAAACAATGGCATGAACAGACAATCACATAAAAATAATGTGCGATTGTAAAATGAATTTTCGATGAGAGGATGAACAATGGCGCTGGCAATTCAGGGATTTGCACGTTGTATGGTGTTCAGATCGAAAGAGGTGGAGGCTGAGGGAGAATAGTGCAGTTAGTCTTGTCAGAGTAATATGACGAGGAGATGGGTCAAGCAAACGCTTTCAAATAGACCACGGATTATTGGTACTGTTACGGCCGATTTGAATCAACGAAATGTCAAGAAATTCTCCAAAGCTCAGGTGCCGATATCAGGTGCTGATATCACGTGCTCCTAATTCTTATATTCTTATGTTCTTATATCATCACCCTTCACAGATACATTCACTCCACACATTACGGAGAAAATATGGCATCTCGGAATCCTAATCATCCATCAAATGTATGGACTATTATGGGATGGATTATTGTTATTAGGCATGGGGAGTAAGGACACTTGCTCAAGATGTTGCCCTGATCTTCCTGGATTCGAACACAGATCTCACGTTTGTTAAACGAATGCTCTAACCACTGAGCTACAGGAGCTCTCACTATTAAACCTAGCATTCTAGGGTTGTGGTAAGGCATGATTACACCATCGAGACGTCTGAAAGCGCTTCACTAATATATTGTAAATTGAATTTCTTGTAGTTTGTGGACAAAGCATGGCAGCAAATTGCAGAAATCAGTATCTCAGACACATCCTGGGATTGAGTGATCAAATTATATTTATTTATTTCACTGGAATTAATTATCCTGGAAAAGTGTTGCCCTAGTCGACTAACTTGTAACTGTCTGCTGGTAAACAGAGGCGTGTGGAACAAGGAAATCTCCACAGCTTTTCACGTTTCGGAGAATCAAGCTCAGGTCTCTCGCTTGTGAGGTATATACTCTAATTGCTGAACAAGTCCACTTCACTGCAGAGTTGTGGAAAATGACTATTGCAAATACCCAAATAATTAGAAAAATTATAATAACAATGATACTGGAGTTAGATAGTGTACCTTCCCCATCAGGAGGACGTCCAAAAGTGCTTTACTTTATTTAACGGTAAGTGGAGTGAAGGTTAACACGAAAGCCCAATTGCTTACAGGAATATCCCACAAAAGTTCAGACAGTCAATAACAAATTTTACATGGCTGATTGTGGGACAGGAATCTGGGTTAAATTCTCGATCAGCAATAGGGGGTATTTAATCTCCACCTGACCTGACCAAATGAGCTCGTTCGATACACAACGTAACAATAGGTAAATATTACCCACAATTGTAGCGTTGCCATTTCAGACCGTCCGCCATAGTTAATTAAACATGTGTGGCCTCCATTATAGTCACCCTCGCTTCTTCTATTCTGAGAGACACATCGCCCTGTATCAACCCATCTAACAACAAGTACGTTCTGCCTGTGTGGGATTCATCCTGATCTTCTGTTTGGTAACGTCCATCAATGTATAAGTTCAGGGGCGATTCAAACTTGTTCCTGAACCTTCTGATCTCCAACACCCTCCTACCTCCCCCCCCCTCACTGACGTGACAGGGATATCGAACACTTACAGTCCAGCACCACTTCTGTACCAGCTCTGGCTGTGATCGGGTAAGCAGCGCCACTCACATTAATATCTCTGCTTCAATGACAAACAATGGGTACGGTTAACATGGCCAGAAACACATTGACAATATACAGTCACTGAGATGCGATCGAGGTGCATGCTTTGAGGTTGAGGATATTTGGCGTGAAGCAATTCCATTCCCCCTGATGTTTGTGAAAACTGCCAAATATCACTGCCGTCTTCATAAATCCCTACATCCCTACAATCAATAAACTGTTCTCAATTGAACAATTACCTGGAGCTCCTGTGGCTCATTGGTTAGAGCACTTGTCTTGTAAGCTGGGGAGACCAAGCTGGGGAGACCTGTGTTCGAATCCAAACAGGTCAGGGCGAAATCTTTGGCAAGACTATTGTGTGCAGTTTTGGTCTCCTTACTTAATATAGGACATACTTGCCTTAGTATGCAGCGTAGATTCACTAGGTTAGTTCATGGGATGAGGCGACTGACCTATGAGGATAGGTTGAATAGACTAGGGCTGTAATCTCTAAAGTGTAGAAGAATTAAGGGGTATCTTGTTGAAACATATAAGATTCTTAAAGGGCGGGATAAAGTAGACATTGAGGGACTGTTTCCCCTGGTAGGAGAATCTATAACCAGGGGTCATATCTTAAAATTATGGGTCAGCCTTTTAGAACAGAGTTGAGGAAACATTTCTTCTCCCAAAGAGTAGTGAATATATGTAATTCACTACCCCAGAAGTCTGTAGATGCTCAGTCCTTGAATAGTTTCAAATCTGAGACTGATAGATTTTCAAAATATATAGGGATTAGAGGATATAGAGATAGGTCAGCAGATCAGCCACGATCTTATCAAATGGTGGGGCAGGCTCGAGGGGCCGAAAGGCCTACTCCTGCTCCTATTTCTTCTGTTCTTATCTTACTTACTCCACACGCCTAATAATAATCCGTCCAAAAAAAAACAGAATAATAAAATTGGTCATTTCAATTCACGACTGTTTGTGAATTGAAGTAGCAGTTGGCTACCGCGATTCCCCCACAAATATATACAGTCAATTCACTTCATATTATATTCAGTGAAGCGCTCTGGGACGTCGATAAATTAGGAAAAGCGCTATATCAAATGCAAGCATTATTATTATAATCTTCTACCATTGAGAAAATAAACTGCTATTTCTAGAGTAATCATAATCATTGCATTTGATACAGCGCTCTTCACGTCTTCTAGACTGTGCCTCAAAGCGCTTCTCAAAAAACTACTGCTACGTGAATTGACTATAAACACGAGAGCGAAACATGGGACTATATTGCACACAGCAGTGTCAAGCAAACTGTCGTGGATTCAAGTTACCAAATTATGATGTTTATTTGAGAGATTATTATCAGATATATAGAGTAAGAAATCTTGCCCAAGGTTTCGCCTGGAGTCAATCCAGATATTTTGCGTGCGAGGCGAGGGATCTAACCATTGGCAATGTCGCTCAAACTCACAAGGAAGCGAGCGATAAATTATATTTGATTTGGAGGTTATTGGCCTGCAAAATGCAGTAATCGTCCTCCTATACATTTCACATATTACCATATGTTTTATCATTCCACTGGACAGACAGACAGTCAGACAGACAGACAGACAGGCAGGCAGGCAGGCAGGCAGACAGACAGACAGACAGACAGACAGACAGACAGACCGACCGACCGACCCACCGACCCACCGACCCACCGACCCACCGATCGACCGACCGTCTGCCTCTACCTCAGTAATAAACACCCCCACCTTTCATGGATTTGAAATACAGACCTTATTTCTCACCAGCTCTATTGTGCAGTACAACTACACAATCAGTTTAATTTCTCACAATCACTCTCTGTAAACAAAGCAGCCTTTCTTTCTGTTCCTCTACATTAACCACATAAACAGTCGCTATTGAAGGCTGCTCAATGCCAACTGCACTGTGACCATATCTCACAATAAGATCCTGAGAAATTGTTGCAGAAAATTAAATGAAATGATATGGAACTGCATAAAAGTAAGGATGGTTTATGTTCACTGTGTAAATACCCTTCACAACTGTTGGAACAATGCCATGCAGTTACTGACTTCCCCATTCCACTTCACATCCAAGCGATAGGAATGCGTTGTAATACTCCATATCACTTGGACCTTGTTCTGATCCGAAGTGACGTCAGCCCCTCTAGCAATTCCCCCCCCCCCACCCCACCACCACCCCCAACCACTCCCCCTTCATTATGAAGGTGAAGTGACAGATTCCATCTCCTCATCGGCAGTGTGAGCTCTCAGGCTGTTTGCTATCTGAACCATTGCTGAAATCTGACTCTCAGTTTAGGAAGCGGCGCTGCTCGCGAAATCAACTTCAAGCATCGTGCAAGTCCCGACAGCTTTAACTTGCTGATAGCATCTTTAAAACTTCAGTAGTAATGAGATAGTTTCAGCACCAAAGTTGAGAACTATTCCATCAAGATTGGCGATATGGTGATGCATTGCAATATGGAATTACAAACATTTTACATGTTGATAACATCAACAAAATATTATTTCAAAACTACCTTTCGCATCAAGAGAGCCGACAGTTTTAGCAGCACAGCTGAAGTCATGGACAAAAGCGAAGTTATTGAGTGGTTCCTTGCAGTAGACTAGAAAGGGAACAAGGCGAACAGATTGTTGGATGGAGTTGCAAAATGTGTGGGCGGAGAGGCTGAAATCCCGGCGACCATTGCTAGGAATTGTTGGGCAGGACACACGGAGTAGGTCAGAGCCTGCAAACAGGTTGGTAGGGTCACAGCAGGTCAGAGATCCAGGATTGGCCACGACCAATGAGGATTTCTATCTCAACCCACTGAGCAACGGGATGACGGGGAGGAGTCGTGGGTTGTCATGGGGTCATGGAACCTCGCAACCTGTGCTTGGCACTTGACAAAACAGCTGGACCACTGGATATCAGTCTACGTCTATATAATGCCCCCCAAATCCTAAATCATCTTATCAAGTGAATATGTTAAGACATTAGTTGCTGACATGTAATTGGCTGATGAGCGAGCCCCTGATTTCCAATGATCCACGCCTCACATCTTGATACAATGAACCACTGCCGGAGTCTGAAGCACTTCAGAGACATTTGGAGTTCCTTTTCTATCTTGTGTTTGCCCCGTTCCTATTGTAACTCAGATATTGTGTTTTTTGCTCCCTCCTGCTGGACACGCAAACTGCAGATATCAGGCTGATTAGGATCTGAAACTCTCCTCAAATATGCATCTCACTGAAGCGCTTCTAAGAAATTTATTTCCCAACTGTCTGCCGAGTCACCCTGTGTTTTATTTAGCAGCCGTGATGTTCACGTTTAGAAGAATCTATCAAGAATCATAGAGATAAATAAAATTGCGTTTTTAAGGTACGCTGATGTTGCCGACATGTAGAGTCCAATGATCAAATGAGCCTCGTTGATGGTAGTACATTTACTAAATTGTCACCTTATACATTTACCCATTTTATCAACATTTAGTCAATATATTAACACTTGAACTTCTGAATTGTCTGCAACACATGGATAAACAAAGTACAGACTGGCAAACGCTTCACCTGTTCACCATTCCGACATAATAAACTTCAATATCAACTCTGCTCTATCAGCTCTGTGCTTTCAAGTACTAAATTCCATTGTGCAGGTTTTCGCCAATTGTTCTGAAGTGATAGTATCTGCCTCCAGGTTACTTCTCCCATAGTTACTGTAAACATCCTCTCGCATTTTAATATCACATATTGCTCTATTTTGAATTATTTACAGTCGAAATCATGGCTGTCGAATGGACCACGGAATGGAAATGATCCATTGCCTTATCTCTCCTCAGGAGCTCCACACATTGACACTGAGCTGTTGCGAGAAAGAGCTTCTCGATCGCCATTTGGATGTGACTGTCTAATAGTCACTGGGGTTCGGTGGAGGAACTTCAGCACAAATTCTCTCCAGGGAAGAGCAGAAACCAGTTTGCGGGCAGGATAGGCTCAAATCCTATCTAAAGTTACAGCTGCAACAGCATCGGACCTTGCATTTAACCTCGTGCACGTTCACGATTTCAAGTCGTCTCCAAGCGTTTGCCAGAACACACGAAATTTATAGTTAATGCATATTTTGTTCGCGAAACGCGGCTGCAAATTGTTCACAGCAGTATTCCACAAAAAGGGCTGTATCCAGACTTTTATTATGTATCTATATTGTTGAAGGGTCTATTACCCCCACTAAAGCAATATTCTAATAGACCAACAGCCCAGTTCCCAACAACTGCTGGGAAAACCATTGCTGTGTGCTTCGATTAAGAAACTTGCTGACGGTTTCACCTGTACAATTTACCCCGCCACCCCCACCCCCACCGCCTCCCGCACTCCCCCCATACATACACACAAACAAACACTCACACAGAAGAACAGTGGCAAAAAAAACTTTAATTTTTTTTACATAAAAGAGTGCTTCTCAAGTCGGGAGGCAGATACAATCTCCGCACCTCTTTCCAACAGCACTCATGCTGATTGTATCTGATCCACTGCTGAAATCTGACGCCCACTAAAGGGTGTAGAACTTCTCACAAAATCACCTGCATCTATGTGATACGTTCCTACGCGGATAATTTGCTGGTAGCAGTAATTTGCCGACTGCAAAGGCATCAATTTACACCAGGAAATAAATATTATAAATAATCTGTAAAGTGTGGTGATATGCACAGGCATTGCTGCATGAATTGGATACCGCTACACACTCCCTGTCCCGAGCTCGGGTCTGAAACAATGACTGTGCAGCGCCTTGGGTCGTCCTCCTGAAAGGAGCTTTACTGGTTTAATTTTGATTATGTAGTTGTTGATATGAACTAGGTATTTGAGCGAAGACGTGGTCGACAGTTCCAGTTCCTTGTCCACAATCCATTAAAAATCCTATGTCGTTTCATCAAGTTGACGTGTCAAGGTTTTACCTGTTGACCTGTACATGGGACATGAGCACACGGCTGGTCTCCATGTTATGCAGGACTCACACACTAACGTAAGATGACACCACCGCTGCTCGTCAGAGAAACAAAGGTTAATTTACTGTTTTCTACTTTATTGAGTTATTTCCAGTTCTACTGTTGTGTTGTCTGTTCCCTCCTGTGGGTTCCCTCCCGCTGGACAGGCGAGCGGCAGCTCTCAGGCTGTTTACGATCTGACACTCTCCTGGAATGTGACTCTACCAAAGGGAGGGGCGCTGCTCAGAAAATGGTGTCCAACCAGTTTGACAAGTCACTGCGTGTTTAAGGTTAAGGTATTTATTTTTCTGTACTGAGAATGATTTTCAGAGGCATTAGTTATAATCCATTAATAGAAATGAAGTCTCAAATTCATGTTGTGCATTTTTAAGCCTAATGAGCCGCTTGAAAATGTTTCAAATATTTAAAATCAAATTTCATCTTTTGAAACATGGCATAATTTGAGTTCTCCAATAAAATCAATAATAGTCTTAATAGTAACTACTTACAATAATAACATATTTTTAGAAATGTAAAAAGGTGATGTAGCTCGTCAGTCAGATGTCTTCACTGAATATCCTGTAGCGAGTAGTGATTGTAAGTTTTCTGAGTAAAATATCGATTAAAGCCAACATGTTGGAATATATAGTTTGTGGCAATTCGGTTACAATATTTGACGGTTAGAATAAATATCCAGGTCGTGAATGAACACCCAAATCAGCGGCGGTCAGAGGAAGAGAAGCCCCCAATCACATCCCAACTCCACACTTTCAAAACCCCGCACACCTTATCACAGTCAAAGGAGGAGAGACTGGGCTGTGAAGAAACTGTGTGTAATTGACAGTGGGCGTCTCCTCTCTGTACATTCAGCCAGGATTGATTCTGCATACAATAGTGTAGGTACACAACAAACCCGAGGAACCGGTTTGAGAGGTAGCTGATCCCTTGCCACGTCCACACATTCACTGAGACGGCGAACAGGATTAACACGCACACGTTGGGGCTTGAAATGGCTTCTCGTCTCCAGGCTCAGCGTCTGACCGAACAGCTAAACTGTCCTATTTGTCTGGATCTTCTCGTTGATCCCGTTACCCTGGAGTGTGGGCACAACGTTTGCCGCCTGTGCATCAATGGAAGAATCAGGAGAACAACTCCTGTCCGGAATGTCGGCAGGTCATTGCCAGCAGGATCTTCAGGAGAAATCGAGTCCTGGCGAATTTAACGGAGGAATATAAAAAGTTAAGCCAGTCTAAGCCGCCGACGGGAATTAGATCTCACTGCGAGAAACGCAGGGAGGAACTGACGCTTTTCTGTGACACTGACAAGAAATTGCTGTGTGTGATTTGTAGCCATGGGCGAGAACACAGAGATCACAGCTTCCGACCCATTGATGAACCTGCTCAAATCTACAAGGTAGCAAAATACCTCACATTGGATTAAATCTCACTCCTTTCATATTTTTACCTTCTAACATTTTAATTCTATGTGTTTCCGCCAGAATCAACTGAGATCATCCTTAGTTTCTCTCATACAGAGGAAGGACACTGCTTTGCAAATTGAAATCAAACAGAGAGAAAAGATTTCACAAGTAAAGGTACGTTGTATCGGGGCTTTTGTCTGTACAACCAGTATCTCCATTTACTGTGTATGCACAGTGAGGTGCCTAAATATCTCAATTTTTACCGCTTTTAAGCAGTGTGATGTCTGGTATTTTACAGGAATGTGTGAATAGCCTGCAGACGCATGTCACGTGTGAATTTGCTAAAATGCGCCAGGTGCTCACTGATAAAGAACAGTGGGTGATGCGAGACCTTCAACAGAGGGAGAATGAGATTTTGTACAAAATGGAGACAAATGTGCGTGAGATTCACGACAATTTAGATTGTATTAAAGAAGAAATCTCAAAGATACAGAAACAGATGAAAAACTCCCTACGCTGCCATTGTCCGTTACCTGTTTCCCGTCCTGAATGTTCAGCAACTTGGGATGTCCTCCCGACGTGTAAAGCTCTCTGGATATATAATTTTGTTGTTGTTTTTTGTACTGTCTCACACAAAAATTAAATACACAACGTAATACACACTCCCACATAAATACCCCCTGCACACCCTCACTCAGCCTCACACATTCACACACCCTTCACACATACCCTTAGGCATATTCACATTACGTCATAGAGTCTAATGCATGATCGGGCACAATTTTGCGCACAAACACGCCCCTTCCCCCAACATACACCACATGCATATCCTCTTACACACCATCCTACACACTCTATACAAACACCCAATAACAAACTCATTCACAGAAAGCCTCACACTCAACCTCACATAAAACAATACACATACCTTCACACAAACACAAATTATTCACACTCGTCTCACATACCTCCATTATACAACACTGATACATACTCACACTCCACTCAAACACCCACTCAAAGCACATATATTCTCACGTAAACATTCACAAATAGAAACGTACTTGCCCTCATTGACACACAACTCTCTGAAATCCCCTCACATAGACATGCATACAGACTGTGATCCTTTAAGATGGAAGCGTTTCCGAGTTGTAGCGGTGTTTACAAACCGTCTAAATTTCTAGGTCTGCCCTCACTCCACTCTGTGTTGTTTCTTTCTCTTAGCGTCGGCCTCTATGACACTTGATCCTGCCACAGCCCATCCCGATCTCATCCTGTCTAAGGACCTGACCAGTGTGAGACACGGAGACAAACGGCTGCAGCTCCCAGACTCCCCGAAGAGGTTTGATGCCTGTCCCTGTGTCCTGGCATCTGAGGGCTTCACATCAGGGAGACATTACTGGGAGGTGCAGATGGCCAACAAGACAAAGTGGGATGTGGGATTGGCCAGAGAGTCTGTCAACAGGAAAGGATCAATCAGAATGACAACAGAGAATGGATACTGGGCTCTCGGGTTGAGAAATTGGCATGAATATACAGTTTGGAGTACATTGCCCACTCGCCTTCACCTGGCAGAGAGACCCGGGAAGCTGGGAGTTTACCTCGACTATGATGGGGGACTGGTGATATTTTACAATGCTGACAACATGTCTGTTCTCTATGCTTTCACCAGTGTTTCCAACGAGAAACTTTATCCTTACTTCAGTCCCTGTTTGAATGAAGGTGGGAAAAACTCTGAGCCGCTGAGAATCTGTTGGGTGACAGTTTGATGAGGAGGAAAATCCTCAGCCGTGAACCGCGTTTGCTTGTGATTCCCACCAGGCTGGGGTGGGGAATACGGGTGAATTCTGTGCTTCTCCCCAGTTTTGATCTGAGTTTGTGAATGGAAAATGAATACACAATAATAAAATATAATAATGGTTACATTTAATTTAGCAACTGATCGCGACTTCTAGACTTCTCAAATAATCGTGCCATACACTGTAAAGTTAACTGACTGTAGAATTGGTACAGCAAACACGGCACGGAATAGCACACAACAGTGCCTACAAAACAGTCGTGAACTGAATAAATTAGTTTATTATTTTTGCAAGCAATTATTACTCATGGAAAGTGACACGTCGACCGACTCACAACCGGGTTCCTACTTATGGCTGGTAAACCGAGGCACCTGTGTGGAGGAAGGAAACGTGCACAACGATTCTGCCTGATGGGAATCGAACCAAGTTTTCTCGTTTGGGGGGCGAGTACTCTAACCACTGAGCTGCAGGATCCCACTGGGAGGCTGTGGGGGCTACGATGCACATCCCCTTCTCCTTATCTCACTGTGCTTAATATCCAGTCTATTTCTCGTGCAAGCTTTCATAAATGCGAAAATATACAACAAAGCTTGTCGTTTATCTCACGCATTTCACATTGTGATGATATCTCATATGTTTCTCAAGATTTTCGGTACTGATTGTGTTGTTTGTTCGTGAATGCAGCAGCGAATTTACACACAGCGTTATCCAACTTAAGTTACATTTCACACAATCAGAACCAGATCATGCATGGAGCTGCTGACATCTATAATAATTATGCTTGTGTATGTTGCAGAACTTATCGGATGTGGCGGAGAATATTTAAACAGCAATACTCAGAAATACTTACTACAATGAATACCAGGATGGAGCAATCAGCTCCTAGTATCCTAGTAATCACCCTTGTGTAGTAAACGATAACTTTTCACATTTTTCTGATGTCTCGTCGCACATTATAGTGTATACTGGAAATTGTAGTAACTGCAAAATTTGTGGTAGGTAGCTAACTGCGCACAGTGAGTGTCCCACAAACAATCTTGGAGACGAATTTTCAGAAAAGTAGCGAATATTACAGGAAGAAAATTGACCAGCATTCGTCTAACAATTGATTTCCTTCTGATTGCTACATCAACACAGATGGAGTAAGGAAACTTGCCCATGGATTCATCTGACCAATGTCCTCTCGATTACGTGGCGACCGGTCTAAACACTGAACCATGGGGACCACAGAATATCTGGGTGAGGAGTGGGAGGAGCTGCATGAGGAGCGGGAGGGGCTGGTGTGGAGGGCTAGGAGCTGAGTGAAGAGGGGTAGTGGCTTAGTGAAGGTGGTAGCGTTCTGAGTGTGGAGGAGAAGATTTGTGTGCCTCGATGTTGGTTTCTAAGTAAGGGATGTGAACCCAAATCGTTGACTCGCTTTTCCTCTCTCCGTAGATGTTGCCAGACCTGTCGAGTGATCGCATTCCTGTTGTTATTACTTTCTTTCCCCAACATGTCTTTGCTGATGTCACCCGCGAAGCTGCCTTGTCTGTCAGGTCTATGTCCCTCCCACAGTGTCTAGCACATGCTGGGGTTGGGCTGTGAATTGCCTGGAAGATCACCTCTGTATCACAGGGAAATGAACCATTTGTTTCTGGTGATCTATTACGGTGGTAGGTAAGTTGGAGAACTGGCAATTTGCATACTAGTATTAACCACCTCAAACTCTGGCACACTTTCCATCAATCAATCGTCTTATCCTTTATTACCAAGACCTTTCTATTAGACATTGGCGACAGTCACTTCCCCGTCTCCCCGGGTCGTTGTCAGGCAATGCGATCGACCCTGTTCGATGGTAACAGCGATGGTAACAGCAATTTGCAGATGTAATTAAAATCACACGGAAAAATATTCAGTCTTTTGACGAGAATGACACATAGTCCACTGAAAGTTGTGAACAGGGATTCAATTAAAAGCATTTAAACCCCGAAGGAAAACACTTACAATAATAATAATTATTGTCTTTTTTATAGCGCCTTCTCACGACTTCCGGCCGTTTCACTGCGAGACTGTTTCAGATTTTCGGGGCGCGCAGCCTGAAAATGTGACCTACAACAGCGACTGGTCTGTCTTTCGAAGTCCTGCCGTTGAGCCAGGATGGGAGGGTGCTGTCAATGGGAGCCCTGGACATACTACGGATCCTCCTCGATCAGGAACTGACCTAGGTACCCTCACAGCGAGGCTAGGTCTGGGATCGATTGTGAGAATGTATTACAAAACCCCAGATCACCTGCAGTCAGACTTACTCCTCTTTTACTTGAGAACATTGTGGGCAGCTACACAGTGTAATGGCACCATCTGTCGGCAGCGAAGCGGTACTACCACAACAATAACAAGATCGCACTTATAAAGCGCATTTCACGTCGGTAGGACGTCCGAAATGTGATGAACAGTCAGGTCCGGACACGAGCGAAGGGGAAGGCTAAGGGGTAGGGGGATGGGGAAGGAGAGTGGGAGAGGGGGAAGAGTTAGTGGGGCAGCCGAAGTCGCGGTCCAAGAGGAACGTCTTGAGACCGGCATTGAAGGAGGAAAGGGAGGAAGCGAGGTGGAGGGGCAGCGAGATGGAGTTCCACCGTGTCGTTGAAAGCCTGGCCGGGAATGGTTGGGCGGTTAGGGCGGTGGAGGCGGAGAATGCCTGTGTCTGCTGAACGGAGGGGACGGTCAGGCTGATAGGGAAGCAGCATGGCAGAGAGATAGGCCGGGGCAAGGCCGTGAATGGCCTTGAAGGTGAGGACAAGGATGTTGAATTCGATCCTCTAGGTGACGGGGAGCCAGTGGCGACGGGCGAGAGTGGGAGTGATGTGGTCGCGAAGCCTGGTGCGAGAGAGTACACGAGCTGCAGAATTCTGAATGAACTGAGCCTGTGAAGGGGAGGCCGAGGAGGAGAGAGTTTCCGTAGTCGAGCCTGGAAGTGATGAAGGCGTGGATGAGAGTTTCGCAGCAAGGTTGGTGAGATCGTGGCGGAGTCTGGCAATTTTGCGGAGGTGATCGTGATACTATATGGTGATGATGTTAATCTGAGCACACAGAAATTCACAATAAATTATTGTATTGCTCAACTACAGAATAGCATTAGGAGAGATGAACACAAGGTTAAGGTGTTGCTCTGTTTTCCCGCGCTCGACTATTAGATGGTGGCAATCAGACCTGAGGCACTTAGTAACAGAATCAATGTGATGGGATTAAGTGGGAAATACGTGTTTAGTCATAATAGCATTACTTGAATTTGGTAAAACGCTTTTCCTGTCACCTAGATGTCTCAAATAGCTTCACAGAACACACTGGGAAGTGAATTTACTATATATTTGTGGGTGGAAAGCGGCAGGCAATTACGCACCGCAGCGTCACACAAAGATTTGTTGGTCAAAATGACCTATTTATTTGTTGTGTTTATTTCAGGGAATATTGACGAGGAAGTGCCTTAAATTAACTTGCCTACGGTTTCTTCCTGCCTGACATGAAATCATACCGATGTCTCTCGCTTGTAAGGTAAGCGCTCTATTCATTGTGTAAAATACCATCATATTTATATGAACTGTATTCTGTGAATGTCAATGCTCTGACAACATCTGCTTTTTAATAATTATTACAGTATTATGATAGTACAAAAGCAACATCAAAATCACAATTCTTGTGCATGTCCCAAGTGATAATCCCTGCTAGGATTTCTCATCCCCATTTTTATAGCGCCTTATCTCCACATTAAATTTTCCGCATTGAAATGTATTTGCCACCAATCTCACGAATGTCCCTATCTTCCTATTACCATCTAGTTCAGCGTCGCAATCTACCTCCTTCATTATCTTGGTTTTATTTGCAAACTTAGCGACTGTGCCTGCGAGTCCTTGTCCCAGATCATTGATTTAAATGTGTAACGAAAGCGTTTCCCAAACAGACCTTTGAGCAATCCCAATGGTAAAGTTTCCCAGTACAATACCCTCTGGGATTTTCCAGCCCACCAGTTGCGTATCTATTGTGATAGACCTCTACTGATTTTCTGTACCAGCCGCTCAAGAGGAACTGTACCAAAGGTCTTCCTGAAATTTATTATAAAACATGCACTGCCTTAGATTTGTCAAGCTCCCTTTTCACACATTCAATGAAACCAGTAAACGCTTGCAGCAAAATGTATCATTTGTGAACCCACTGATGTTATATTAATTATTTTAATGTTGTCCAGATGCTGTATGATTTTATCCTTAATATGGGTCTCCATTACTGTACGCATAATGGAAATCAAATTTGGTTTGTGGTTTGCTTGGATACGTTTGTTACAATTGTTAAACATAGGAAAATCACCTGCCATTCTCTAATGCCCAGTCTACTTGACCATTATTATGGTTAGATTTTGTAAGGATTATTTGTACCTGAACAAATGTTTTCAACATGCTCACTGTTATGAATTATTTCTAATGGATTTCTGATTTGATGTCTGAAATAAACCGCAAACTATTTAATAATAATAATAAACCTTGCATTTTATGTAGCGCTTTTACCGTCTTCAAGACATCTCAAAGCGCTTGATAGAAAGCACTGGAGTGTGAATTCACCGCAGATTTGTCGAAGCAACCCGGCAGCGAATTGCGCACAGCATCATCCCCACAAACAGCCGTCGGTTGAATTTAACAACTTTACAATGACGTTTTTGTTTAGGGATTATTATTAGTCATGAGGAGCAAGGCAATTTATACAAGGACTCGATGTGACCTGCCATGTTTCGAAAACAAGACCCACGCTTGTATAAGTGCTCCAACCACTGAGCAACAGGACTACAGTTAGTCAGTGAGTGAACTTATTTGGTGCGGATTAATCACAAAACATATTGGTCACAGTCATAACAATTCAGTTTTATCACTGAACGCCCTGCAGGCACGTTTCAGTGTTAATCATAATCCTTCCATTTGATGCAATGCGGAAGTTCATTTGTATACGAGGCCCGATCAAAGGACGTTGTTTCTCTGCTCATTCTCGCCTTTTCCTGTTTGGCTTGCGAGTTGTGGGGAAATCCAGTGAGGCATAAATCACCCGTTTCTGATCTTCAGCCTGAGACTGAAAAATAAATGTACAGTAATAGTATAATCAGCACTGCATTATTTATATCTACTTATCACTTGGACCCATCTCAAAGCTCTTCACAGGATACACTATAAAGAAGATTGAATGTATATATTATCGGATAAATTGGCAGCCACGTGTACACTACTGTGTCTCCAAAATAATGTGAATTGAGTGACTTTTTACGTTTTTTCGTTTGAAGGACATATTACCACCCGCATAAACGTTCCACCAATTGACTGACAAGACAGTACATACTTACCAATGGTAAACCGAGGTTTGTGTGTGTATGTGCTTGTTTGTGTGTGGGTGGGTGTCGGTCTACGTATGTGTGGAGTAAGGTAATCTGGCTAATATTTCGCACTTTCTAGCCCATGTCTCTCGCTACGAGGGCAGAGCTCTAACTACGGAATCTGATATGCGTTTGCAGTATAAGGAATAGACGGTTACATAGTGCCAACTAACGATAACATTATCCACCAGTTTGTGGTCATTTGCTAAGAGGTTCAATAAAAAAATACTTTTCTAGCGCCCTTCAGATCAGAAAGTTGTCGCACGGCGTTGCAGTCAGGGATTGTTGGACCCGAGAAGGGAGTGTTGGACAGGAGCGTTGGAGAGCAGATGGTGGGGTGAGATAGTGGCTCAAAGCATGTATGAAGGAAAGGTCACTACACAGGACTTGAATAAGGCTAGGAACAACAACAAAAACATTACACTTCTATAGCATCTTTAATGTGATGAAGACGTCCCAAGGCGCTGGACAGTCATTTTTTAAGACCCGAGCTGGTGACAGGGATGATGGAAGGAAAGGAGGGATTTGGGGTTACCAATGGGATAGTCGAAGAGGATGGTCTTGATGCGGGACTTGAAGGAGGCCAGGGAATGTGTGAGGCTGAGAGATTGCAGCATAGTCATCCGAAGGGGTTTCAGCTGTGTAGAGACCATTAGTTATCAAAATGCACAATCTGCACTCTCACCACCCAAGCCTTGGTCCAAGCCGAGCTGCAGCTAAAAAAGTGTGGGGTTGGGAGGGTGATCTAAGGAGCGATCAACGCGGAAGCAATAGGGGGAGGGATTGCGGTGGAGGGGTTGTGCTTTAGAGCTCCAAAGTGTGGGGACAGTGAGTCTGAATCCCACCCAACCCCAAGTAAAGACACCATTCGGCTAGATAATAGGTTTAACATATTCAGCGTTGTCCTTTTCGATGCTGACCTCTGGTTAACTTTTGCAATATCGATACGTTTGACACATTTGACACATGCCCATATTAACTACCTCCTAATTTTCTGAGGATGCTGACTAGTCACCGATGTTGGTGACTGCTCAGCGATTTTAATCACTGATTTAGTATACACAAACTTTGCCAAAGAAGATAACTAATAACAATTATACCTGCGTTGATACAGCACCTGGACACATACCCGAGACAGCTCAACGTGCTTCAGGTTAGACAGTGTAATGTGGAATAACTGTGTGTTTTCTGGCCGAAACACTGTAGCCAATCGTTTACTGTGATAGCCCCACAAACAGCCATGGATTAGGGGACCAAACTAACAATACTATTATTAAAGGGATTATTACCTCCAGGGAGAGATCAAACAATCTTGGTATCTTTCTGTGTCTATTCTCACCCAAATGAAAATCAGTTAAAGTTAGTTTCAAAGACGGACCTTACCTGATTCAGACGCTGATTCCTGTGCATTGTTATATCTGCATAATAATTAAAGCAATAGAGACAATAATGTTAATAACTATAAAAACTTTGAGACTCAGAGCACTAAACTCATGAATTGTTTGTTGTAATTATAATAATACTTTTGGCAATTTTAATATTCATATTCACTTGGAACCTACCTTCACTGAGAGAATAACATTTTGAAACTAAAATAATAATAATCATCCTTTTATTTGACGTAACCTATTATCACTTCGTCTTGACGCCGTAATTCGCTTTAAAGTATACACAGAAAGTGAATTTACTGTATATTTTGTGGATTGAGTTACAACATTCTTATTTTTCTTACTTACAGAGAGGTAGGTGTGCTTGTGGAGTCAGTAAAACTGCCCAACATTTGAACCTGCCTGGGAGTTGAACCCATACCCTCTCGCTTGCTGGGAAAGTACTATAACTACCAAGCTACGGGAACCCACATGTTCAACCGCTATAAAATATGTTGCCAACGGAGTTGTATCAAAACACTTTGAGCGTGAAACAGATTGGTATAGTATAATAGAAATCTGAATTGGAATAATCTTGTTCTAAAATTACTGGAATGAATCTCACCTGCATGTTCATAATTTCCTAATTTTGTTTTCATTTTCGGATTGTCACTGCAAATTCGGAAAACAAAAGACTGTTATTTAAAATATATATAGATGAAAATACTTAACTGAATGATTAATTCTTTAAAAATGATAATCCTTGAATTAGATACAGTTCCTTATTACATATTCGGCAAGTCTCAAAGCGCTCCACAGAAAGTAACATAGAGTGAATTGACTGTCCATTTTTCGGGTGAACTGTAGCAGGTTTATGTGGTAACTGCCACTTTGGTTCTCATGATAATTTGCCATTGTCGTCCTTCTATGCATTTATTTCGCGCTAAACAAAATACACTATTGACGTGGACTGGAATATCAAACACCATTGAGGTTTTTACTGTGAAAGAAACATTGAAAGTATTTTTTACCGTTTATTGCGTCCCATCTTGGCGTTTTCTGCTTAAAACAGATTAGGAGATCAAAATGAAATTGTCGTCTTTAATCCTTGCATTCGACAAATCATATCTTTGAGACGTTTCAATGCGTTTCACCGGACACATTGCAAAGTGAATTGATTGTAAATTTTGTGGGTGAAAACGGCAGACAATTGCTCACAGCAGCGTCCAACAAATAGTTATGGATCGAGTGACCAAATTGTTATTTTCTTACTTTCTGGAAGCAATTATTATCTCCTGAATAGCTATCCACCAACTCAATATTAGGCAGGTTCCCGCTCACTATTGACAAAGAGAGGTGACTGGGAGCAAAGTAACTTTCCCAAAGTTGTGTTGTGTTAATATAGTTTGTTGTAATTTTTGTTGTAAGTCATATAACTTTACCGAAGATGCCATTCAGCCAATTTTGTCACTGCTGGTTCCTTGCTAGAGCTATCAACTCGTCCAACCCCCCCCCCCCCCCCCCCCCCACCCACCCGCCTCATCTCTCCCGATAACATTGCAAATTTGTCCTCACCAAATTCTTCTTTTGAACTAGTTGACAGATTTAAGATAAAATTACAGGTTCTGTGAAAATTGCAATCTCAACAAGACTTTTAGCGCCTTGGGACGATCTCTAAGTGTAATGTTTTTAGCTGTTGGTGCTTACCTGTCGGTTTGCATTTCCAAAGTGGGGCGGAGAGAAGAAACACAAGTACAAACAAGAGAACCAGAGCAATAATACCAATAGTGATCAGAAGGAAATCATTTGCAGTGTGGAGAGAGACTATGAGAGAGTAAAAGAGAGATAGAGTGAGATACATACAGTAATTGTACTTGGCACATTCCTAGCTGCCAAACATCACACACACATTCTCGTCCCACATACCCTTGAACATTTTTGGATGTACAAAATCCAAAAAATTCCTTTGAATATAGTTCCACCAATCGACCAACCAGCGGGTTAGCACTTACTGCTGGTTAACATATGTCTCCGCGTGTTTGAAGTTATATTATGAACAACTCTGAACATTCGTTTAGAGTATAATAATAATAATCATCCATGCTCGTGAGACAGCGCTTTTTCACATTTTCCATCAATTTCAAAACGCTTCACAGTGAATTTAAATGACTTGGCTGTGCTTTTTAGTTGAAAGTCTGCAGCAAAAGTAGCACAGAGACTTCCCTACAAACCGTCTTGAATCGAAGAGATCTAACGATTACTATTTAAAAAAATACTACTTAAAACAATAACAATTGACTAACAAGCTGGTTCCTACTTACAGTTTGGTAAACAGAGATTTCTGTGCATGTGTATGTGCAGTAACAATAATACTAATAATGAACCTTGATTTGAAATAGCGCGTTCCATATCTTATCAACGTATGAAAGCGCTTCACGGAATATACTGTAAAGTGGATTAGCTGTATATTTGTGTACGAAACACAGCAGCCAGTTGCGCACAGCAGCGTTCTCATGAACAGCCGTGGATTCAAAATGACAATATTTTATTATTTTGCTTGTTTATCGGAAGGATTATTATTAGGCGTGTGAGTGGAGCAAGGAAACTTGCCCCAGGATTCGCCCTCATCTGGCTGGATTAGAAAACCGGTCTCACGCTTGTAAAACGAGAGCTTCAGATACTGAGCCACAGGGCTCACGGGTAATGAAAAGTATCCAACGTTTCACCCTGACATGGCCGGTAAACGAACCTGTGTCCTCTCATGGCGAGCGCTCTAACTACTGATCTTCAGGGACGAACTAATCTAGTTAGTAGCTAACTAATCTGTAAATTCACCGTTTTTCCTTTTTTCTTGGTACGTCACGCTCTTCTCCACTGTTTTCTCTGGAGACACTTGAGCAACACAAGTGCACATGGCACCTTCGATCCAGGTGTCATTTGAGATGTGGATCTGACTCCTCACACTGTATGTTCCATCAGGTTGGTGCGTCCCTTGATCACTCGCTCCCGCCGTTAATTGTCCTGACACATTCCAGAACACGGGAACCATATTGGAGGACACTCGGCTGACCAAACACACCAAGGGAACCGACTCAACGGAATCCAGGCGAAACCGAGGCACGAATATTTGCAAGGACGTCTTGTCTGAGGAAGTCTCTGAAGTGGGAAACAGACAAGAGGAGGCAATAGTTTGTACCGACTCAATATTACTGCTACTTGGGACAGTGAGAAAGCTGGAGTCCTGAAATCCTGTAATTCAGTAGATAGAGCACTTATTGTACAAGCCTGAGACCAGTTTGCGAATCTAGCCAGATCAGGGCGAATCTTTGGGCAAGTTTCCTTATTTTACACGCGTAATAATGTGCCGTCAAAAAAAGTTGGTGGTTTCAATTCACATCTGTTTGTGGGACACTGCTGTGTGCAATTGGCTGCCTTGTTTCGCATACAAATATGCAGTCAACTAACCTTACAGCACATACTGTGAAGCACTTTGAGATGCCTAGAAGAACGGAAAAGCGCATATCAAAACCAAAGATTACTATTCTTACGTATTATTAAATCTTGCAAATAGCTCTCTCACTAGCAGAAACTTACTCTTGTAGGAATGTTTCTCAGGCACTGGAAAGAGTGCAGAGGAGATTTACTAGGACGGTACCAGGAATCAGGGACTTCCGCTATGAGGAAAGGCTACAGAAGCTAGGTTTATTCTAATTAGAACCAATAATATTGCGTAGAGACCTACTAGAGATTTTTAAGATGATGAGGGGATTCGATAGAGGAAATAGAGAAAAACTGTTTCCACTGATGAGAATATCAGTGAATCGTGGTCACAGATTCAAAATAGTTTCAAAAAGAAGCAGAGGGCAGGTTAGGAAAAATAAATTCTCCCGGCGTGTTGTTCGAATCTGGAATGCATTGCCTGAAAAGGTGGTGAAGGCCGATTCTATAAAAGTTTTTTTAAGAGAGGTAGATGTTTATTTGGGAAAGATGGTTTGCGAGATTATGGGCAGAGAGCTGTGGAATAGGATTAAATCGCTCTTTTGAAGGAGCCGACTCGATTCGATAGGCCGAATGGCCTCCTTTTGTCCAGTAAGATTCTCTGATTCTCTAGCGGCCATATGCCAGGAAGGCGCACCAGAGCGCTATACAGACAATGGTGTCTGGACTTGAGTTGGGAGTTGGAGTCAGCAGGATTATGAAGCAGGCACATTGTGTGTGAGAGCGTGGCTGAATGAGCAGTCAAATCGAAGGTTTTTAGAAGGAGTAGAGGGGGCCCATAGCAGTATTGAGGCCGTGGGCTTGTAGCCAATATCTCAAAAGCCACACTGAGTGGGTTCAGCATTTATCCCATCACACACAGAGGGGTTCTCCACTCCGCCCTCTCTCAACAAACCTTTGATCTCGCCAACCTGGGCTTAATACACGATTGAATTAGGCGAGCATTCTGCCTCCCTCCAGAGAGTGTGTATCTTGATCAATCAATAAACCAATGAGGAATACACCCATGAGTAAGTGGAACGCGTCAGATCACAAAAAAAATTCATTCTTACCTCCGACAAGTAGAGTGGATGCGTTCAATAGAAAGTCGATATATTGCTCAGAGCAATAGTATGAGCCAGAATCATTCCTCTGTACATCACGGATTTTCAGTTTTAAAGCTCCGTTGACTGTTTCAGAAGCAAATTTACAAGATGACCCTTTGCAGGATTGAGTGTCGATTAGCTGTGGGGCTTCGCCATCAGTTTGTTTGTACCAAACAGTTTCAATCTCATATCTTGTGTTGCATTGTACCTCAATATCCTCGCCAACCTTGACCAAACAGAGATAGGGGAACAGCGACGCGAGAGGTTCAGATTCTGAATGGGAAACAAAGACGTTTAATTGAAGTTAGAGTTTAATGAAAGAAACAATAACAGTACGAAATTATACTTACATAGCGCCTGACATTCGTGTGGGTAGGACAACACAACGTACTGGGATTATCAGTGTCTGCACCCGAGCTGGGGGATTAGATAGGAGGGTGCCCGAAGGCACGGTTGAGGAGGAGGATCTTGGGACACCACTTGAAATAGCAAAGGGAGAATGCGAAACAAAAGGTATGCGTGATGAAGTTCCAAATGGTCGGGGCAGAGTGGCTGAAGCCCTGATTGTCAATAGTGGGGCGAGGGAGGCAGGACACATGAAGTAGACAGCAATAATTTTATTTTGCCTAAAGCTCCCCATTGTAGCGTCCAAGAGCGCATACAACAAACTAATGTACATCAAGCCAGACAAAAAATCGTATTGTCACTACACTTTACAACGTATCCTGTGAAACGTTGTGAGACTTCTCGAAGATGTGATCAGCGGTCTTTTCAAATTATTATTACTATTACTATTATTATCATCATTATCATCATTATCATCATTATCATCATCATCATCATTATCATCATTATCATTATCATTAATATCTCTGCTCTTACCATTTTATGTTGAAATATCAAATTTGATCCGCTTTGAAAATACAAAAAAATGTAATTGAGTAGAATTCAGTCCTTATTTTTTTTGCCAAACTTGCGAAAGAAAACTGTGTAAATTATTTGCATCTGTAGACTAAAAGTATTCCCGTGTTCTCTTCCTGCACTAAACGCCTTTCCATTTATTGTCTGAACTTACGGTAGTAAATAATCACTCCTTTCAAAATCTTTCTCTGCTAAATTGTTTTGTTTGTGTTTCTCTGCCAACCTCCCCATAAAAGATCACATCGCACGTTTAAACTTACTGTTTATCCAGGACAGCGTCACAGAGAGAAGGACTGACGATAGTATTTTTGACATGATGAGTCAATCGACCTGACCAGTTTGCTGCGGACAGCTTGCGAGTTATTGAATGAAATGGGGGAAAACGTTAGTTTAGCGCACGCTTAAGATAGAGATCCGTTATATGTCCGATCCTACGCACGAGCAACTCACTGCAACCTCTCTGTAGCACAGTGGTCAGACTTGACTTATAGACAGTGATCAGTGTGAGAAATTATATTACGTAGTGAGACCCGCCTTTGACAAACAAGCCAATACTGTACATGCTTGAGATAATGATGACACTTGCATTTGAAACAATAATAATCACTTTGTTCAGTACAGCGGAAATTTGCGACATCCAGGCGCCATAAATAGCCTGATGTGGATTGAATATATATTTTGTTCACCAAACGTAGCGGCCAATTGTGCCAGTAATAGACTTCAATTTAGTGATCAAATGATTATTATTAGAAACAACGCTTCACAACAGTGGATCCGGTGACCAAGCCAGGGGCAGGGGTAGGAAGATGATCAACGGCACGGTCGAAGAGAAAGTATTTAGCTGGGATCTGGAGCTGGGAAGAGAAGGGAGTGAGGAAGGGAGTTCCAGAGCATCAGGGCATGGTGGCTGTAGGTAAGGCCGCCGAGGGTGGAGCGGAGGATTCGGGGGATATGGAGGAGACCAGAGTTGGTGGAGTGAAGGTAGCGAGTGTTCTTTTGTGGTGAGACGAGGTCGAAGATGTACAGAGGAGTGGATGGATTTAAAGAGAAGGGTGAGGATCTGGAATATTATTCCGAAAGCATTCCACCATTTTAACAATTATTGTGTTTCTTCATAATGTTAGGCAGAAGGACGTATTTGTGAGAAGTCAGGAAATTTTTTCATGGGCTCGCCCTGTGTTGAACTTGATTCTAACCAGGTCTTCTCAGTTACTCATTAACTGTCCTTAATTGATCTCAAGTTTTGTGTCGTGCTTTAGTTGCATTAATTGACGATTAATAGTACTTTTGAAGTTAAACTACCTGCTTGCCAATCTAAACTGTAATCTTTAAATGCACCCACGGTATACTCAAGCCACAGAAAGACTGAGACTATAGTTCAGAACAATATAACTGAGGTAATCACTTTCAATCATTCCTGATAGATATTTAACAAAGGACCAAAGTACTAGTCGGGAAATTGGATGAAAAATAATATTTACATTCAATCTTTACGTTCAGCGATGGAATAATTGTGGATTTGATGTTTCTAGCCAACAAAAGTAACAAGATTTTTGAATCTCACTATCTCATCAAATCGAAAAGCTCAGGGCAATGGAAGAGCATTCAATTGTAAATAGAGAAATATGTATATTGGGTATAACGTTTGGTTCGGTTTAGCCTCGATTCTGAAGAGCTTTATTTGTGCCAAACTGATGGACAGAGTTGTATTATCACAACTCCCAATCACGTGTTGTAAATGGACATGGACAATTATGCTAATTTTTTCAAACAATAATATTCCATTGGGGTTGGTAGAGCGCCCCTTCATCAAGTAGTCTCAAACTTCCAGCTAAGCATCCTTCTGCATTGTAGTTAATCTATTTTAATTACAATTAATGTCGTTTATCAGTTGGTCTGTAAATTCAAGTAAAATTCAAGGACTAAAAACCTTATCTAGTTAGAAATGAGGAATACAAAAGGTGCAGCTACACTGTTAGTGGTATACTATAGACCACCAAATAGTGGGGAGGAGATAGACAAGCAGATCTGCAAGCGTATCACGGAGAAATGCAGAGCTAATAGAGTAGTGATAATGGGTGACTTCAACTATCCCAACATAGACTGGCAGAATAGTAGTGCAAAGGGCAAGGAGGGAGAAGAATTCCTGAAGTGTGTGCAGGACAACTTTCTTGATCAATATGTTTCCAGTCCAACGCGGAAAGAAGCATTGCTGCATCTAGTTTGGGGAAATGAGGTAGGGCAAGTTCAACAGGTTTCTGTAGATGATCATCCAGGGAATAGTGACCACAATATCGTTAGATTCAGAATAATTATGGAAAGGGATAAGGAACGATCACAGGTGAGGACACTCAACTGGAAAAGGGCTAATTTCAATGAGTTGAGGTGGGACCTAGCCAGGGTGGATTGGAAGGAAACATTCGCAGGTAAGACAAGTAACGAGCCGTGGGCAGTGTTGAAAGAGGAGATAGTTCAGGCACAGGTCAAAAGCATCCCCACAAAGGTGAATTGTAAGGCATCCAAAGCTCCCTGGATGACTAAGGAAATCGGGGCCAAAATAAATAAATAAATAAAAAGAGGCTTATGATAAGTGTCAGGCTCAAAATTCAGAAGGGAACCAAGCAGAATATAGGAAGTGTAGGAAAGAACTAACAAAGGAAGTTGGAGGGGCAAAGAGACTGCATGAGAAACAATTACCGAGTAAGATTAAGGGGAAGCCTAAGATTGTTTACCAACATATTAAGAGTAAAAGGTTGGTCACGGATAGGGTGGGGCCAATTAGGGACCTAGGAGGAAATCTCATTGTGGAGGCAGAGGGCATGGCTGATGTACTGAATGAGTATTTCGCCTCTGTCTTCACAAAAGAAAAGGATACAGCCAATGCCATAGTATTGGAGGAGAGGGTAGGAGAAATTGATAGAATAATTATAACCAGAGAGGAAGTTCTGAAAAGGGTGACGTCGCTCAAGGCGGTTAAGTCACCTGGTCCGGATGGGATGCACCCTAGGTTACTAATGGAGGCACGGGAGCAAATAGCAGAGACTCTGGCCACAATCTTTCAATCTTCCTTGGACACAGGGGTCGTGCCAGTGGACTGGAGGATAGCTAATGTTACTCCCTTGTATAAAAAGGGGCAGAAGGACAAGCCTGGTAAATACAGACTAGTCAGTCTAACGTCGGTAGCGCGCAAACTTCCAGAGCCCATAATCAGGGACAAGATAGATCTTCACTTAGAAAGATATAGGCTAATAAAGGACAGTCAACATGGATTTGTTGAAGGCAAATCTTGCCTTACAAATCTGATAGAATTTTTTGATGAGGTAACGGAATGGGTGGATAATGGTAGCGCAGTTGATGTAGTTTACGTGGACTTTCAAAAGGCATTTGACAAAGTGCCACATGAGAGACTTATTAGGAAATTAAAGGCCCATGGCGTAAAAGGGACAGTGGCAGAGTGGATCCACAACTGGCTGCGAGACAGAAAGCAGAGAGTTGTAGTGAGCGGCTGTTTTTCAGACTGGAGGGAAGTGAGCAGTGGTGTGCCACAGGGATCGGTTTTGGGACGATTGCTGTTTGTAATCTACATCAATGATCTAGACTTGGGTGTACGAAGTACAGTTTCCAAGTTTGCAGATGACACTAAGTTAGGGAGAATAGTAAATAGTGAGGAGGATAGTAGCCATCTGCAAGAGGATATAGACAAATTGGTGAAGTGGGCAGACACATGGCAGATGACGTTTAATGCAGAGAAGTGGGAGGTGATGCATTTGGGGAGAAGAAATGAAGGGAGGCAATATAGGCTAGATAGTACAATTTTAAATGGTGTGAAGGAACAGAGAGACCTGGTGATTTGTGTTAGTGACTCATGGAAGTTGGCAGGACAGGTAGACAAGGCTGTTAAGAAGGCATATGGGATACTAGGCTTTATAAATAGGGGTATAGAGTACAAAAGTCAGGAAGTGCAGACTAAACTCTGTAAGACTTTGGTGAGGTCTCAGCTGGAATACTGTGTTCAATTCTGGTCGCCACACTACAGAAAGGGTGTGAAGACATTGGAAAGGGTACAAATAAGATTTACTAGGATGGTGCCAGGATTGAGGGACTTCAGCTATGAGGAGAGGCTAGATAGGCTAGGGTTATTCTCTCTGGAGTAGAGAAGATTGAGGGGAGACCTAATCGAGGATTATAAGATCATGAGGGGTTTCGACAGGGCAAATAGAGAAAAAGTATTTCCACTCGTGGGCGAATCTGTGACTCGTGGTCACAGATTTAAAATAGTTTCAAGGCGAAATAGAGGGGAGCTGAGGAGAAACGTTTTCACTCAGCGAGTTGTTCGAATCTGGAATGCATTGCCTGAAAAGGTGGTGGAGGCTGATTCGATAACAACTTTTAAAAGGGAATTATATCTTTATTTAGGGAGAACAGGTCTATTAGGCTATGGGGAGCGGGCAGGGCAGTGGGATTGAATCGCTCTTTTCAACGAGCCGGCACAGACTAGATGGGCCGAATGGCCTCCTTTTGTGCCGTAAAATTCTATGATTCTATGATTCTATGATTCTATCACTTTGTGTGTATGTGTTTGTGTGTGTGTGTTATGTGTCTCCGTCTTTCTCCTTAACAACTGTGACTCTGTATCTGTCTCTAACTCTTTCTGTCTCTCTCTCTCTCTCCCCCTCTCTCTCATTTTGTGTGTCTGTTTATGGAGGCCGAATGGCCTCCTTTTGTGCCGTGGAATTCTATGAATCTATGAATCTATGAATCTATATGGTCTTTCAGTTCAGCATCAATGGCTGAGTACTACAAATAGATAACTAGGAACGATAATATTCATTGCATTCAACACAGACATGATCACACCTTCGATATATCGCAAAACACTTCACAGTAAATACTGCAAAGCGAACTGACTAAGTATTTTGTGGGTGAAATGCGGCAGCCAATTGCGCACAATGAAGTCCCATAAATTGTCATGTGGTGATTAGCAAATTGATATATTTTTATTGTTGCCATTGTCTGACTACAAGGAGTTTGACCACATTCAGACCACACTCGATGTCTCGTTAAATTGGTCACTGGCCTCGCTTCATATCAATATCTCGCTCGCTGCTTGGAGGTGAGAGAGAAGAAAGTAATATGATTGGATGCCCTTTACAGACTACAGTGTGCAAGTGGGCGTTGAATACACAAACAGGAAAACCACAAAAATATGTATTGCCTGAAACAATGTACTTCTGCTGATTCTCAAGTTATTAATAAACATGCGGTTTTCGAACCTTGCTCTGTACGTCAAAATTTCCAGCCGCCAAACTGACCATAACGGTATTGTTCTTAACGATCGGAAAGTTTTGATACAGTCACAAACAGCTCAGATCCACACAGACAAAATTAGGATCTTAATGATCCGTGCTTTCTCTCATCTTCTTCAAGTTTAGAATTTAATATTCTCATCAGATATGCCAGTCAAAATAATAATTGCAGCATTTTGTGTGGAGGAATCTCAATGCCATTTGATTGGTTTACTATACAATTTAGTGGATGTGTACTTTGTTGGCACACAACATCTATCCAAAGGACAGCAATGTACTGAACAATGAATTTTATCTGGGGATAACAATAGTATTCCTTTCAGTTGACACAGCGCCTCATCCCATCTTCAAGACATCAAAAGGCGCTTCATTTTTAACCAATATATACTGTCAAGTGGATTGAGTGTAAACGTGACAGCCCACAAAATATTTACAGTCAATTCACTTGATAGTATATTCTATGAAGTAGCTTTGAGTCGTCTCGAAGACATCATGATAAATATCGTTATTATTATAATCCGGGAAGTCGGTTGCCTTGGTTCAGAGGCATTATTAAAATGGCTTATTACTACTAACTGTTCACAAACAATTTATTTCCTTGAATCAATGACTTGGCTGTAATCCGTCTCAATGTTTGACTTTGTGTCAGTTGTGGTACCGCGGATGGCTTTGGAGCAGACTCCAGCACTGCAGACATTGGCGGTAGGCAACACTGTGAAGATTGATTGTTACGGCAGCATGCACTCACTGAGCATTGCTGTTAGATGGTACACACAGAGACACAATGGGAAGCTAGAAAGGTTCTACATAGTATCACAAACTTCTCCAAATGCTATACAGAAGGAGAATAAAACTGACCGTTATCATCATATTTTCATCATCGAAAATGCTCAGATAAAAGATTCTGGGACATATTACTGTTCTGCTAGGAATTATACAAGTGGAACCATTGTATTTGGGAATGGCTCCGAGGTCACAATTGCAGGTAAGTTTCACCATGCTTTTTTTATGCGTAAGAATCACAATAACCCTTTCATTGGCTTTAGCACCTGTTTGTGTCTTCAAGACATCTCACTGTACTTCACATGATATTGTGAGTTGCCTGTATATTTAGCGAACGTGGCAGCCAATTGCGCACAGCAGTTTCCCACAAACCGAGTGACGAATTTATTATTATTATTATTATTGTTATTGTTTTTGATTAAATTACTAACACTGGAGAAGCAATCCAAGAGAACTTGCCTGATATTTTGCCCTGACGGGAAGCGAACTCAGGTCCGCTCGCTTGTGAGGCAAACGTTTTCTGCATTGGACACAATCGGAATTTAAGAACCTAGAAAGAGAAGGAGAGTTTGCAGCTCCGTGAGCCTCCCTGGTTATTCTGCAAAATCGCGACTGAACCTATATATTCATTTCAATTACCTGCCTTTGCCACATCTCCCTTGATACCCTGACCTACAAAACATTTTTTCCACTCGAATCTTATCAATGGGAATGAATACGGCCATAATCCACAGTGTTTTGGGCACAGAGCTCCAGAGCCTGCAGCTACAGTATTCATCTTGCAAACTAGACGAACTGAGCTCACTTTCCAGCTGAAATTGTGCGTAAGTTTCCTTAGTCTGTTTACCAGCAGTAAGATCGTAAGCAGTTGTTAATCCATTGCTGGAATACGTTTTTCGAAGGTAGTATGCTCTCAAAAATCTAAAAGTAACAAAATGATCACTGAATGCACGATTGTTTGTTGCACACTCTGTGAGCAATTCAGTGCCACGATTCGCGCAGCAATACCCAGTCACTACGCGTATGGTGTGAATCATGTCAAGTGCATTGAGCCATTTACAGAGGAGACCAGGCTTTTTGTGAAACGCAAAGATTATTATTAGTTCACTCCAAGTAGCTTAATGATCACTTATGCGGATCTGAGTGCGCTTTGTGCATGTCCTCCTGATGTGAAAAACAATAAGCAAATGTAATATCGTTGTTCTTGTGATGTGTTGACGTTGTCCTATTCAAATGATTGTGTTCTGTTCCCTGGTCTCAGCCGGTCCCCCCAGGATGTACATTTTATCTCCTCCATCGGATGAGATCCTGTCAGTGGAGACAGTCCCATTGATATGTGTGGTCAGTGGAGTGCCCCAGCTTCCTCTCCCATCCACTGGACGCTGGCTGGACAACGTACGGAGGGCCTGACTGATTCGCGTATCACAGAACCAGATGGAACCTACAGCATCAGGAGTCAGATCAACATCTCAATGGAGATGTGGGAGAGCGGCGTTGGCTGCACTTGTATTCATCTCAACTCCACTGGACACACTGGAAATCAAACTGCATTATATCACACAGGTAACTAGCCACATGGCTATTCGACTGTCCAGCTCCTAGTTTTTCTTCTCTATCCGAAATTGTCAGTAGATAGAAGACCAGGGTCCATCCAATTCGCCTTTCACAACCCACATGAATTCCTGCAGCTCAGCGTTTGGAGCGCTAATCTCACAAACGAGACGAACCGGGTTCTACTCACGGGTGGGACAGTGTAGAATGCTGGGCAGGTTTCCTTACTGTGCACACATCTCTGTTTACCGAGCAGCAAGACGAAATACGCTTGTTAGTCGATTTGTGGTCTACTTTGCCGGGGGTAATATTCCTTTGAAAATAATTTTATTTCAAAATGATTCAGTCACTCAGTCCATTACTTTATTATACACATGAATTATATTGCTGTGTATAATAAGATGCCACATTTTGCCCACAAAATATTCGGTCACCACGTGTTACTGGGAAGTGTATTTAAACGATAATAACCTACATGTATCCAGCGCTCATTATACAGGTTAGAGAACCAGAAGGCTAATCAATATCTTGTCAACCTTCTCTGCTCTCAGAAGAACAATCCGAGCCTTTTTCCTTTCTCTGCATAATCTATATCGGGTTTGAGTCAATGGATTGTGCTGTCCAAGCCCGATGACTGAAGCCATTTGAGCAGTCTTGTCCATGTGCAGTCACTGCCTCAATTCAAAGGGAGGGAGGGAGGGAGGGTGAGAAGGAGGGAGGGAGGGAGGGATGGAGTGAGGGTGCGAGGGAGTGAGAGAGTCAGGGAAGGAGTGTGGGAGGGAGGGAGGGAGTAAGGTGGTAGAGAGGGAGGGAGGGATGGAAGGAAGGTGGTTGGGATGGAGAGCAGGAAGAAGGGAGCGAGTGAGTTGTGTTTGGATGATGGTAGGGTTGGGATGGTGGAAGGGTGGGAGAGAAGGACGGACGGAGGGATGGACGGAGCGACGGAGCGAAGGAGGGCGGTGGATCAGTGCGTAGGAGGGAGCGATGGATGGATGAGGGAGGGTCGGAGGGAAGAATGGAAGGAAGTAGGGAGGGAAGGAGTTAAGGTGGGCGTGAGGCAGGGAGAGAGGGAATGACGGAGGGAGGGAGAGACGTGGGTTGGGATGGTGGAAGGGAGGGAGGGAGAGAAGGAAGGACGGAGGGATGGAGGGAGCGACGGTGCGAAGGAGGGATGGTGGATGAGTGGGAAGGAGAGAGCGATGGAGGGAAGGACGGAGGGTCGGAGGGAAGAATGGAAAGATGTAGGGAGGGAGGGAGGGAGCGTGGGAGCGAGGGAGCGAGGGAGGGAGGGAGGGAGGGAGCGAGGGATGGTGGGAGGGATGGTAGGGGGAGGCAGTGAGAGAGGGAGGGACGGAGGGAGGGAAAGACGTGGTTTAGGTTTGTGGAAGTGAGGGAGGGAGAGAAGGAAGGACGGAGGGATGGAGGGAGCGACGGAGCGAGGGTTGATGAGTGGGTAGGAGAGAGCGATGGAGGGAAGGAGGTAGAGTCGGAGGGAAGATTGGAAGGAAGTAGGGAGGGAGGGAGGAATGGAGGGATGGAGTGAAGGTGGGTATGAGACAGGGAGAGAGTGAGGGACGGAGGGAGGGAGAGACGTGGGTTGGGATGGTGGAAGGGAGGGAGATAAGGAAGAACGGTGTGGTGGAGGGAGCGACGGTGCGAAGGAGGGATGGTGGATGAGGAAGGGAATGAAGGACAGAGGGACGGAGGGAGGGAGCGAGGTAGGTAGCGAGGGCGGGAGAGGGGTAGAGAGTGAAGGTTAGTGGAAGGGAGGGATAAAGGAAGGGAGCGATGGAGGGAGAGAGGGAGTGAGGGAGGTGGGTTTGGATGGTGGGAGGGTGGAAGGGAATGAAGGACAGAGGTTTGGAGGGAAGGCGTATCAGGGATGTAGTTAGGGAGTGAGGGATGGCGGGAAGGAGGGAGGGATGGAGGGAGTGAGGTGGGTGTGGATGGTGTAAGGAAGGGAGAGACGAAAGGACGGATGGATAGAGGGAGCGAGGTAGTGAAGGACGGAGCGCTGGAGGGAGGGAAGGAGGGAGGGTGGGAGGGAGGGAAGGAGAGAGGGTCGGAGGGAAGAATGGAATGAAGTAGGGAGTGTGAGAGGGAGGGAAGAAGAGAGGGTCGGAGGGAAGAATGGAAGGGAGTAGGGAGGGAGGGAGGGATGGAAGTAGGGATGGGGTGGGTGGTGGGGGAGGGAGCGAGGGAGAGAAGGAGGTGGGAGAGTGGAAAGGAGAGAGGGAGAAAAGGGAGGACGGAAAGAAAGAAGGAAGGAGTGAGTGTGTGAGTGAGGGAGGGAGGGAGTGAGTGAGGGAGGGAGTGAGGCAGTGAGGGATGGTGGGCGGGAGGCAGGGAGAGAGGGAGGGACGGAGGGAGGGAGAGACGTGGGTTGGGATGGTGGAAGGGTGGGAGAGAAGGACGGACGGAGGGATGGACGGAGCGACGGAGCGAAGGAGGGCGGTGGATCAGTGCGTAGGAGGGAGCGATGGATGGATGAGGGAGGGTCGGAGGGAAGAATGGAAGGAAGTAGGGAGGGAAGGAGTTAAGGTGGGCGTGAGGCAGGGAGAGAGGGAATGACGGAGGGAGGGAGAGACGTGGGTTGGGATGGTGGAAGGGAGGGAGGGAGAGAAGGAAGGACGGAGGGATGGAGGGAGCGACGGTGCGAAGGAGGGATGGTGGATGAGTGGGAAGGAGAGAGCGATGGAGGGAAGGACGGAGGGTCGGAGGGAAGAATGGAAGGATGTAGGGAGGGAGGGAGGGAGCGTGGGAGCGAGGGAGCGAGGGAGGGAGGGAGGGAGGGAGCGAGGGATGGTGGGAGGGATGGTAGGGGGAGGCAGTGAGAGAGGGAGGGACGGAGGGAGGGAAAGACGTGGTTTAGGTTTGTGGAAGTGAGGGAGGGAGAGAAGGAAGGACGGAGGGATGGAGGGAGCGACGGAGCGAGGGTTGATGAGTGGGTAGGAGAGAGCGATGGAGGGAAGGAGGTAGAGTCGGAGGGAAGATTGGAAGGAAGTAGGGAGGGAGGGAGGAATGGAGGGATGGAGTGAAGGTGGGTATGAGACAGGGAGAGAGTGAGGGACGGAGGGAGGGAGAGACGTGGGTTGGGATGGTGGAAGGGAGGGAGATAAGGAAGAACGGTGTGGTGGAGGGAGCGACGGTGCGAAGGAGGGATGGTGGATGAGTGGGTAGGATGGAGCGATGGGGGGAAGGACGGAGTGTCGGAGGGAAGAATGGAAGGAACTAGGGATGGAGGGAGGGAGGGAGGGAGGGAGCGAGGGAGGTAGGATGGGAGGGAGGGAGGGAGGACGAGTGGGAGAGAGCGAGGGAGGGAGGGAGACAAGAAAGTAAGGAAGGAAGGAAGGAAGGAGGGATGGACAGAGGGAGGGAGTGAGGGAGGAACGGAGTGAGTGCGATAGGGAGGAAGGGAGGGAGGCAGGAAGAGTGGGAGGGATGGAGGGAGGGAGGGAGGGATGCAGCGAGGGAGAGAGTGAGTGAGGGAAGGAAGCATGGACTGAGGGAGGGAGGGAGTGAGGGTGAGAGCGAGAGAGACATTTAGCGAGAGAGGGTGGGATGTAGAGAGGGAGTGAGGGAGGGTCGGAGTGAAGGTGTTTGGGAGGGAGAGCGGGAAGGAGGGAGTGAGGGACGGAGGGAGTATTGTTTGGATGGTGGTAGGGAGGGAGGGAGCTGGCGAGGGAGAGAGGGGGGTAGAGAGTGAAGGTTAGTGGAAGGGAGGGAGGAAGGGAGGGAGCGATGGAGGGAGAGAGGGAAGGAGGTGGGTTTGGATGGTGGGAGGGAGGGAGGAAGGGAATGAAGGACTGAGGGATGGAGGGAAGGCGTGCCAGGGATGAAGGGAGGGAGTGAGGGAGGTAGGGAGGGAGGGAGTGAGCGTGGGATGGAGCGAAGGTGGGCGGGAGAGAGTGAGAGAAGGAGGGACGGAGGGAGGGAGGGAGAGGCATGGGTTGGGATGGTGGAAGTGAGAAGTCAGGTCGTCTGACTTGTACGCATACTAGTTATCTGCAAACCTGCACTATGCTTTCCTTAACCTTTGGTCAGCACTCATGATCCTGTTCAGCAATAAGAGGAAAACAGGAGCGATGTTATGACTTTTAAGACATACCATGGTTTTGTGTTTGTGTAAACTGACGCCTATACTGCCTTGTTGTTGCATAGAAAGCTCTAGGCTTGTTTATCATATTTTACTGCAAGGCTATGATATTATTGTTTATCATATTTTACTACAAGGCTATGATATTATTGTTTATTATATTGTACTACAAGGCTATGATATCATTGTTTGTCATATGTACTACAAGGTTATGATGTTATTGTAAGCTCCAGGCTTCGAGGCCTATCTTGTTATTTGAAAGCTCTAGGCATATCTTATTATTGTACGCTATAGCTGGCTTATGTCTCATTGACTCCAAGGCTACGATGTTTTTATGATGCAGTTGCAAGACCATGTTGTTTATAGCCCGGCATGAGTCATGTGGCGAAAAATGTATAACTACCCATGTAAAGGTTGCTCTGTGTGTGCACGTGGAGTAGACGGACGAGATTCTGTACCTAAGGTGTACACCGCTTCGCGAATGCTTAATAAACATGTTGAACTACACACCAGAGTCACATATTTGTGAACAGAATCACCAACCAAGGTTCGTCTCAGTAGACGAACCAGTTTCACATTTGTCGACGAGGTTGGGATCTCGTGACGACTGAGGCAGTGTGTCGACAGCGGAACAATCCCTGAGTTTTTACCTAAGTGAAATTGGCCACCACAGTGAGTATATCATATATTTTGAATACTCTCAGTGGTTTTCACCTACGTAATTAAACTCTGTGGATGCCTCAACTGTAAACATAACTGACAGTCGTTAATGAGATCGGAATTGTAAAAGGTTGGTGGGTGTGTAACATAAAATAAAAAAACTAACTGATGTAGGGACCGTTGACGGAATATAAAGAAATATATAAATAAAAAAACTTACTGCTGTAGGGACCGTTGACGGAATATAAAACAATATATACATAAAAAAAACTTACTGATGTGGGGATCGTTGACGGAATATAAAAGAATATATAAATAAACAATTGGGAGAGACATTAACGCAGCTAGGAGGATTAACATCCAGTGAGGACTCACTAACAGAATGGGGGGCACGCCCCATAAATCCTCAAATACCTCCTTCACCACCGCCCTATTTGTCTCCCCCTCCCTCTGTTCATCCTGCCCCATCAGCCCCGGCTTCAGGACAAGTGGAGGAGGCAACTAGGTTTTCAGGGGGACCGGCCGAAAACACACTGTTTCGGACGCGAGTGAAAATGCGCCAGAAACCTGTACCCGTTCCCTCCCCTGAGGATGGTCCCAAATTTTTATTTAAAAATAGAATAAGAACATTATATTTACTGTATTTAATACAATTGTTTTATATGTTTAACTATGTTATGCTACAACAGATAATTGAAAGTCAAAGACCAGACAGTCGAAAACCAAATGTATATTGATAAAAAAATTGGTAAAAAAATTATATGTACGTTCGAAAATTCAAAAAAGTCAGGCATATTTTTTAAATTAACCTGACTGAGAAACCGTTTTTTTTAATAAGTAAAAACACATAAAATTGAAATGAAAACAATTTGGATTTGATGTTCCAATAACACCACTTGTTCTGATTAAAAAGAAAGTGTGATGACAAAATGTCAGGTGAAAAAACAACAAATTTTAAGCAATTACTATCTGAATTTATGGTCTCTATGGGGTATGTTGCGACCCTTTGAATGATTATTTGGGGAAGGCCAAAAGTCACAACTTGAGTTTGAGGCCTCTCTGCATATTATTGATAGACTTGTGCCTCCCTAACTATTCTTTAAAAAGAGCAATCCGAACAGTCACAATACTCCTAATTGAAAGTTTTTCCCCACAGAAAGTTGTGACTGTACGGTCCTTAAGAAAACCTGAGCTTAATGTGTTACTTTTTTGTGTGTGTAAAAGATGTGTAAAAAAATGTTTGTACCTGTATATGGTTTAGCTTGAATGAGCAGTAATTAAAATTTAAAAAAAGAAAGTAAAAATGAAGAGAAGCTTTTGTTGTATGTTTTATGTAATGTATGCATTTAAAGAGGACAATGGTGGGTCTGACTTTGCTCTGGATGCAGAGTATGGCCAGATACCATCCATGTTCCATAGGTTTTGGATTATTTTAAAAGTACCGGACCGTGATAGGTCTGACTTTTCTCTGGACGCAGAGTATCAGCCAGATACTACTCACGTTCCATATGTACTGAGTAATAGCACAGTCAAAATACAACCAATAATTTGGAATATTTGATGCAAGAACGAAGCGAAAAAGTAGAGTAAACTTTGAAGATGCAAGCATTTTTTAAAATATATAAGAATGTGTGCTTCTGACTACTGTGTAAAAAAATGCCAAGGAAAGTTTTGATGGATAGTGATAAGTTGCAGAAGGATAGTGTAAGAGTAAGTGAGATGGTTTGTGTTGGGTTTTTATTGTAGGAAGAATAAATTAGGGATGTGCTATGACGGTTGCATTTACCCAAAGGGTTGGTGAGAATGTTATCCGCATCCCTATAAGAAAAGGTGTTGTGACATGAGAAGAAACAAATATGTATTGTAAAATGAGTGTCGGAGGAGGAGAAAGCAATAGTTGTATGAATAATGCACGGGACAAGGTGGCAAATGTAAAGAAAAAGGGAAATATAGAAACTGGGCATTTCTCTGATGTATAGATTATGATTTATTTTATGTATCATTTATTTTGTGTATTCCAGCATTTACTTAAAATGTTTGTAGAAATTAATTATGGATAAATTAGCTTGTGAGTTAAATTGCGGCAGTTAGAATTTACTGCAGCCATTGACTGTGGGCGGTTTAAATTCACTGACTGCAGGCACTCTGGTTTATCTGGACAAAATGACTTTCCGTAACCCTTTGGTTTCCACTTCAACTGAAAGTGTTTCTGCAGTTAATGAAAATGTCATGTTAACAACTGAAAATGTTTAAAGAAACGGTAGATTTCACCTTGTAATATTTTAGTTCTTACAGATACTGACAAGAATGGCATTCCATGCAGCCACTTCTTCTGGGATAACTTATACTTTTCGCTCCAACTCTCCCACCCACAAAGCTGATATTTCACTCAATCATCTCAGGGGGAAATGAGTGGACAAGTGAAACCCGGTCAATGCTGTACATTGGTAACTGTATGTGTTTTGTATGCGTCGGGTGTTGTAGAGTGCGAGGTGATGGGGACGATAGGTTGAATAAACACCATACAGTTCAAGAAGTGATAGTATTAAGAATGTCAGTATACTGTAATATTTCATGTAACATTTAGTTTGTTTATTCCAATATTTCAATAATGCTATCCATAATTTTTGTGGCTGTACTGTTTATGTTAATCATGATATCATTGATAATGATGTTGTGTAGTTACAGATGCTAAAATAAGTTGCAACGATTGATGTGGTGACTGAGGTAAAAGGGAATCGTGAAGATTTTGATGATGATGAGGATAATCAGTTTGACCCACTCGAGGTGGGAACTGGACATTCTGGTCTTGTCTTACATTGACCAAAAAGGAAATTCTAAAGACTCATGGTCGTGTTTGCTGGAACAAAACGGACTCTATGGACTTTCGAGGACATTTTACCAGTGAATGGTCAAAACGAGCTGTTGAATTTCTCACTACAGATTCTACAATCAACACAAACTGTACTACGTTTTTAAAAAGTCGATTCCTAATCACAGCCACTGTATCAATCTGCTTAATTAATTGTACTGAACTATACTACACATGTCTTGCTCTGAACTGTACTTCTCATGTCTTATGTTTTTGTGATTTTATAATGTCTTATGGTTTTATACTTTTCTGCTTACATGCTATTTACACCGAGGGCTGCGCAAGAATGATACAAAAGGGATTTACAACTTGCTAAATTAATACAGGCGTAGTTCGGTTGTGAGAGATCAAACAATTGTATTTTCTCACTCTCAAGGTAGGGATTGTTGGGTTATGGAGGTACTGTACTAAAAATTATAGTTACTATATAAGCCAAGATATTGTGAAAGCGACGAACGGGGAGCTGTATTACAAGGCCACATCACCAGAGAGGATTTCAACACAGACTTGAGCTGCAGATCAGCTACCAGCTTGTCAAATGGCAGACTAGGCTCAATGGCTGTTTCCTAATAAAATAATCACTCACATAAAGTCGCTCGCTCGTTCAATGGCTAATTTCGTCCACGGAACACACAGTCACTGCAGTTCATTTTACTGTGCAGCACTTTCAGATGTCTCGATGGCCAGACAGCGCCTTATCGTGTACAAGATGTCCAAGTCTACTTCAAACAATACATTGTAAAGTGTAGTGACTGTGCATCTTGTGGAAGAACCGTAGCGGCCAATAAAATACAACAACTGGGCTAATTTCAGATATTTCCATGTTACTGACACTGAATTTAGCCCCACAACTACACACAAACACGCACTCACTGAGTCCCTCACTCACACACGTTCACACACACGGACATAGACATACAAACACAAACAGATACATATACAAATTGAGCCGCTCATTCAAATAAACGGCCAGAGCCCCTAACTCACACACATTCTCTCAAACACACACATACAAACATACTCTGAGCACCTCATTCACACACATTCACACACACAAATGTACACAACACTCAGAATCACTCAGAGCCACGTACTCCACAGCCAATCGTACACACACTGAGCCCCTCACTCACACACATTCTCACAGACACACTGAGCGCCTCACACACATTCACATACAAAGGCACACACACATTCGCAAGCACTCTGAGCCCCACACTCCCACTCACACACACAAAATGAGCCTGTCACGCACACACATTCTCATATATACAGACTCCGTCACTCACACACATTCTCTCTCAAACACACAACGTGCCCCTCATTCACATACAAACACATATACACACTGAGCTCCTCACGCACTCATTCACTCTCTCACTCACTCATGCACTCACGCACTCACTCACTCTCACTCGATCACTCACTCACTCACTCACTCACTCACTCACTCACTCACTCACTCACACTCTCACTCGATCACTCACTCACTCACTCATTCACTCACTCACTCGCTCGCTCGCTCGCTCACTCACTCACGTGCGCACACACAAACACTCAGCTCCTCACTCACTCACATACTCTCTCTCACACACACATACACGCAAACTGAGCCCCAAACTCGTCACACACACACACACACACACACATACACATAAACACTGAGCCCCTCACTCACATGCAATGACATTTTAACACAGATATATACACACTGAGCTCTTCGCTCTCACCTTCATATAAAAAATTGCCAGAATACGATTAGTCTTTGAACACATGGAAATTGATTGTGGGATATTGCTGCCTTGTTAGCATATCAAATCGCTGTAGACTGGAGACAAAATATATTGTATTTGACTGACCGCCCACACCACATCAACTATCTTCCAATTCTGTGCCATTAACATCCACAACAGCTCCCTGACAATATTATCTTCTGGGTGACCTAGATACGCTAAACAGGGTTTCTGACACATGCGTTGATGGCTCAATGGTAGAATTGGTATTGTAGAGTACAAAAGTCTAGAAGTGCTAACTAACCTCTATAACACTTTGATTAGGCCTCTGCTGGAGTACTGTGTTCAATTCTGGTCACCACACTATCAAAATAAATTTAACGCATTGGAAAGGGTGCAAAGAAGTATTACTAGATTGGTACCAGGAATGAGGGACTTCAGTTATGAGGAAAGGCCAGATCGGATACGTTTATTCTCTTTGGAATAGAGAAGGTTGAGAGGATGCCTAATATAGGTTTATAAAATCATGAGGAGATACGACAGGGTGAATAAGGAAAAACTGTTAACACTGCCTGGCGAATCTGCGATTTGTAGACAAGGATTTAAAATAGTGTCAAAACGAAGCAGACGGGAGATAAGGAGAATGTTTTAAATCAGCGAGCTGTTCGAATCTGGAATACATTGCCTGATAAGTTATTGGACCAAGGACTCGACTTCTGGTGGACTTTGGCTGATGCAGAGGATGAAGTTATAACTGCAGAAGCCAAACCAACAACACTGGGCTCTTCCTTCAACAAATGAACAATTGGTGTTCGAATAACAACTCATGTGAACTTTCAGTCATGAATTAATTAAAGATGTAAATAATTCACGAGATCATAATAATGTAGTGTTGTACATCTGCCAATGTCTTTATAATAAATGAGATTGTGGCTGTTGAATGTTCCTTAGCCTTCACCCATTGCCACTGCCCTTAACAAGTTACCAGTGACCTGGATCATGTAAACTTGATTGAGTAATTAGGTAGCCTCTCCAATTAGGTCACTTTTGCCCACACCGTGAGTGAGCAGATTAGTGAGAGTCCACTCCGCAGTCGCTGTCTGTTTCTCCCAGTTTCTCTCTCAGGCCAGGGTTGGTACAAAAGCCAAAATATTGTGAAAGCGACAAACGGGGAGGGGTGTTACAGGCCACATCAGCAGAGTGTATTTCAACGCAGACTTGAGCTGCAGATCAGCTACCAGCTTATCAAATGGCAGGCTAGGCTCAATGGCTGTTTCCTAATAAAATAATCACTCAAATAAAGACGCTCGCTCGTTCAATGGCTAATTTCATCCACAGAACACACAGTCGCTGCAGTTCACTTTACTGTGCAGCACTTTCACATGTCTCGATGACCAGGCAGCGCCTTATCGTGTACAAGATGTCCGAGCCTACTTCACACAACACATTGTAAAGGGTAGTGACTCTGTATTTTGCGGAACAAACATAGCGGCCAATAAAATACAACAACTGGGCTATTTTGAGATGTTTCTATGTTACTGACACTGACTTTGGTTGGGTGATTTAGCCTCACAACTACACACACACACATTCACTCACTGAGTCTCTCACTCACACACATTCACACACATACACGCACTGAACCCGTGATTCAAACAAACCTCCAGAGCTCCCCACTCACACACATTCTCTCAAACACATACATACACGCACACTGAGCACCTCATTCACACACATTCACACACACATGCACACACACTCAAAAGCACTCTGAGCCACACACACCACAACACTTACAAAAACTGAGCTCCTCACTCACGCACACTCGCACACACCGAGCGTCTCAAACACATTCACACACACACACACTCACATGATCTGTGAGCCCAACACTCCCATAGCTACTCACACACACACACTGAGCCTGTGACGCATAACGATTCTGACACACACAGAGCCCCTCGCACACATTCTCTCTCTCACACACGTACAATGAGCCCCTCAATCACGCACATTCTCTCATACACACACTGAGCCCCACACTCTCAGACACACACACACTGAACCACTCACTCATGCACAATGACACCTTCACATAAATACATACCTACTGGGCCCTTCGTTCTCACTTTCACACAAAAAATGGCCAGAACACGATTAGTCATTGAACACATGGCTGTTTGCTGTGGGATTATTTTTGCCTTGTTAGCATATCAAATCACTGTAGACTGGAGACAAAAAACATTGTATTCGACTGACCGCCCACACCACCTCACACATATTCCAATTCTGTGCCACTAATATCCACCACAGCTCCCTTCTTTTATTATGTTCTGGGTGTCATAAATATCCTACATAGGGTTTTTGACACATGTGTGGATGGCTCAATGGTAGAATCAGTGTGGTAGAGTACAAAAGTCAGGAAGTGCTACTAACATCTATATCCCTTTGATTAGGCCTCTGCTGGAGTACTGTGTTCATTTTTGGTCAACACACTATTGAAAGGATGTTAAGGCACTGGAACGGATGCAAAGAAAATTTACTAGAATGGTAACAGGATTGAGGGACTTCAGGTAGGAGGAGAGGCTAGAAATGATAAGTCTATTCTGTTTAGAACAGAGAAGGTAGAGAGGAGTCCAAATAGAGGTTTATAAAATCATGAGGGAATTCGACAGGGTGAATAGAGACAAACTGTTTCCATTGGTTGGCGAATTGTTGATTCATGGACACAGATTTAAACTAGTTTCACAACGAAGCAGAGGAAAGATGAGGAGAAATGTTTCACTCAGCATGTTGTTCGAATCTGGAATGTATTGCCTGAAAAGGTGGTGTACAATGGATTCGACGTGTGGTGGACTTTGGCTGATGCTGAAGATCAGTTTATATGAACAGCAGCCAAACCAACAACACTGCCCTCTTCCTTCAACAAATGAACACTTGTTGTAAGAATAACATCTCATGTGAACTTTCAGTCATGAAATAATTAAATATATAAATAATTCAAGAGATAATAATAATAGTGTGTTGTAAACGTGCCAATCTCGTTATAATAAAGGAGATTGTGGCTGTCGAATGTTCGTTAGCTTTCATCCATTTCCAGTGCCCTTAGCTCCTGTAGCTCAGTGGTTATAGCACTTCTCTTGCAAGCTGGGGAGACCTGTGATCGAATCCAGGCAGGTCAGGGCCAAACCTTGGGCAAGTTTCCTTACTCCACACGCCTAATAATAATCCCTCCAAAAAACCACAAGAACAAAATTGGTCATTTCAATCCACGACTGTGTGTGGGACACTGCTGTGCGCAATTGGCTGCCGCGATTCACCCACAAATATATACAGTCGATTCACTATACAGTATATTCTGTGAAGCGCTTTGGGACGTTGACAAGATGCGGAAAGCGCTATATCAAATGCAAGTATTATTATTATTATTTATTAACAAGTTACCAGTGACATGGATCATGGAATCTTGGTTCAGTAATTGTTCACCTCACTAATTAGGTCACATTTGCCACACCCAGAGTGAGCGGATTAGTGAGAGTCCACTGCACAATCGCTGTCTGTTTCTCCTAGTTGCTCTCTCAGACCAGGGTTGGGACATAAGCCAAGAGATTGTGAAAGTGACAAACGGGGAGCGGTATTACAGGCCACATCAGCAGAGAGGATTTCAACACAGATTTGAGCTGCAGATCAGCCCCGCACTCACACACATTCTCTCAAATACACACATATACACACATTGAGCACCTCATCCACACACATTCACACACACACATGCACACACTCACAAGCACTCTCAGACACATTCTCCACAGCCACTCATACACAAATTGAGCCTCTCACTGATGCACACTGTCACACAAACTGAGCGGGTCGCACACATTCACAAACATACATACAAACACACTCACGAGCACTCTGAGACCCACACTCCCACAGCCACTCACACACACAAACTGAGCCTGTCACGCACACACATTCTAACACGCATAGAGCCCCTCATTCACACACGTTCGCTCTCTCTCACACACACACTGAGCGCCTCACTCGCACGCATTCTCACACACACGCACGCTGAGTCCCACACGCTCTCACACACACAGACACACTGAGTCACTCAAAAACACACAATGACACCTTCACGAAGAACCATATATGCTGAGCACTTCGCTCTCACCTTCACGCAAAAAATGGCCGGATACGATTGGTCATTGAACACACGGCTGTTTGTTGTGGGATTATTTTTCCCTTGTTAGCATATCAAATCACTGAAGACTGGAGACAAAAAACATTGTCTTTGACTGACCGCCGAAACCACCTCAACCATCTTCCAATTCTGTGCCATTAATATCCATCACAGCTCCCTGCTTATATTATGCTCTGGGTGTCACATATACCCTGAATAGTTTTTCTGGTACATGCGTTGATGACTAAATGGTAGAATTGGTATGGTAGTATATAAAAGACAGGAAGTGCTAACAAACATCTATAAAACTTTGATTCGGCCTGTTCTGGAGTTCTGTGTTCATTTCTGGTCAACAAACTATAGAAAATATGTTAAGGCACTGGAAAAGATGCAAAGAAAGTTTACGAGTATGGTACCAGGATTGAGGGACTTCAGTTAGGAGGAAAGGCTAGTAGATAGGATAAGTTTATTCTCTTTAGAACAGAGAAGGTTGAGAGGAGATCTAATAGAGGCTTATAAAATCATGAGGGGATTCGACAGGGTGAGTAGAGAAAAACTGTTTCTATTGGTTGGCGAATTTCTGATTCGTGGACACAGATTTAAACTAGTTTCAAAACGAAGCAGATGGAAGATGATGAGAAATGTTTCACGCAGCATGTTGTTCTAATCTGGAATGCATTGCCTGAAAACGTGGTGTACCATGGACTCGACTCGTGGTGGACTTTGGCTGATGCTGACGATCAGCTTATATGAACAGCAGCCAAACCAACAACACTGCCATCTTCCTTCAACAAATGAACATTTGTTGTAAGAATAACATCTCATGTGAACTTTCAGTGATGAAATAATTAAATATATAAATAATTCACGAGATGATAATAATAATGCGTTGTAAACGTGCCAATGTCTCTCTAATAATTAAGATTGTGGCTGTATAATATTCCTCAGCCTTCTCCCATTGCCAGTGCCCTTAACAAGCTCCCAACGACCTGGATCATGCAACCTTTGTTCAGTTCTTAGGTCACCTCACTAATTAGTTCACTTTTGCCAGACACAGAGTGAGCGGATTAGTGAGAGTCCACTCCACAGTCGCTGTCTGTTTCTCCCAGTTACTCTCAGGCCAGGGTTGGGACATGATCCAAGCTATTGTGAAAGTGACAAACGGGGAGCGATATTACAGGCCACATCAGCAGAGAGGATTTCAACACAGACGTGAGCTGCAGATCAGCTACCAGCTTATAAAATGGCAGAAAATATTCAATGGTTGAATTGCCTCCCCCTATTTTTATGCGTTCAGAGAGTACAATTTAGATGCAGATCGACAGAGACACACGCACACGCACGCACACACATATAGATTCAGAGAGACAGTGAGAGAGTGAAAGAGATAGAGATACAATGAGACAGATAGAGAGAGAGAGAGGTGAATCTCACACCGACATCATTAGCTGAGCCAATATTTAAAGTGTATCTGCATATCTCAGTAGTTGAGCTCAGGCTCTGAGTCAGAAGATTGTGTGTTTGAACTGCACAATCATTGGGAATTGGAATCACTCACAGAGTAAGTTGATACCCGAGGCCTGCCCTGGGGGAGCTGCACTTTCAGAGATGCCGTCCTTCAGATAAGAAGTTAAACCAAGTTTATATCTGCTTGTTCAGCCAGATGTAAAATATCTTCTGCGGCCGCTGTTGGAACCGAGAAGGGAGTTACTCTCTCTCTCGCTCTCTCTCTCTGAAACACACACAAACACTATCTCCCTCTCTCCCTGTTTTCTGAGAGATAATCCCTCAAGGTATTGTGAAAGTGACAAACTTTTTGTTTCTATGAGAGATACAGAGAGAGACAGAATATGTTAGATAGAGAGACAGACACACCCACATAAAAAGACGATAAGGACAGAGAAACACCCACATAGACAGATATGTAGAGGTATAGTAAGTAATATTTCATAAAGGGATCATAATCACTCCCCCAAAAAAGATTGGTCATTTCAATCCATGACTGTTTGTGGGACACTGCTTTGCGCAATAGGCACCCGCGTGTCCCCCACATACATAGTCTGTTCACGTTGCATTAAATCACTTTAGTTACTGTGAAGCATGTTGACGATGTGGAATACACTATTATCAAATTTAGGGATTATTATAATATCAATAAAATTGAATGTATCGAGCGCCTTTCACATCAGGAGGACGTCCCAAGCTGATGAATAGAAATGCTGTCAGATCCAGGGGAAGGTGAAGGCAAAGTGGGGGAGTAATAGTACCTGATGGGACCGTCGAAGAGGAAGGTCTTGAGGTGGGACTTGAAGAACTCTCGCGAAAGGGTGAGACGGACGGACTGCTGGCTGGAGTTCCCTAGGTTGGCGGCTGAGTAGAAGGCTCGCCCGCCAAAGATGGAGCAGGCGGGATCCTGCTGAACGCAGTGGATAGGTAGGTTCGTAGAGGGTTAGGAAGTCACAGAGTTAGGGTGGGGCAAGGACTTTGTAGGTGAGGACCAGGACCTTGAAGTGAATCATCTCGGTGGTGGGAAGCCAATGGATTAAGGTGAGGATACGGGAGATAGGGTCACGAGGCTTGGACCGGTAGAGGACCCAGGCCGCAGTTCGGGATTATCTGGAACCAGTGGAGGGAACTGGGAAGGGCGACAAACAGGGCGTTGGCGTTGTCGATGCAAGATGTGAGGAAATCTTCAATGAGAGTTTCAGCGGCCTCCAGGCAGTGATATGCTGGTGGAGTAGGGTAATATAGTAGAGGTGAGGGAAGGGAGAGTAGATTAAGATTTGGATGAGGAGAAAGAAAGACAGTTGAACAAGGCACCTAGGTCCCTGACTGGCATGGTGAAGTGGAGTGAGCAGCTACGCAGGCTGAAGCATCCAGCGCCTGATGTGTGAAGGCGCTGGTGCGAGCTAATCAGTAGGGCCTTGGTCTTGTTGACATTCACCTGTAGAAAGTTAGCTCTCATGCAGGACTTGACGTCTGACAGTCAGGCTGTCGGACAACAGTGATCTAGGGAGTTGAGGGTGGAGGCAGAGACTCAGAGCTGCTCACACATACGCTGCCATTATTGCATACACATACAGACACCCATAACAAACAAATAATACACTGAACCCTTCACATTCACACACACTGAACACCTCACACACTTTCACAGACCTCCTCACATACATATATACACACACACATACATACATACTTATATACACACACACACATAGCCCACGCACAGGCACACTCACAGACACACTTTGTGGACAGAAACCAAACACAGAACTTATCTTACAATAAGGAGAAATCCTTTCCTGTGGGAGGACGTCCAAACGCGTTGGCAAACGTATAGACCCTTCACTCAAATACACATCGACCATCACTCACACACATTCCAAACTGGAATGCATTGCCAGAAAAGGTGGTGGATGCAGATTCGATAACATCTTTTAAAATAGGATTCTATATATATATTGTAGGAACAACAACAACAAGAAGATTGCATTTGTAGAGCGCCTTACAAATCGGGAGGACGTCCCAAGGCGCTGAACAGTTGGGTCGGGACCCGAGCATTGGGGGGTAGTGGTCAGGGTGAGGGAACGGAGGGTAGGGAGGGAGATAGGAGGGGTTACAGTGTCGGGAGGGGAGCCGAAGGCACGGTTGAAGAGAAAGGTCTTCAGAGCGGCCTTCAAGGAGGAAAGGGAGGAAGCGAGAAGAAGCCACTGATGGATGGAGTTCCACAGCCTAGGTGCTGAGAGGCTGAAGGCCCGACCACCAATGGTGGGGTGGTTAGGGCGGGGAGCGTGGAGGAGACCGGAGAAAGAGGAAAGGAGGGTACGGGTGGGCAAGTAGGGGGATATAATTTTGCAGAGGCAGGAGGGAGCAAAGCCACGGATGGCCTTGAAGGTAAGGATGAGGATCTTCAATTCGCTCCTCTGGGGGATGGGGAGCCAGTGGAGGCGAGCGAGTGTGGCAGTGATGTGGTCCCGAAGTCTGGTGCGGGTCAGTACACGAGCTGCAGAGTTCTGAATGACCTGCACTTGTGGAGGGAGGTACCGGGAAGGCCGACGAGGAGAGAGTTCGCATAGTCCAGCCTTGAGGTGATAAAGGCGTGGACCAGGGTTTCGGCAGTGTCAGGGGTGAGGCAGTGCCGGAGCCTGGCAACATTCCGGAGATGATGAAAGAAAGAACAGGTCTGCTAGGTTATGGGAATGGAGTTGGGCAGTGGGATTGTGTCAACTATAAATCGCAAAATTACAGTAAAATTCTATGATTCTATGACATTCACAGGCCCCTACTCCCACATATAGATTCCCTCAGAGACAGACTACCTGACACAAAATTATACCCCCACCCCTCCCCCGTGTCACACACACAGATTGTGGTTTAGTCCCAGTCCAGCTGGAGAGTGGTGACGTGGGGGGTAGAGGGGCGGGGGTGGTGGGTGTGGGGGGCGGGTGCAGTTGTCAGGCCAGCATGCAGACATAGACCAATCTATGGTGAAAGTGACAAACGGGGTTTTAACACGACACGTCAGCAGGGAGGATTTCAGCTCAGACGCAGAAAGAGAGAGAATATAAATACAATGTGATAGAGACAAACAGCAGAGAAGGAGAGAGAGAGGCTCACACAGACAGCATCTCCAGAGAGAAGACTTCACATCATTCTGTCCACCGGGTTGGTATTTGATGAGTAACTATAATTCTTGCACCTTATATAGCGCCTGAGTTAGACGTCTCAAAACACTTCACGGGATATACTGAACAGCGTGGTAATTGACTGTGAAGTTTGTGGGAAAATCTAACAACCAATTGCAGAAAGGAAATCCCATTAAGGGCGATTACATTATCATGATTTTGGAAGGGATTATTAGCACCAGAAAACGTGATCCTCCATTCGATTAACAATCTAGGTTCCTGATTGCTGCTGGCCATGAGGGTATGTGTATATGTGTGTGTGTGTGTGTGTGTATGGAATCTTGGCCAATATTTTGCAGTGCCCAAGAATTAAACCCAAGGCAAGAGCCCTAACCACTGCGCTGTAGGACGCTATATGTCTATGTCACACACGACAAATTGCACACTGTAATAAAGAAAGGACACACATTGACTGTGCCTGTGTCACACACAGCAAAGGGTGCACGATGAAGACGGTTTCCTGTCTCCTGCTCACATTGATGTTGGGCATCGTATCAGATGCTACAGAAATCAACAACAAAGTTCTGGAACAAATTGTACGAAAGTAGGTGGCTTTGAAATTTATTCCAGGAGTGTCTCTCTATCACTTTCGTTCAAGGTCTCCCACTTTCTATCTCTCTCACTGTGTGTGTGTGTTTGTGTTTCTCGCTTTCTCTCGCAGACCCACTCTCTCAATTTCTCTATGTTTATCTCTCATTCTATGTGTCTCTGAGTCCCTCTCTCTTTCACTCACGCTGCCACTGTATCACATATCCACTGAATCACACTCTGACTCTTTCTGTAACATTTCATTCCCTGTCATTCTCTTTCTCGCTCTCTCATTAACTCTCATTTGCTCACAAACTCCTTTCTCACAGGCTCTGACACACATATATTGTCTGACATTCTCTCTCTCACTCTCTCACACTCTCGCACCCTCTCTTGCTTTCACATACAATCTCTCTGATATTGTCTCACTCTCACAAACACTCTTCCACCAAAACTCTCTGTCTCCCTCTCACATATATTCTATCTCTATCACTTTCACATTGGAATTTCCTTATTCCACGGGTATCAATAAAAATTGAAAACTTTAATGCACGACAGTTTGTGTGGACACTGCTGTACGCAACTGGCAGCCACATTTCGTACACAAATATATAGTCAATTCACTTTACAGTATATTATGTGAATCGCTTTGAGCTGTCTAGAGAATGCTAAATCAAAATTGAAGGAGTATTGCTATTTATTATTCTCTCTTGCTCATACACACACATATTCCCGATCTCACAAACTCTCTGTCTTGCCCTCCGACACTCTCACATTCTCTCTCGCTCACACACAGTCTCTCTTAGACACACACATCGTCTCTCGCTTTCTCACACTCTACTCACATTCTCTTGCTCTCAACCATACAATCTGTCTCCCTCACACACACTTTCTATGTCGCACTCACACTCAACCTCTACCGCATGTTCTCTCTTGCTCTCACACACAATCTATCTAATACATTCTCTCGCTCTCACGACCACTCTCGTTCTTACACATTCGCTCTATCACAATCTCTCATGTGCTCTGTCGCTCATATATACTCACTCTCTCACACTCTCTCTGGCTCTCACACACAATCAGCCTCTCACATACTCTGTCTCACATATACAGTATTCACTCTCACACTCTTCCTCTGGCTCTCACACACAATCTCTTTGTCTCATTTTCTCTTGCTTTCGCACACTCTCTTTCTCTCATTCTTATACACACACTGCCTTGCGCTCACAAATTTGCGTTCCTTTTCTCTCTTTTGCCCTTGTGTTTGCTAGGTTCGTCGTCGCCAAAGGAAGTCGAAATCAGATCTCCTTCCTCATTTTATTGACCGATAAGCAATGCCGAGGTGAACATCCTGTGAATGAATTGCACGAGAAAATCAATATCTATGACAATAATTTGATGCGAATACCGCCCATGTCTACTAATTACGTTGCTGCTTATCCTACATTTAAGCGCGATGGTAATGACTGCTCTGAATACATCATTCTCCATGGAACCAACAATGAGGTATCATTGGCCGAGAAACTATGGTCCTATGACAGACAGGTGGGGTGTGTTGTTTTCTACACCACTTATAACCCCATGTCTGTGGAAGTGTTTCAGCAACGGGCATAAAGATATAGTGGATATGTTATACAAATCACCGTTCAGTAAGTGGCAAAATGCTGACAGATACTTTGTGTACAGCATTGTGTACTGTCCACGGGGAGGGAAGCCCGACCAAGACAGAGGTGATGCGAGGAAAAGTCGACCACACGAGATCATGGAGGGATTTAAACGCCTTGTTGTAGACAAGAAAACAGGCAATCCTTACAAGGTTTTCCGCTGTAACCTTATTTCAAAGAATAAGCTCCGCGAATGTAACTACTGTGACACAGAGAAGTTCTGTATGGATACGGAGTTGGCGAACGCGGAGAGCTCCCCTCGTCACGGGGAGTCCTCCCGTCGCAGCAATTTCCCCAGTCACGGGAAGTCCTCCAGTCGCAGCAATTTCCCCAGGCAAGGGAATACCTTCCGTCGCAGCAGGTCCCGCAGTGGAAGGAGGTCTTCCCGTCGCAGCAATTTCCCCAGTCACGGGAAGTCCTCCCGTCGCAGCAATTTCCCCAGTCAAGGGAATTCCTTCCGTCGCAGCAGGTCCCGCAGTGGCAGGAGGTCCTCCCGTCGCAGCAGGTCCCGCAGTGGCAGGAGGTCCTCCCGTCGCAGCAGGTCCCGCAGTGGCAGATGAACCACCGATCGCAGCTGGTGGCCAGTTGAAAGAAATGACACAAAACGGAAAAATTAATTCAGCGATGCTATTGGAGCTGTGCGGTGGTGGGAGCTTGGGCTGGGGTTGGGAGCGAGCTGGGGCTGAGGTGGGTGCTGGGGATGGGGTGGGCGCTGGAGCTGGAATGGGAGCTGATGTTGGGGCTGGGGATGGAGCTGGGAATGGTTTGGGGAGGGAGCTGGGTTTGGGGCTGGGGCTGGGGTGGGAACTAGGGCTGGGGTTGAAGCTGGGGCTCGGGAGATGGTATTGTATATTGTATTGTGGGATCTGGGGCTATGGCGTGAACTGTGATGTCAGCTTTAATGTAGCTTTTAACCAGTAATAAATCTGTCTGGCTGGTATCTCCCGTGTCTCTGTATCTGACTTACTCAGTGACACACACACGCCTGACCAGCATTTGCAGGGTTAAGAAAAACTGTTTCCACTCTTGGGCGTAACAATGCTCGTGGTCACAGTGTCAAAATAGTTTCAAAAGGAAGCAGTGTGGAACTGAGGAGAAATGCTTTCGCTCGGCGGGTTGTTCGAATCTGGAATACATTGCCTGAAAGGCCGGAGTGGGATTCGGTAACAGCTTTTAAAAGAGAATTAGCTCTATATTTAGAGAGAATAGGTCTGTTAGGTTATGGGGAGAGAGCGGGCAGTGGGATTGATTTGCATTTTACAAAGTGCCGTCACAGACTAGATGTTCTCCGTTTGTGTCGTAAAATTCTATGATTCTATGATATTTGTTCAGGCTGACACAGGTGAAAACAGGTCACATGTTTAAGATTCTCCGAGCATTCCAGCACTGCAACATATGGAACAATAATGATAATAGTATTTACAGTAATTAATCATTCTGGAGCTCCTGTAGCTCAGTGGTAAGAGCAATCGTCTTATAAGTGTGGGACTTGTGTTTCGAATCCAGGCAAATCAGGGCGACACATTGGGGAAGTTTCCTTACTCCACACACTAATACACTCGCGCGCCTAGTAATCATCTATCCTCCTAAATAGCTAAAAAATTTAAAAAAATCTTTTTCAATCCACTGCTGCTTGATGTGTGCAATTGGCTGCCACATTTCGCCATAAATATACAGTCAACTTACTTTACCGTACATTCTGTGAAACACTTTGAGACGTCCATAAGACGCCAAGATTATTATTATTGTATTGTATTCAGTCCAAGTGTTTAAGAGTATAAACGGCCGACAATGATCAACGTGAAATCTCCGACCCCTCACAGTCTCTCTCTCTCCCTATATATATTTATTTCTACCCTCCTCTCACTGCATCACTCTCTCACTCTGTCAGTCTCTCTCTCTTTCTCCCTCTACTTCTTTCCCTCTCTCTCCTTTCCTCTCACTCTCTTTCCCCCTCCTTCTCTCACCTGCACCGTGATCTATTTCCCTCAATGCTTCGGGGCTCCTGCTCAGGATTCCTGGATTCTCCCCACAGCGGACACTCAAGCACACACACACACACACACTGAAACACAAACTGACACTCACACACACAATGACATACACTGACACACACACACAGTGACAGACACACACTGACACACACAGCGATAGCTACACACACTTTGTGTGTGGGTCTCTGATTCAGTCTCTGTGTCCGTGTGTGTGTGGCTGTGTCTCTGTGTATCAGTGTCTGTATGTGTACCTGTCTGTCAACAAGACCAAGTTCCTCCTGATTTGCTTGCACCAGCACTTTCATACATCAGGCTCTGGCAGTCTCAACCTCCATGTTTGCTCTTGCGAACTTACCAAGCCAGTCAGGAACTGTCTTTCCTCCCCAACCTCCAAGCAATGACTCTCTCTTCCTTTCCCCATCTCCGCAATACTTCCTGACTCTGAAATTGCCTCACTAATAAAGCCGCTGAAACCATCATTCACGCCTTCGTTACATCCAGGCTCGGTTATGCAAACAGCTTGCTTGTTGGTCTTCCCAATACCTTCCTGCACAGGCTGCAGATAATCCAGACCTCTGCGGCCTGTGTCCTCTGCCAATCATGGCCCCATCTCCCCCATCCTCGCACGAATCCCTTTGCTCCCCATTATCCGAGGATGGGATCTGGGCTGGAGAGTCTGTCAACAGGAGCGGACGAAGCAATCTGAATCCACAGAACGGTCTGTGTGTCTTAGAAACGGGTAAAAGAGTTCGGGGTGGACCAAAAGGCACGATCGAAGAGGAACGTCTTCAAACCGGCCTTGAAAGAGGAAAGGGAAGAGACGAAACGGAGGGATTGAGGGATGGCATTCCATAGGGTGGGAGCGGAGAAACTGAAAGCCCGGCCTCCGATGATGTGGCGGTTCGGGCGGGGGGCTTGGAGCAGGCCAAGTCCTGTTGAACGGAGGGTCCGGGTGGGCGTGTAGGGGGAGAGTAGATCGGTTAAGTAGGATGGGGCAAGGCCGTGTTAGGCCTTGTAAGGTGGGGGTTATGTGGTCGCGGAGGCGGGTGCGGGATAGTACACGGGCTGCAGAGTTTTGGATGGCCTGCAGCGTATGAATGGAGGAACTGGGGAGGCCGACTAGAATAGAATTTCCGTAGTCCAGCCGTGAGGTGATGTACGCGGGCACGAGTATTTCGGCAGCGCGGGGGGTAAGATAATTACGGAGCCTGGCAATGTTGCGCAGATGGAAATAGGCGGTGCCGGTCAAGGCGCGGATGTGGAGGAGGAACGAAAGTTTTTGATCGAACATGATGCCGAGGTTCCTGATTGGCTTTGTGAGGTGGAGAGTGCAACCTTGGATGTTGAGGCTGGCAGCGCCCGATGTGCGGAGGCGCTGGTTTGAGTCAATCAGGAGGGCCTGGGTCTTAGTCACGTTCAATTGCAAACAGGTGTCCCTCGTCCACGACTCGATGTCGGACAGACATGCTGTCAGAACATTGATCGTTTGGGGGTTGAGGGATGAGGCAGAAAGGTACAGCTGGGTGTCATCCGCATACATGTGGAAATTTACCCCATGTCTGCGGATGACGTCGCCCAGAAGGAGCGTGTAAAACGTGAAAAGGAAGGGACCGAGGACAGAGCCCTGACGGACGCTGTGGGAAACTGTGCTGGGGTTTGAAGAATAACCATTGGAAGAAACAAAATGTAAACGGTGGGTCAAATAAGAGTTGAACCAGTCAAGGACAGTGCCTTGAAGGTTGAGGTGGGAGGAAAGACGTTGAAGGAGGATGGTGTGATCGACTGTGTCGAACGCAGCAGACAGGTCAAGGAGGACGAGGAGGCAGAGGGAGCCCTGGTCACAGGCGGTTAGGATGTCATTTGTGACCTTAACCAGGGCAGTTTCTGTGCTGTGTCCTACATACCCTCCAATCCCCCCATTCCTTACATCCGTCAACAACTTCCCCAGTGCCTTCCACTGCCACCGTGGTTTCGATCAAACAACTTCCCCGCCCTTTACGTTGCCTAATCCCTTCAGCCACTATGCCCGAGTCTCTGCAACTCCCTTCCTCACTCAATTCGCCTTGCCTCCTCTCTTCCCAGTTTCAGGTCCCAGCTAAAGACTATTCTCTTAGACCACGCCTTTGGGCACCTTTCTACCCTTGCCGCTGGCTCGGTCCCGGTATCCTCTATTGTGAAGCGCTCTGAGACGCCGTCTGTCGTGTCGGGCGCTGTATACATCGAAGTTATTGTTGTGCAATTTGGGTCCGAGATGCTGACAGTCCATCGCCTAGCTTTGGCTTCCTGAAGTGGAAACCGCCGCACAAATGTAATTTTGTTGTTATTGTTGTTGCCATAGGACTCAGCAGTTTTATTATTGCAAAGCTCTGTGGTGCAAAATGTATATATTATTCGATAGTGTATGTATTTCAAGACGGTGTCAGCATAACTGATAAGAACCGTTGACATTAATTTGAAAAGTCTTTTCTCTTTATTTGTTTCAATATGATGGCAATTCTAATTCGCTCCCGGGGAAAGTGCGGACTCTCCAAAGGTGTAACCCTTTACTTGATCGCCATGGCAGCTGCCGATCTGATGGTTATTATCACTGATGTTATACTGACTAGGATTAATATTTTTTATTTCCCTTTTAGTTTCTTATTCTTTACTCCTGTGTGCAGCCTCAGACTTGTGCTATTGACATCCGCCACAACATGTTCGGTATCCTTAACTGTTGCATTTACTTTGGATCGATATCTAGCCATTTGTTGTCAGAAAATGAAAAGGAAATACTGCTCCGTGAAAATAGCTGCTTTGGTCATCACGATAGTCTGTCTGTTCGGCATTGCACAATGTATTCCCTGGTACTTTGCATATATGCCCCTCGTGGTGGTTAATAATAAACCATTGTACTGCATAGCAAGGTCCAGCTATTATACTTTAGCAACATGGAGGATATTTACTTGGATAAACCGAGTGCTAATCCCTTTTTAGGTGTTTCCGTTTTGATTGTCTTCATCAACGCTCTGACCATCAGACACATTCTAGTAGCCAGCAGGGCCCGCAAGAGAATCCGGAGTGAGAATAGATGCGAGGAACAGAAAGATCAGGAGATGGAGAAACGAAGAAAATCCATCATTTTGCTCTTCGCCATATCGGCCAGTTTTGTACTATTATGGACGACGAGCGTTGTGTACGTACTAAACTGGCCAATTTCAAACTATTATTATAAAAAGAAAGTTACCAGCGCTCGACATACAATCCAGCAGATTGGATTTATGCTACAACTACTCAGTTCCTGTACAAACACTTGCATCTATGCAGTGACTCAAAGCAAGTTTAGGGAGGAACTGAAAATGTTGATTAAATATCCATTTACTCTTTGTGCAAGCTGCTAACACACGTATTCATTTGTGGAGGTAAATTAGGTATGGATTTGTTTTGAACGCAGGTGAAACAATGACTGTCCAGCTATCTGGGGATGTCCTCTTGATGCGAACGGCGCTAAAAAATTAAATCACTTGTTATTGCTGTTGCTTTTTTACCAACAGTCAGTAGGAACCCTTATTAGTTCATTTGTGGACAGTTTTAACCAAATAACAAACTTAAGTCCTGTAGCTCAGTGGTAAGATAACAACTTTTAAAAGGGTCGATAACAACTTTTAAAAGGGTCGATAACAACTTTTAAAAGGGTCGATAACAACTTTTAAAAGGGAATTAGATCTTTATTTAGGGAGAACGGGTCTATTAGGCTATGGGGAGCGGGCAGGGCAGTGGGATTGAATCGCTCTTTTCAAAGAGCCGGCACAGACTAGATGGGCCGAATGGCCTCCTTTTGTGCCGTAAAATTCTATGATTCTATGATTCTATGATTCTATAAGAGCACTTGCCTTACACGCAAGTTACCTAGATTCAATTCCTGGCAGGGCGAAACCTTGGGCAACTTTTCTTACTCCAAACTTCTAATGATAATCCCTCAAAATGTTTTTTTTACAAATCAACGGCTGTTTGTGGGCATTGCGTTTCGGAATTGGCTGATAAGTTTCTCCCACGCTTATACAGTCAACTTGCTTCACATTATAATCAGTGAAACGATTTCCGTGATCTAGAAGATGTCAATAGTGATATGTCAAATGTCTGGAGTATTATCCTTCAGTTTGATCTTGTTCCCTTCGACGTTCTCATCGCTCACGCCTACACCACACGTTTCCCTCCACAATCTCCAATCGGGACCCTAGCTCTGGAATGAAACACTGACTGTTCATCGCCATGGGATGTCTCCCCGATGTGAGAAGCGCTATAAATCCCTAATTTTCTTATTGGTACAACCTCATTTAGATATGCCAGAGTGTATCGCAGAATATACTGTGACGTGCAATTTGTATTTTGCGGGCGAAAAGCGGTTGCTAACTTTTGCACAAATCAATTGTGTAAATAGTTGTGGATTCGTTTACCAATTTATTGTGGTGGTGGTGGGAGGGGGGGGACTATTTCCTTCAGAAATCTAGCTGTTTACTTAACTTACCAATACATAAACAGAGGCTTGGGGAGTAAGATAGTTGCGGTCTTTCCCTACCTGATACGAAACTGTGACTTTTCGCTTGCGAGGTGAGAGCACTAACACAATAATGATTTTGATACATCTATGAGCCCAAATCTCAATCCTGCTACGTCAGTGTTGAAAAACAACCAAGTGTTGAAAAACAACCAAGTGAATGGAGAAGAGGCTGCGAGCAGCAAATACGGTTTGAGAAAAAGGGAGTGAATAAATTACACTGAGCAAACGGATATTTCTGTGTATGAATAACTGTGTATTTCTGCTGCCCTCCAATCAACCTGACCGTTTCCACCGTGTTCTGAGGCTCCAGCCTGCATCTCGTCTCCAATCTGACCCACTCTACCATCAGTGGAATGGCATTCATGCTTCTCTGACCCTATGCTTCTGGTACGCCCTGCAATAAGCCTTCGTTTTGCTCCTTCCCTTACCTCCTTCAAGATCAGTCTCTTCGACCGTGCCTTCGGTTGTCCTCCTCTCTGCAATACTCTAAGTACACTCTGAGATGTCTCTCCGCCCTACATCATCCCATCCCTGCATCGCTCCAATTGTTGGGTCCTGACCTGACTTTTCAGCAGCTTGAAACTTCCTCCCGACATGAAAGTAGCTATTGAAATGTACTTTTGGTCTTGTTGCGCACATATCTACTTGCACCCACTACTCGAAACCCTCCAATCTAGATTCTGCCGTGCCAACAGGACACAGCCACAACCGATTTCTTCAATGTTTGTGACAATGTTTCCTTCTATCTACTAGCCCTCCAATTATAATGTAGTCGTGCTGTTGTAGTTGTTTTACATGATTCCTATCAGTGACGTTAAACATTAAATCCACTTTTACACCTCCACTTGCGAACTCCTGTCCCCTGATGACGGTGTCAACTCGTCAGGACGCTTCAACAGCTGGATGAGGACAAATTGCCTGCAGTCAAACATTAACAAAGCGAAGCCATTCACTTTAGCTCTTTCTGACATCTTCTATCACACTTCAGAAGAAACGAAACCTTATCCTTATCCTCTTTCAACTTTGTCGCTGCCTCTCCCGCCATCACTGCTGACAATCAAGCTAACACTTGCTCTGCGAGAAACCTATTTGGCCAAAATCAACCTCAGGGGAATTCCTTGGCTGATACACTGGGTGAGACAGTTGCCAAAATGCTAGTGGGATGTATTGTGTTTAACACCAATAACATCCAATGCCTGGCCGGCTGTTTCGGGCAGGAAGACAATGGGTTAATGTACCTCGAGAAAAGTCTATAAGGCACGTCATTCAGCGTTTGGTTAGAATACCGACGAGTCATCAGATATTTTGTGTAAAGCAACATGCACTGTCCAGGGCAGAGTGCACGCGAGCCACCAAGAGACCCTAGCAATATCGCTACACATGCCCTCCGAGCTAATCCGGCTGAGATTGCACAGCGCTTTCAACACCTGGTTAATCAAAATATCCACAACTGGGGCCGCTACCAAGTTTACCGTTGTGGCATAGACCCACAGTCAACAGATCTACCGCAGTGCAGGCCGTGTTCGTAACCAGACTTCTGTATGGATCATGAGATTAATCTAGCCAATGAGGAGAGAACTAGAATGGGATAGAATTGATAGGAGAATTGAAGGGGTAGATGGTAGTTGGGGTTAGTGCTATGATTGGGGCAGGGCTTGACGCCAGGGGCTGAGGGTTGAGGGCTGAGGCTGGGGGCTGAGGATTGTGTTGGAGGCTGGGGTTGGGGGCTGGGGTTAGGGGTTGATGCTGAGGTGGGGCCGTAGGTTGGGAATTGGCGTGGGGGCTGTGGGGTGGGAGCTGTAGGTTGGGGATTGGGGTGGGGGCTGTGGGGTGGGAGTTGTAGGTTGGGGATTGGGGTGGGGGCTGTGGGGTGGGGATAGGGGTGGGGGCTGTGTGGTGGGGCTGTCGGTTAGGGGCTGGAGCTAAGTGTGTATTGTGACAGTTACTAATAATAAGGCTTTAGCTTGACAGACATCTCTGTGTCTGACTCACGCAAAGTTACACTGACACACAGTCGCCCTCACACACATCCACTATCAGACTCACACATTCACTCACTGTCACACACTCACACATTATCCTACACAATCACTCACTCACAATCAAAACACCCACACACTCTCACTCACCTACTCTATCTCACACATACTTACACTCACACAATTATACTCATACACACTCACACCACATTCACTCACACTCACGCATTCACTCACTGTCACACACACTCACACATTATCCTCGCTCACACACACACAAAACACTCGCGCACTGACACTCACTCACGTACCCTATCACTCACACACAATGAAACATTCGCTCATGAACTCACATGCACTCTCACAGTTAAACAGATAAAATCACTCACGCACACTCACGTTCTCATTTACTCACACACTCACCATCACAATCACACGCTCAAGCACATACCATCACTCATTCGTTCTCAAAAACAATCACTCATAAATTCAGTCACTCATACACTTACACTCACATACACTTTCACACACACATTCACTCACACACACTCACATGCAGTCACTCACACACACTCACTTACACACATTCACCCTATCACACACAAACTGAAACACACGAACATTCGCTCAGACACTTACACAAACTTGGCACTCTCACACTTAAACACACAAAATCACTCATACTCTCATTCACACACACACGCACTCAGATACCCTATCACACACACAATCAAACATTTATTTACACACACTCGCACACTCACAGTCACAAACACAAACAATCACTCATTCAATCTCTATCACATACATAATCACTCATAGTCACTCACTCACACATTCATGTACACAAACTTATACTCAGTCACATACACTATCAAACTTACACATTCACTCATTCACAGTAGTCCACTCGCACATTCACATACACTATCACACTCACATATTCACTCACACATACTCACAAGTTATCATACGCATTCAGTCACTCACAGACTCAAACACTCAGTCACTCTCAGACACTTACGCTCACAATCACTCACCTACACACTCATACACACCCAAACTGGCACTACACTTCACACTCCCCAAACATACAGTCACTACACTTTCCCCTCATCCAATCACACAGTCACTGCACTTTACACTCACAAACATACCGTCACTACACTTTAAACTCGCAAACACAAAGTCAATACACTTCACACTCCCCCAAACACACAGTTGCTACAAACAAAAACAGAAGTTGCCGAGTAAACTCAGCAGATCAGGCTGCATTCATGGAGAAAGGAGAAAGAGTCAACGTTTCGGGTCTACAATCCTTCACCAGTTCTGAGGAAGGGTTGTAGACCCGAAACGTTAACTCCCTTTCCTTTCTCCATGGATGCTGCCTGACCTGCTGAGTTTCCCCAGCAAGTTCTCTTTTTGTTTCAGGTTCCCAGTTTCTGTAGTATTTTGTGTTTTGTACACAGTCACTACACTTTACGATCCCAAACGCAGTCACCACATTTCACCCCAAACACACAATCACTGCTCTTTACGCTCCCAAAGCAGTCACCTCACTTCACCCCAGATACACAGTCACTACATTTTATGCTCCCAAACTGGTGAAACTGCTGCCTGGAATCGGGGAGATATCCAAACACTGAACACCTTACAAAACAATTACACGTCATTTGGCCTCAAATGGGAATAAACATGAATGGTTTGACACATGAGGCATTGTTATATGAGGACTCAATCCTAAGATTGTCTATGATACCGGAGATCATAAACTCCTCCATCAATAGTTTAATCGAAAGTGGAGCTCCTGTAGCTCAGTGGTTAGAGCCACTCACTCGCCTTAGAAGCGTGAGACCTGTGATCGAATCCAGGCAAATCAGGGTGAAACCCTGGGCAAGTTTCCCTACTCCATGAACACACACACGCCTAGTAATAATCCCTCCGTCAAAAAAACACAATAATAAAAAATTTGGTCATTTTCAATCCACACTGTTTATGGGACGCTGTTGTGTGCAATTGGCTGCCACGTTTCACCAATAAATATGCAGTCAATTCACTTGAGATTATGATCTGTGAAGCATTTTGAGACGTTGATAAGATGTGAAAACCCACTGTATCAAATGCAACGATTATACATTTTTTAGTATATAATTCGTCACAGTGGACTGAGTTGGGAAAATTACTGCTACTACCAGTATTACTGGTGACTCCCCAAATTTCGATAGAAGCCCCGCTCAGAGTGTATAGTCTCCTCCGTAGAGTCTGGGGTCAGTAAAGAACACACAGGACATCCATCCATTCTTTTCCAATGCTGCAGAAAGTGCAAACACCTGGCATAGCATCGACAGGGCCGGATGCTATGAAAGAGCTAATGCAGTAAAAGCCCGTTTATCCGTGACCCGATCAACCGTAACTTCTGCGTAACCGGCATCTCAAAAGAAAAAGTCCGCATTCGATTAACTGGAATTTATCCGGCACATTGCATCTTTTGGATGTGTTTTCGGCCGAATATCCGGCACGCGCTTTAACCGGCATTGGCCAGGTTCCCGAGTGTGCCGGACAAACTGACTTTTATTGTATATGGATATGATGAGGAAATGTACTGCCTGCCCCGACCACGGCATGTGGGTTTGCATTGGGAGATCATGGTCCTTGGTGCCCATTCGATTTCGAGTCCCAAGATGGTGGACAGGGCACTCAGAGCTAACCAGGATTGGGGGAGAATTCCTCATCATCGCTCTGATAACACAGTTTACCACTGATGGTCAACCCTTGAGTTGTCCTTCTCTGTCGGGGCTATGCTGTGGAGGGGGGGGTGGGAAGACACGTCACCAGGGGCTGGGGAGAGGGGGGGGAGACACGTCACAAACAGGTAGGGTCTTCAGCTCCGCTCGCGGCGGTCGAGAGCTCTGGCCAATCCCCAGCCTCCTCTCTCCTCTTTACCAGCCAATCCCCAGCCTCCTGTCTCATCCTCACCGGCCAATCCCCAGTCTCCTGTCTCCTCCTCACCAGCCAATCCCCAGCCTCCTGTCTCCTCCTCAACAGCCAATCCCCAGCCTCCTGTCTCCTCCTCATCAGCCAATCCCCAGCCTCCTGTCTCCTCGTCACCAGCCAATCCCCAGCCTCCTGTCTCCTCGTCACCAGCCAATGCCCAGCCTCCTGTCTCCTCCTCACCAGCCAATCCCCAGCTTCCTGTCTCCTCCTCACCAGCCAATCCCCAGCCTCCTGTCTCCTCCTCACCAGCCAATCCCCAGCCTCCTGTCTCCTCCTCACCAGCCATTACCCAGCCTCCTGTCTCCTCGTCACCAGCCAATCCCCAGCCTCCTGTCTCCTCCTCACCAGCCAATCCCCAGCCTCCTGTCTCCTCCTCACCAGCCATTACCCAGCCTCCTGTCTCCTCGTCACCAGCCAATCCCCAGCCTCCTGTCTCCTCGTCACCAGCCAATCCCCAGGCTGCCTCCTGTCTCCTCCTCAGCAGCCAATCCCCAGCCTCCTCTCTCCTCCTCACCAGCCAATCCCCAGCCTCCTCTCTCCCAGCGTCCCGGCTGGTGCCCTCCCATCTCGGACGGCATCTCCTCTCCTGCCCAGAGCCGGCTGGGGCCGCCTCCCCCTCCCCCTCCCCCAGCCCAGACCCCAGGCCTCAGGCCTAACACCTGCCAGATCCCCCCGAGCTCAGAGCCCTGGCCAAGGTCAACCCGGAGAGAGAGGAGCTGAGAGAGTGAGTGTCTCTGTGTGTGTATCTCTGTGACCGTGTGTGTGGGAGAGAGTCTGTGTCTCTGTGTAAGAGTGTGTGGGTGAGATAGAGAGTGTGCGTGTCTCTGTGATTGTGTGTGCGTGTGTCAGTGTGTGATTGTCTCTGTGACTGTGTGAGAGTGTGTTTGTCTCTGTGTGTGTGTGTGTGTGTGTCTCTGTGTGTGTGACTGTGTGTGTGTGAGTGTGTGTCTCTGTGTATGAGAGAGTGTGTGTGTCTCTCTGTGTGAGAGTGTGTGTGTGTGAGTATCTCTGTGACTGTGTGTGAGTGTGTTTGTCTCTGTGTGTGAGTGTGAGTGTCTCTGTGTGTGTGTCTGTGTGTGTGTGAGTGTGTGTCTCTGTGTGTGAGAGAGTGTGTGTGTCTCTCTGTGTAAGAGTGTGTGTGAGTATCTCTGTGACTGTGTGTGTGAGTGTGTTTGTCTCTGTGTGTGAGTGTGTGTGTCTCTGTGTGTGTCTGTGTGTGTGTGTCTCTGTGTGTGAGTGTCTCTGACTGTGTGTGTCTGTGTGGGAGTGTGTGAGAGTGTGTTTGTCTCTGTGTGTGAGTGTGTGTGTGTATCTGTGTGTGAGTGTGTGTGTCTCTGTGTGTGAGTGTGTGTGTCTGTGTGTGTGAGTGTCTCTGTGTGTGTGTCTGTGTGTGTGTGAGTGTGTGTCTCTGTGTATGAGAGAGTGTGTGTGTCTCTCTGTGTGAGAGTGTGTGTGTGTGAGTATCTCTGTGACTGTGTGTGTGAGTGTGTTTGTCTCTGTGTGTGAGTGTCTCTGACTGTGTGTGTCTGTGTGGGAGTGTGTGAGAGTGTGTTTGGCTCTGTGTGTGAGTGTGTGTCTCTGTGTGTGTGTCTGTGTGTGTGTGAGTGTGTGTCTCTGTGTATGAGAGAGTGTGTGTGTCTCTCTGTGTGAGAGTGTGTGTGTGTGAGTATCTCTGTGACTGTGTGTGTGAGTGTGTTTGTCTCTGTGTGTGAGTGTGTGTGTCTCTGTGTGTGAGTGTGTGTGTCTCTGTGTGTGAGTGTCTCTGACTGTGTGTGTCTGTGTGGGAGTGTGTGAGAGTGTGTTTGGCTCTGTGTGTGAGTGTGTGTGTGTCTCTGTGTGTGAGTGTGTGTGTCTCTGTGTGTGAGTGTGTGTGTCTCTGTGTGTGAGTGTGTGTGTCTCTGTGTGTGAGTATCTCTGTGACTGTGTGTGTGAGTATCTCTGTGACTGTGTGTGTGAGTGTGTTTGTCTCTGTGTGTGAGTGTGTTTGTCTCTGTGTGTGATTGTCTCTGACTGTGTGTGTCTGTGTGGGAGTGTGTGAGAGTGTGTTTGGCTCTGTGTGTGTGTGTGTGTGCGTGAGTGTCTCTGTGATGGTGTGAGAGTGTGTTTGGCTCTATGTGTGTGTGAGTGTGAGAGTGTATGTGTCTCTCTGTGTGTGAGTGTGTGACTGTGTGTGAGTTTGTGTGTCTCTGTGTGTCAGTGTGTGCGTGAGCATCTCTGTGATTGAGTGTTTGTGTGTCTTGTCTGTGGGCGTGTGTGTCTCTGTGTGTGAGTGTCTCTGTGACTGCGTGTATGTGTGTGTGAGAGTGTGTGTGTGTGTCTATGTGTGACAGTGTCTGTGTGTGTGAGTGTGTATGTGTGTGTCTGTGTGTGTTGAGTGTCTCTGTCTGTGTGTGTGAATGTCTCTGTGTGAGTGTGTGTAAGAGAGTCTGTGTGTGTGAGAGTGTGTGTGAGTGTCTCTGTGAGTGAGTGTCTCTGTGTGAGTGTGTGTAAGAGAGTCTGTGTGTGTGTGAGAGTGTGTGTGAGTGTCTCTGTGAGTGAGTGTCTCTGTGAGTGTGTATATGTGTCCATGTAAGAGTGTGTGTGTTTGTGTCTCCTGTGACTGGTTGTGTGTGAGTATGTGTCTCCGTGTGTATGAGTGTGTGTACGTGTCTGTGTGTGAGTGTGTCTATCTGTCTCTGTATAAGTGTGTGTGTGTTTCTGTGTGTGTCTTTGACTGTGTGAGAATGTCTCTGACTGTGTGAGAGTGTGTGTCTCTCTCTGACTGTGAGAGTGACTGCCTGTGTAGCCCTCCAAAGTCAAACGTGAGAGAGAGAGAGGAGGACAAGAGTTGGTGAGGGGGGTGACTGTGTATCTGTGTGTCAGGGTGACTGTCTGTGTTTCTGTTGTGATAGCAGCAACAACAACAACAACAACTTCGATGTATATCTCACCCCCCACGCCGGACGGCGTCTCAGAACGCTTCCCAATAATGGCTCCCAGGACCGAGCCAGGGGCAGGGGTAGAAAGGTGACCAAAGGCGCGATCGAAAACAAAGGTATTACTTTGATAAGAGGTAAGGAATATGATTGTTAAAACAGTCCTGTGGGTAGCTATCCTCCCAAATTAGCAGCTAATGCAAAAATTTCAGTTTCGCCCGCACATATACATTCAGTTTTCCTGCTCTCCTTCCCCCACTTACCCTCCTCTTTTCCCCCTCTACCCTAACTCCTCTTCCATGACTATGACTGTGTACCTGTGTGTGTATCACTGTGTGTGTGTGTGTGTGTGTGTAACTGTCAGTGACTTTGTGAGAGTGTGTGAGAGTATGTGAGTGGCACTGTGTGTGTATATGTGAGAGTGAGGTGTGTATGTCTCTCTGTAACTCTGTGACTGAGTGTGTGTGACAATGTGTGTTTGTCTGTGTATGTGTGTTTCTGTCTGGGTGTGTGTGTCTCTCTGTGTGCGTGTGTCTCTGTCTCTGTGTGTGTGTGTGTCTCTGTCTGTGTGTGTGTCTCTGTCTGTGTGTGTGTCTCGCTTGTGAGGCGAGTGCTCCAAACCTTGAACTGCAGGACTCCATAGGACAGTGTTCTAGTGCCTCCATTGGAAAGCAATATGGCACTTTGCCCCTTTAGTTAGTAACTTAAACTTCAATTTTAAATCAACCAAAAACCATTCAGAACAGTGCTGATTCACCAATACTGCCAGCCGCTGGGTTATCCCTCACGTAATTTACAATATTTTTTTTCATTTAAATATATTTTTCAAGTTCGTGAAATCGGAATAGAAGTGCACACTCAAATGTACACTCTGCAATTGAATCAGAAGTTTGTTAACTTAAAAGTGGTGCAACGTGAAATTAATGTAATTCTATCAGGATGAAAATTTGTTGGATAGCATTTTCCAAATTTGTTTATATATTCTAAAGTTGTTGATATTATATTAGATCAATATGAAAAATTGTATTTGTTCACTGTGTATTTGAGAGTATATTCTGTGAAGCGATTTGAAACGTCGATAAGATGTGAAAAGCGTTATATCAAATGCTAAGTTTATTATTATTATAGTAACAGGAATGTGTGCTTGTCCTTGTCCGTCTTCACTGTCTCTCTTTCACAACCTGGTTCCAAGCTTCAAACCTCTCCATGGTCTTGTTGCTCGCTACCTCTATCATTTCCAAGACCCAAATCAGTCTGTCCGCTCCTGCTGCTTGGTGACCTGAAACCAGCATGTTTCAGGTCACAACCAAATGCTGCCCTACACATAGCCCCAGAGCGTTCAGTATCTCTGGATCTCTATCCCGCAATCCCCCACTTCAGAACTCTGCCGCCCTCACTCTCACCAAACTTCACTCTGCTATTACCGCAGTACCTGCTGGAAAAGATCATTTTCCTTCCTGTTTCGGAAAGGATCGTTTTCAACAAGATCCTCACTCTTGTTTTCAAATCCCTCCACTCCTATGCAACTCCGACCTTGTCTCTCCTCACAACAGTTCACATTGCCTTCGCTGTACTGGGTCTGGCCTCCGCCTTGTCCCCAGAATCCTCTGTTTCACCATCAGCATCTTCACTTTCAGCCACTGTGCCCCGGGGCTCTGGAACTCTGTCTCACTCCATTCGCCTCTCCACCTCTTCTCCTATTTTCAGGTCTCGGCTAAAAACCTTTCATTTCAACCGCGCTTTTGGTTTCCTTCTTCCCCATCACCCTGGCTCAGGCCCGGGATCCGTTATTGAGAAGCGCTCTGTGACGCCATCCGGCAGGGAGGACGTACTATAACTGTAAGTTGTTCTTGAGGTGTGTGTGTGTCTGTCAATGAAAATATGTGTGTCTGTATATCTGTGTGTGTGGGTCACGCTCTATCATTCCGTTTTCTAACCTACACTGCGTCATTGGCCGAGCAAATCCTCAGAGAAAATCTTCACTTGAACAGACACGTGAGACCGACCCAGTTCAGACTGTCTGTCTGTCTGTCTGTCTGTCTGTCTGTCTGTCTGTCTGTCTGTCTGTCTGTCTGTCTGTCTGTCTGTCTGTCTGTCTGTCTGTCTGTCTGTCTGTCTGTCTGTCTGTCTGTCTGTCTGTCTGTCTGTCTGTCTGTCTGTCTGTCTGTCTGTCTGTCTGTCTGTCTGTCTGTCTGTCTGTCTGTCTGTCTGTCTGTCTGTCTGTCTGTCTGTCTGTCTGTCTGTCTGTCTGTCTGTCTGTCTGTCTGTCTGTCTGTCTGTCTGTCTGTCTGTCTGTCTGTCTGTCTGTCTGTCTGTCTGTCTGTCTGTCTGTCTGTCTGTCTGTCTGTCTGTCTGTCTGTCTGTCTGTCTGTCTGTCTGTCTGTCTGTCTGTCTGTCTGTCTGTCTGTCTGTCTGTCTGTCTGTCTGTCTGTCTGTCTGTCTGTCTGTCTGTCTGTCTGTCTGTCTGTCTGTCTGTCTGTCTGTCTGTCTGTCTGTCTGTCTGTCTGTCTGTCTGTCTGTCTGTCTGTCTGTCTGTCTGTCTGTCTGTCTGTCTGTCTGTCTGTCTGTCTCCCTCCCTCCCTCCCTCCCTCCCTCCCTCCCTCCCTCCCTCCCTCCCTCCCTCCCTCCCTCCCTCCCTCCCTCCCTCCCTCCCTCCCTCCCTCCCTCCCTCCCTCCCTCCCTCCCTCCCTCCCTCCCTCCCTCCCTCCCTCCCTCCCTCCCTCCCTCCCTCCCTCCCTCCCTCCCTCCCTCCCTCCCTCCCTCCCTCCCTCCCTCCCTCCCTCCCTCCCTCCCTCCCTCCCTCCCTCCCTCCCTCCCTCCCTCCCTCCCTCCCTCCCTCCCTCCCTCCCTCCCTCCCTGTGTGCGTATGCTTTCTGTGAGTGTACACTGGGTACATACTGTGTGTGTATGTATATACATATGGAATGGTTGGGGAGGGGAGGAGGTGTTAGAGAGGGAGGTGTGCCTCGTGACCCACCAGGCCCGGCGCCCCGTCACATTCCCCGCAGACCCCGCCCCCCCCCCACACCCCGCCCGCAGCGCTGGCCATTTTGTTCCTAATTGAAAAGCGCCAACTGTTAGCACCACTGAACTAAAAAACCTAGAATGCTCATCTCTATACACAATGCACAGACCGAGGTGTTGCCGTAAATCCGCCATATTGCGTAGTCCTCGAATACAATATACAGGTACAGAAGGGGTGGGGGGAGAAGGGGAGGGAGAGGGGGAGCAGGGGAGAGAAAGACAGGGGCGAGAGGTGAGGGGAGAGACAGGGGGAGAGAGGGTATGTGATAATATACAGTATAGATAGATGGATGAGGGATGTGAGAGAGACAGAGACACAGACAGAGAGAGAAGACGGAGAGAGTGAGTGTGAGACACACACAGAGAGAGATATGTACCACCTGAGGAGATACGCCAACACGTGAGCCAGAGCCACATCCTCTCCCCACACCTACCTCTCTCTCCTGTCACACTCTCTCTCCTGTCACACTCTCTCTCCCCCTTCTCTCTGTCCTTCTCTCCCCTGTCTCTCTCTCTTTCCCTCTTTCTGTCCCAATCCCCCCTCTCTCTGTCCCTCTCTCCCCTGTCTCTCTGTCCCTCTCTCCCCTCTCTATGTCCCTCTCTCTCTCTGACCCTCTCTTCCCTCTCTCTGTCCCTCTCTCCCCCCTCTCTTTCTCTATGTCCCTCTCTCCCCTGTCCCTCTCTCTCTGACCCTCTCTTCCCTCTCTCTGTCCCTCTCTCCCCCCTCTCTTTCTCTATGTCCCTCTCTCCCCTGTCCCTCTCTCTCTGTCCCTCTCTTCCCTCTCTCTCTCTCTATGTCCCTCTCTGCCCTGTCCCTCTCTCCCCTGTCCCTCTCTCTCTGTCCCTCTCTCCCCTGTCCCTCTCTCTCTCTGTCCCTCTCTTCCCTTTCTCTGTCTCTGTCCCTCTCTCCCCTGTCCCTCTCTCCCCTCTCTCTGTCTCTCTCTCTCCCCTGTCACACTCTCTCTGTCCCTCTCTTCCCTGTCCCTCTCTCTCCCCTGTCCGTCTCTCCCCTGTCACACACACTCTCTCGTCACGACGAGGACCAACCTCGTAGCGACGAGAGAGAAACACAGAGACACAGTGAGAGAGATGGAGAGAGACAGACACACAGAGAGACACAGAGAGAGACAGACAGACACATACTCTCTCTACCTAGCGTTCGTAGAGAGAGATGGAGAGACAGACACACACACACTATGTGTGTATGTAGAGAGAGACACAGAGACACACACACAGATAGAGACACATTATTTATTATTCACACCCACCCTCACACAGAAAAATAAACACCCACACACACAGATAGCCACACACACACCCACACACAGATAAGACACACACTCACACTCAGAGATAGCCACACACACACACACAGATATAAAGACACACTCACGTTATTATTATTTACTGTATATCTCCGCGTATAAGGCGCACTCGCGTATAAGGCGCACCCCCCATTTTTGACCTTTTCTTGGTGAAAAAAAACGGAAGCATTTTCAATGATATAGCCGGCAGAAGGGAGGAGAGACAGGTAGGTAGGGAGAGAGAGAGGCAGGCAGCCAGGCAGCCAGGGAGGGAGAGAGGGAGGCAGGCAGCCAGGGAGGGAGAGAGGGAGGCAGAGAGAGGGAGGGAGGGAGGCAGGCCGGCAGCGTGGGAGAGAGAGAGGGAGAGAGGCAGGCAGTCAGCCCGGGAGAGAGAGAGGGAGAGAGGCAGCCCGGGAGAGAGAGAGGGAGAGAGGCAGGCAGGGAGAGAGAGAGGGAGAGAGGCAGGCAGGGAGAGAGAGAGGGAGAGAGGCAGGCAGTCAGCCCGGGAGAGAGAGAGGGAGAGAGGCAGGCAGGCAGTCAGCCCGGGAGAGAGAGAGGGAGAGAGGCAGGCAAGCAGCCCGGGAGAGAGAGAGGGAGAGAGGCAGGCAGGCAGCCCGGGAGAGAGAGAGGGAGAGAGGCAGGCAGGCAGCCCGGGAGAGAGAGAGGGAGAGAGGCAGGCAGGGAGAGAGAGAGGGAGAGAGGCAGGCAGGGAGAGAGAGAGGGAGAGAGGCAGAGAGGCAGATCAGCACGCAGGTAGGGAGGGAGGGAGGGAGAGCGGCAGGGAGTGAGGCAGGCAGACTGGGTTCGGCAGAAGGTAAGCAAAGCACCAAAGTCCGCTGCTGCTGCCGCTGCCCGGGCGGCCGAGGCCGAAGCCCCGTCACCCGCTCCCCCCAACCCCTGCCGGACACTGACCAAACCCCGGCTGACAGCGCGCCGCCCGCCCCTCCTGTTTACTGTATTTCCGAGGCTTAAAATCTCTAGTATCTGCGTATAGGGCGCACCCCCTACTTTCGAGATCTTCCGACCTGAAAAAAAGTGCGCCTTATACGTGGAGATATACGGTATTCATATCTTCCTCCCTCTCCCCCTCCGTCCCCCTCTCCCCCTCCCTCTCAACCCTCTCCCCCTCCCTCTCCCTCTCTCCCTCCCCCTCTCCCTCCCCCTCTCCCTCTCTCTCCCTCCCTCTCCCAGAGCTTTGAGAATGTCCCTGGTTTCGGGATCAGGTCCCAGATCTGTCCCCGGACTGAGACTGGGTCTCGATCCCGTGACACACAGAGGAACATAGTCCACAGGAAAGCACAGGCACCCGCATAGGCCGTGCGTAGGTACACAGGGACCAGGGAGAAGTTACTAGCCTAGGGAGACAGAGAGACTGAGAGAGTGTGAGAGAGACTGAGACACACAGAGAGGAACTGAGAGAGTGGAGAGAGACTGAGAGAGAGACTGAGAGAGATTGAGACAGTGTGAGAGAGTCTGGGAGAGTGTGAAAGACTGGTAGACTGTGAGAGAGACTGAGAGAGTGTGAGAGCGACTGAGAGAGTGTGGGAGAGACTGCGAGAGTGTAAGAGAGACAGAGACTGCGAGAGTGTAAGAGAGACAGAGACTGTGAGAGACAGAGAATGTGAGAGAGACTGAAAGAGTGTGAGAGAGAGCGTGAGAGTGAGACAGGGAGAGGTAGAGAGGTAGAGAGAGAGAGACTGAGATTGAGAGAATTTATTACCTGTGCAATAGACCAAAAAACGACTCCAGTCTGAAACAAAATAAAATGAGTATAAAATATATATACATGTGAGTGTGTCTGTGCTTGTGTGTGTGTGTGTATTGTGTGTGTCTGTGCTTGTGTGTGCGTGTGTCTGTGTTTGTGTAGGTGTGACCTTGTAAGTCTCCCCAAAAAATTCTCACGTCTCTGACAGACAATCTTTGTTCCCTTCGAGAATATTTAACCCTGAAAAAAATATATATTTTCACTCTTTCTGTCTCTCTCTCACACAGTCTCACTTTCAATCTCACTTTCAATCTCACTTTCAAAATCAATCTCACTCTCACTCTCAGTCTCTCTCTCTCAGTCTCTCTCTCTCAGTCTCACTCACTCACTCACTCACTCACTCACTCACTCACTCACTCACTCACTCACTCACTCACTCACTCACTCACTCACTCACTCACTCACTCACTCACTCACTCACTCACTCACTCACTCACTCACTCACTCACTCACTCACTCACTCACTCACTCACTCACTCACTCACTCACTCACTCACTCACTCACTCACTCACTCACTCACTCACTCACTCACTCCATCCCTCCGAGAGAGTGTAGTTACCGGTATAATAGGCTGTGATGGTGACGGGAGAGGCTACGAGCTGATCTACAGCTGTCTTGAGCAGGACTCGTGAGGCTTCCCTTCCAGCCCACACTCTCTCCAACCCTCTCAGCCACAAGTAGTTGAAGTTGGCGTGAAAAACAGTGCCGAGAACAGCCATTCGCACGGTTCGATCCCAGTCAAAGCCACTCACTCTCTCTCCCTCTCCTGGAACATAAGAATAAAACAATAATAGTGTGTGAGTGTCAGAGAGTGTGTGTGTCAGAAAGTGTGTGAGTGTGTCTGTGTGTGTGTGTCTCCGTCAATCTGTCTTTCACTCTGTCTGTGTGTGTTTGTGTATGCCTGTGTGTCCGTGTGTCAGAATGTGTGTGTGTCTGTGCGTCAGAGTGTGTGTGTGTGTGTGTGTGCCTGAGTGTCAGAGAGTGTGTGTGTCAGTGTGTCTAAGAGTTTCTCACACAGAAACACACAGACAGACAAACACACTCTCTGACACACACACAGACAGACACACAGACAGACCCCCCCCCACACACACAAACACAAACTTACACACAGACACACAAACACACACACAAACCACAGACACACACCCTCACACACAGTGTACCTTTCGCTCCCCACTGCGAGACGACATCGGCTGCTGTAAACAGCGTCCCGTACACACAGGTTACACAGCCACGGCCTGCGTTTAGCCCACCCCAGGGACGCGGAGAACAACACAGACATGGAGGGGAGTGTGTGTGTGTGTCTCTCTGTCTCTCCCTTGTCTGTCTGTCTCCTTCGTCTGTGTGTGTCTATGTGTGTGTGTGTATATGAGTATGTGTGTGTGTGTATATGAGTTTGTGTGTGTCTGTGTGTATTGTCACTTTGTGTGTGTGTCTGTGTGTGTGTATATGACTTTGTGTGTGTGTGTGTGTGTCTGAGTGTGTGTCTCTCTCAGTCTCTCAATCTTAGTCTCTCACTCTCAGTCTGTGTGTGCATATGTGAGTGTGTGTCTGTGAGTGTGCATGTCTCTCCCTTAGTCTCTCAATGTCAGTGTCTCACTCTCACTCAGTCTGTATGTTTGTGTGTGTGTGTGTGTGTGTGTATATGTGAGTGTGTGTTTCTGTGAGTGTGAATGTGCGTGTGTCTCTCCCTGTCTCTCAATCTCAGTCTCTCTCTGTGTGTGTGTCTGTGTGTGTCTGTCTGTGAGTGTGTGTGTGTCTTTCTCCCTCAGTCTCTCAATCTCAGTCAATCACTCTCTCTCAGTCTGTGTTTGTGTGTCTGTGTGTGTATATGTGAGTGTGTGTCTGAGTGTGTGTGTGTGTCTCTCCCTCAGTCTCTCAATCTCTCATTCTCTCAGTCTGTTTGTGTGTGTGTCTGTGTGTGTGTATATGTGAGTGTGCATGTGTCTCTCCCTCAGTCTCTCAGTCTCTCAATCTCAGTCTCTCACTCTGTGTGTGTGTGTCTTTGTGTGTGTGTGTCTTAGCTCTGTCTGCCTTGCTCTTTCTGCCTCTCTCGTTGTGTGTGTGTGTGTGTATGAATCTGTCTGTGTGTGTGGTGAGTGAGTGAGTGTGTCTGTACATGTCCTCAACTCTTCCTCGCTCTCAGTCTCTCTCAGTCTCTCTCTCCCTTCCTCACACTCACTTCCCTCTGTCTCAGTGTCGACCACAGAACCCCACCCCCCCACAACCCACAGTTAAACTGCAGAAAAAACAGGAATAAGACTCTCTCTGTCTCTCTCAATCTCTCAGTCTCTCTCAGTCTGTGAGTGTGTGTGTGTGCGTCTTTCTCACTTAGTCACTGAATCTCAGTCTCTCACTTGACACATAGACTCACTGAAACAGTTTTAGCAAATTGCCAGCCACAAACAGTCTCTCTTTCTCGACACAGACTCACACACACACATCAATCAACACACTGAGAGTGTATGTATGTGTGAGTGTGTCTATGTGCGTGCATGTGTGTGTGTGTATGTGAGTTGTGTGTGTGTGTGTGTGTATGGGGGTCTGTGGCTTGCGAGAGAGAGAGGGGGCCAGAGCTCTAACCCACTCAGACAGACAGAGAGACTGAGACACACAGAGAGACTGCGTGAGGAGACTGAGACACACAGAGAGACTGAGACACGCACAGAGACAGAGACAGAGAGGTGGAGGGGTTAGAGGCACACACACACAGACATACATACACTCTCCGACCACAAATGTTCTCGTTAACAGGAAGTTAATGTGACTCGTAGGCAATGAGTCCTGAGAAACATTTCACCCCCCCACCCCCCTCCCCCACCTCTTTCTCTCTGTCTGTCACTGTGTCTCAGTCTCTCTCAGTCTTTGTGACTCAATCTCTCTCAGTCTGTGTCTGAGTCTCACTTTGTTTCTCCCTTTCTCTGTCAGTCTCTCTCTCTCTCTGTGTGTGTCTCAGTCTCGCTCCCAGTCTCTCTCTGTGTCTCAGTCTCTCTCATTCTCTCTGTCTCAGTCTCTCTCCCTCTGTGTCCCAGTCTCTGTGTGTGTGTGTTTCTCTTTCTCTCAGTCTCTCTCTCTCTCTCTCCTCATCTCTCTCTCTCTCTGTGTCTCAGTCTCTGTGTGTGTGTCTGTCTCAGTCTCTCTCTCTCTCATTCTCTCTCTCTCTCTGTCTCAGTCTCTCTCTCTGTGTATCTCAGTGTCCCTCTGTGTGTGTGTGTGTATGTGTGTGTGTCTCAGTCTCTCTCTCTCTCCCTCTCAGTGTCTCTCTCTCTCCCAATCTCTATCTGTCAGTGTCTCAGCCTCTTTCTGTCTCTTAATTGAAACCAGATGTTGACGAGGAGGAAGGCATATGAGTCAAACAGGAGAGAGAGCGAGGGAGCGAGAGAGTGAGACACACCCTCAGATAAAGAACAGAAGTTGAGAGGAACACAAACATCCTGACCGAACTCACAAAGAATATATACACAGAGAGGTGAGGATAATTTTATTTGTGTGTGTCTGTGTGTGTGACCTAGAGAAAGCATGTGTGTGTCTGCGTGTGTCTATGTGAGAGACGGAGAGAGACTGAGAGTGTGTTTGTGTGTCTGCCTGTGAGAGACAGAGTGTGTGTCTGTCTGTGTGTGAGTGTGTCTGTGTACGTGAGTGTGCCTGTGCGTGCATGTGTGTGAGTGTGTGTGTGTATGGGGGCCTGTGGATTGCGAGAGAGAGAGAGAGGCTAGGGCTCTAACCCACTGAGCCACAGAGAGAGAGACTGAGAGTGTGTGTGTGTGTCTGTGTGTGAGAGAGAGACTGAGTGTTTGTCTGTATGTGAGACACAGAGAGAGACTGAGAGAGTGTGTGTGTGTGAGACAGAGCACGTGTGTGTGTGTCTGCGTGTGCGTCTGAGTGTATGAGAGACTGAGACAGACACACATTATGTGTGTGTGTGTCTGTGTGTGTGAGAGACGGAGAGACTGAGACAGTGTGTGTGTATCTGTGTGTATGAGAGTCAGAGAGAGAGACTGAGAGTGTGTGTGTCTGTGTGTGAGAGATGGAGAGAGACTGAGAGAGTATGTGTATCTGTGTGTGTGAGAGAGAGACTGAGAGTGTGTGTCTGTGTGTGAGAGACAGAGACTGAGAGAGTGTGTGTGTCAGTGAGTGAGAGACAGAGCCTGTGTGTGTGTATGTGTCTGCGAGTGCGTCTGAGTGTGTGAGAGACTGAGAGTGTGTGTGTGTGTCGGTGTGTGTGAGAGACAGAGAGCGGGACTGAGAGTGTGTGTCTGTATGTGTGAGAGACAGAGAGAGAGACTGAGAGTGTGTGTATCTGTGTGTGAGACGGAGAGACTGAGAAAGTGTGTGTGTGTCTGCCTGTGAGAGACAGAGTGTGTGTCTGTCTGTGTATGTGAGTGCATGTTTGTGAGTGTATGTGTATGGGGGTCTGTGGCTTGCGAGAGCGAGAGAGGGGGGCCAGGGATCTAACCCACTGAGCCATAGAGAGAGAGAGACTGAGACACACAGAGAGACTGAGAGAGGAGACTGAGACACACACAGAGACTGAGACACACTCAGAGACAGAGAGAAAGAGGTGGGAGGGTTAGCGACATACAAACACACACTCTCCGACTACAAATGTTCTCGTTAACAGGAAGTTAATGTGACCCGTAGGCAATGAGTCTTGAGAAACATTTCACCCCCCACCCCACCCCACTCCCCCACCCCACCCCACTCCCCCACCTCTCTCTCTGTGTCTCAGTCTCTCTCTCAATCTCTCTCTCTCTCTGTGTATCTCAGTCTCTCTCAGTCTCTGTGACTCAGTCTCTCTCTCAGTCTGTATCTCTGTGTGTCTCTCTCTCTCAGTCTCTGTGTCTCAGTCTCTCTCTCTCTTTCTCTGTCAGTCTCTCTCTCTCTACGTCTCAGTCTCTCTCTCTCTATCTCAGTCTCTCTCTCAGTCTCTCTCCCTCTGTGTCCCAGTCTGCCTCTGTGTGTGTGTCTCTCCCTCTTTCAGTCTCTCTCTCTGTCTCAGTCTCTCTCCCTCTGTGTCTCAGCCTCTCTGTATGTGTGTGTGCGTCTCAGTCTCTCTCCCTCTCAGTCTCTCTGTCTGTCTCAGTCTCTCACCCTCTGCATCTCAGTTTCTCTCTCTGTCTCTCTCTCCTCATCTCTCTCTGTCAGTGTCTCAGCCTATTTCTGTCTCTTAATTGAAACCAGATGTTGACGAGGAGGAAGGCATATGAGTCACACAGGAGAGAGAGAGAGAGGGAGCGAGAGACTGAGACACACCCTCAGATAAAGAACAGAAGTTGAGAGGAACACACACATCCTTGACCGAACTCACAAAGAATATATACAGAGAGAGAGAGAGAGGTGAGGATAATTTTATCTGTGTGTGTCTGACTGTGAGACAGAAAAAGCGTGTGTGTGTCTGTCTGTGTGTGTGAGAGATGGAGAGACACTGAGAGTGTTTGTGTGTCTGCCTGTGAGAGACAGTGTGTGTTTGTCTGTGTGTGAGAGTGTGTCTGTGTATGTGAGTGTGTCTGTGCGTGCATGTGTGTCAGTGTGCTCGTGTGTATGGGGGCCTGTGGCTTGCGAGAGAGAGAGAGAGGCCGGGGCTCTAACCCACTGAGCCACAGAGAGAGAGACTGAGAGTGTGTGTGTGTGTCTGTGTGTGAGAGAGACTGAGAGTGTCGGTCTGTGTGTGAGAGACAGAGCGTGTGTGTGTGTGTGCGTCTGAGTGTGTGAGAGACTGAGACACATGTGAGTGTGTCTGTGTGTGTGAGAGACTGAGACAGTGTGTGTGTATCTGTGTGTATGTGAGACAGAGAGAGAGACTGAGAGTGTGTGTATCTGTGTGTGTGAGAGAGACTGAGAGTTTGTGTCTGTGTGTGAGACAGAGAGAGACTGAGAGAATGTGTGTGTGTGTATATGAGAGACAACGTCTGTGTGTGTCTGCGTGTGCGTCTGAGTGTGTGAGAGACTGAGAGTGTGTGTGTGTGTCTGTGTGTATGAGAGGCAGAGAGAGAGACTGAGAGTGAGTGTGTCTGTGTGTGAGAGACGGAGAGAGATTTAGAGTGTTTGTGTCTGCCTGTGAGAGACAGTGTGTGTCTGTCTGTGTGTGAAAGTGTGTCTGTGTATGTGAGTGTGTCTGTGCGTGCATGTGTGTGTGTGGGGGCCTGTGGCTTGCTAGAGAGAGAGACGCTGTGGAAACCATGTTAAAAATCGGCAACCATGTTAGCTGTTTCTTAGCTTCCTCTGGACATTGTTAGCTGTTTCTTAGTCTCCCTTAGAAATTCTAGAGGTTAATAGGGATATCAGCAAACGTCAGTTGTATGACATAGTCCAGACCGAAGAAGGGAGAAAGGCTTGTGCTTGATTAAATTAGACATTCCCTGCTTGTTATTCTTTAGGTGATCAATTGCTTCAGTATATGCCTGATCATTAAAGACGATTCACTTCTTTCTTTGAAAATGGTAATCTATCAATTAGCAACTTGTGGTTGTCTAGTTTTGTTTTAATAGATGCTGCCCTTTTTGCACCCCATGGCTAGTGTAAATAGAGTTCAACTCTCTTCCCACATTCACTTTTATTGATTAGGTGGATTGCTGTAATTGGTTAAAGGAACCTATACTACTGTCACGCGGTGTGCAAAAGAATAAGATATAAACTGTTGTATTTCTGTTAGTTCCTTAGAAGTACCAACTCGGGTATCTGACCTGTGAGGGTATTTCTCCTTTCGGCCGTTATTATATTAAATGACTGTTTGTGCTTTACACGAATAACCTGATCTCTTTGTGAGTTATTCCAAGACAACGCCAAGGCTCTAACCCACTGAGCCACAGAGAGAGAGAGAGACTGAGAGAGAGACTGAGACATACAGAGAGACAGAGAGAGAGACTGAGACACACAGAGAGACTGAGACACACACAGAGACAGAGAGAGAGAGAGGTGCGAGGGTTAGCGACATACACACATACTCTCTCCAACCACAAATTTTCTCGTTAACAGGAAGTTAATGTGACTCTTAGGAAACGAGTCTTGAGAAACATTTCACCACCCCCCACACCCCTCCCCAACCTCTTTCTCTCTGTCTGTCTCTGTGTCTCAGTCTATCTCTCTCTCTCTGTGTGTCTCAGCCTCTCTCAGTCTCTGTGACTCAGTCTCTCTCTCAGTCTGTGTCTCTCTGAGTCTCTCTCTCTCTCTCTGTGTCTCAGTCTCTCTCTCTCTTTCTCTGTCTCTCTCTCTCTGTCTCAGCCTCACAAAGAATATATACACAGAGAGAGAGGTGAGGATCATTTTATTTATGTGAGACAGAGAAAGCGTGTGTGTGTCTGCATGTGTCTGTGTGTGAGACGGAGAGACACTGAGAGAGTGTTTGCGTGTCTGCCTGTGAGGGACAGAGTGTGTGTCTGTCTGTGTGTGAGAGTGTGTCTGTGTATGTGAGATAGGGTGCATCAAATGCCACATGATTCTTAAAAGTGTTTGGTTTTGACATGTCCCTAGATTAAATATTTGCTATTTTGTAACACAATAACGTCTGCAAAATGTCAGCAAAATTCACATTTGCTTATGTGGGCTTATGTGCGTGTGTGTGTGTCTGCGTGTGTGAGACTGAGAGACTGAGACACACATTGTGTGTGTGTGTCTGTGTGTGTGAGAGACAGAGAGACTGAGACTGTGTGTGTGTCTCTGTGTGTATGAGACAGAGAGAGACTGAGTGTGTGTGTGTGAGACGGAGAGACAGAGTGTGTGTGTCTGTGTATGAGAGACAACGTGTGTGTGTGTGTGTGTGCCTGCGTGTGCGTCTGAGTGTGTGAGAGACTGAGGGTGTGTGTGTATGAGAGCCACAGATAGACACTGAGAGAGAGACTGAGACACACAGAGAGACAGAGAGAGAGACTGAGACACACAGAGAGACTGAGAGAGGAGACTGAGAGAGGAGACTGAGACACACACAGAGACAGAGAGAGAGAGGTGGGAGGGTTAGCGACATACATACACACACACGCTCCGACCACAAATGTTCTCGTTAACAGGAAGTTAATGTGACTCATAGGCAATGAGTCTTGAGAAACATTTCACCCCCCCTCCCCCCTCCCCCACCTCTCTCTCTCTGTCTGTCACTGTGTCTCAGTTTCTCTCTCTGTGTCTCAGTCTCTCTCAGTCTCTGTGACTCAGTCTCTCTCTCAGTCTGTCTGTCTGTCTCTCTGTCTCTCAGTCTCTCTCTCTCTCTGTCAGTCTCTCTCTCTCTCTCTCTCTGCGTCTCAGTCTCTCTCTCTTTATCTCAGTCTCTTTCTCAGACTCTGTCCCTCGTGTCCCAGTCTCCGTGTGTGTGTGTCTCTCCATCTTTCAGTCTCTCTCCCTCTGTGTCTCAGTCTCTCTGTATGTGTGTTTCTCAGTCTCTCTCCCTCTCAGTCTCTCTCCCTCTCAGTCTCTTTCTCTGTCTCAGTCTCTCTCTCTCTGTGTCTCAGTCTCTGTGTGTGTGTCTCTCAGTCTCTCCCTCTCTAAGTCTCTCTCTCTCAGTCTCTCCCTGTCTCTCTCTCTCCCCCTCTCTCTGTCAGTGCCTCAGCCTCTTTCTGTCTCTTAATTGAAACCAGATGTTGACGAGGAGGAAGGCATATGAGTCACACAGGAGAGAGAGCGAGGGAGAGAGAGAGAGAGAGTGAGACACACCCTCAGATAAAGAACAGAAGTTGAGAGGAACACACACATCCTTGACCAAAGCTACAAAGATATATACACAGAGAGGTAGGATAATTTTATTTGTGTGTGTTTGAGTGTGTGAGAGAGAGAAAGCGTGTGTCTGCGTGTGTGAGACAGAGAGACTGAGAGTGTGACTGTGTGTGAGAGAGAGAGACTGAGAGTATGTCTGTGTGTGAGAGAGAGACTGAGTGTTTGTTGTGTGTGAGAGACAGAGAGGGACTGAGAGTGTTTTTGTGTCTCCGTGTGAGAGACAGTGTGTGACTGAGAGTGTGTGCATCTGTCTCTCTCTCTGTCCCTCAGTCTCCATCTCTCTCTCACTATCGTCACATTCCTGAGACTTCTTCAGACTTGAATGGTTTACTTAATATGGGCAGAGTTTGGGCGAGTGAGAGAGAGAGAGAGAGAGAGAGAGAGATAGAGTGTGAGAGAGAGACTGAGCCAGTGAGAGGATGTGAGAATATTCTGACAGATAACGGTTCCTAATATTTGGTGTGGCACGTCCGAGATGTGTGTCGCTGTGTATGTGTCTCTGTGTGTCTGTTGATATAACAGAAAAATGTCGATTTGCCAAAATCAATACTTTATTTCTTGGACATATTTTTCTCGTTGCTCACAGCAACACGTCCGTCTCTCTCTCAATCAGTCTCAGTCTTTCTGTTTCAGTCTCTCTCTCAGTCAGTCTCAGTCTCTCTCTCAGTCTCAGTCTTTCTGTCTCAGTCTCTCTCTCAGTCTTTCTGTCTCAGTCTCTCTCTCAGTCTTTCTGTCTCAGTCTCTCTCTCAGTCTTTCTGTCTCAGTCTCTCTCAGTCTCTCCCTACATCTCCGTCACTCTGTCTCTCAGTCTCTCTCAATCTCAGTCTGTCTCTCTCTCTCTCTCAGTGTCTCTCTCTGTCTCTCACTCTGAGTTTCCCTCTTGGTCTCAGTCTTTCTGTCTCTGTCTCTCTCTCAGTCAGTCTCTCCCTCCCTCCCCCTCTCAGTCGCTCTCTCTTTCAATCTCTCTATCTCAGTCTCGCAAACCCTCTCTCTCTCTCTCTCTCTCTCTCCTCAGCCTCGCAGACCCCCTCCCCAACAAAATGCCCGTGCGATCCACCACCACCGTCACTACAACCACCTACTCCTCCTCCTCCTCTTTCCCCTCCACCTTCCTCTCCTCCTCCTCTCGCACACGCGCAGTCCTCCTGGCTCGCACCGTGGCCTGCATTCTGTCCTGCGCTGCCTTCAGCCTCTCCCTTGACCGCGGTCTGGCGAATCAGCCTGGGGGCGTTTCCAGCTGGTGTTTGTTCTCCTGGGGCTGGTCTTTCTGCTTCTCCCTCCTCCTCCTGGTGTGTGGGCTGGCCCCCCTCACCCCCCAGGCCTCCTCTGCCTGCACCTGCCCCTGCCCGTCCTCCCCCCAGGGGTGGGGCTGGGGATGTAACGGTAACCTGCCAGCGGCCGCGGCCGCCTACCACGCCCTCCTGTGCCTCTCGGCCTCTGCCGCCTTCCCAGCGCACTTCCTGGTTTCCTTCCCGGCCTGGGATGGGGGCTGGATCACGGCCCTCTCGTGCCTGGCCTGCGCTGCCTTCTGTGCGGAAGTCTGGCTGCTGCGCGCGGCTCCCGGGCAGCTCGGCGTGTACATGTCCACCGTGCCCGGCTGGCTGAAAGTCTGCCAAACCTTCCTGGGCTGCGCGCTGCTGGCGTTCGCCTCCGGCCTGCATTACCAGAACCGCGCGGCCCTGAGCTGGTGCGTGGCCGTGTACGCGCTCTGCCTCCTGGCCTCCCTGGCCTTGGCCTTGTGGTCGTCCTGCGTCTCCCTCCGCCCGCGTCCCACGGAGAAGTGCCTGTCTCTCACCGCGATCCTGTGCTGCGCCATGTACGCCACGGCTACTGTCCTCTGGCCCCTGTACTCCTTCTCGCGGGAGTTGGGAGGCATGGGGGGGGGGCGCCAGGCTCACTGCGGGACGGCGAGAGGGACAGGGCTTCACTGTGACTGGGACACCAGCGTCCTCGTCTCCGTCCTCACCGCCCTCAACTTCCTGCTGTATCTAGGAGATTTGGTGTACAGCTCGAGGCTCGTCTACATCACCACCCCCACCTCCTAAACTCTCCCTCTCTCCATCCCTCACGAGCGAGCGAACTTCCTCCCTCCCTCCCTCCCTCCCTCCCTCCCTCCCTCCCTCCCTCCCTCCCTCCCTCCCTCCCTCCCTCCCTCCCTCCCTCCCTCCCTCCCTCCCTCCCTCCCTCCCTCCCTCCCTCCCTCCCTCCCTCCCTCCCTCCCTCCCTCCCTCACGAGCGAGCGTGCGAATGAACAAACAAGAGAACGCATGAATGAACGAACAAACTAACTCACTCGTAAGTGAATCTGGAATGCGTTGCCTGAAAAGGTGGTGGAGGCCGATTCCATAACAGCTTTTGAAAGAGAAATTAGATTTTTATCTAGGGAGAGCAGGTCTGTTCAGTTATGGGGAGAGAGCTGGGCAGTGGGATTGAGTTGCTCTGTTCACAGATACCTGCACAGACTAGATGGGCCGAATAGCCTCATTTTGTGCCATAAATTTCTATGATTTCATTGCTGCTGCTGAACAGAGCTGCCATCCCCTACCTCTGTACTGGACACTCTATTGAAGCCAGGACATCGGGGATAGACAATGTCAGCCAATTGTCCTGTAATCACACTGTCTACAATGTGGCGTGAGAGGGGAATCCACCACATCCTGACTTGGGAGGTCAAAGTGCTACGATAACATCTGCCGAATTCTACACTGGACCATTTTATGCTTAGAAACTCTGATTGATTTATCACTTACATAGGTAATCATCGTCATGAAGATCCTTTTCCTCAGTGCCATTACTTCTCTCCCTCTTTCTCAAATTGTATCTGCTGCTCCTGGCCTCTGCTCCAGTTAATTGATTCTGTTTGGAGCTCAAACCCTTTCCAGGCTTGAGGCCTATGGAGTAAATCAATAGCAAGAACATAATTGGAAAACGTGATGTACACAGAGAACTGAAAGCACTAACAGCTTCAGGCTGAGAGACTTTAGAGCTTTGCAGACAGTAAATAAAATTGTTCCTGATCAAATTGTTTAGCGCCTTGCACAAGAGAACCCGAGCTTGATTCCCAGGTGGGGAAAAACCTTAGACAAGTTTCCTCACTCCACAGGCCTCTGTTTGCACAGCAGTAAATATGAACCTGGTTGATAGATTTCCAAAGCCAATAAAACTCTTTAAAAAAATAAAATGTTTGTTGTTGTTGGTTGCAATGATTTGACAGTAAAATATACAGTCAATTCACTGTTTGTTATAGGCTGCAAAGCAGTTTAAATCATCCTGATTATTTGAAAAGCGCTATACGAAATGCAAGGAATACCATTATTATAAAATATTATTATGAGTAACAAATTAAGCACAAAAATGTAGTTCAGTGCAATTAATTCCTTAAGTCAATAACCAATAAATCCTGTGGCTCTGCTGTTAGAGCACTCGTATTATAAACGAGAAACCTGGTTAAATTTCTGTCAGTTTCCTCACTCCACAGGCCTAACAATAATAGAAATATAGTATCATAGAATATTACAGCTAAAGTGAGGCATATTGGCACATTGAGTCTGTGCTGGCTCTTTGAAAATAACTATTCAATGTCAATCCGACTCCCCAGATTTCTCCCCATAACCCCGCAAAACCTGTCCCCCCCAAATAACTACCCACCTCGTGTTGTTATCAAATTAGCCCCCAATACCCTTTGGCAATTCATTCCAGATTCGAACAACTCGCTGCATGAAAAAACTTTCTGTCAGCTCTCCTCATAACCTCTGCTCCAATGAGAATAATCTTACTTTCTAGAGTTTTCTCATAACCACGGTCCCCCAATGCTGCTAATATCCCATTGAATTTCCTTTGCACCCCTTCCAAGGCCTTAACATCCTTCCTAAAATACGGTGCCCAGAATCGAAACACAGCACTCTAGCTGAGGATTAAAACATGTTTTATGCAGGTTAATTGAAGCTTCGTGACCTTTGCACTCAATGCCACTATTTATAAAGCCTAGTATTCTGTATGCTTTCTTAACAGCCTTATCCAGCTGTCCTGCCACATAGAAAGGTTTACTTACTTCCTTGGAAGATTTGCTTACAATAATTGCCCCCCAAAATAACGTAATAAAGTGATCATTTCATTCCACTGCTGTTTGCGTGACACTGCTAGGCATGATTTGCTGCTGAGTTTTGTCCACAAATATACAGTCAATTTCTATACAGTATATTCTGTGAAGCATGTTGAGACATCTAGAAGACCTGAAAAGTGAAATATCAAACAGTAATATATATAATACTTGCATTTGATATAATACTGTTCACACCATATCGACATGTCAAAGCACTTTACAAAATACACTGTAAATTGACTGCACTTCCCCTTCGTGTTTCACCCCTTCCCAAACACTCCCCTCCCAGCTCGGGTCACACGCCTCTTGTTCAGCGCCTTGGGACGTCCTCCCGACGTGAAAGGCACTCTATAAATGTAAATTGTTGTCGTTGTATAATTGTGGGCGAAACGCAACTAATACATGGGCAAGTTATACATAAACCTAGAGTGAATATTTAAACAATAAGTAATACAGTAAGGTACAGATACATTGAGTGGTTACCTTTCCCTTGGGTAATCACACACTCCATGTTGCTGGCTTGTGTTTCCTCAGACATTCTCTGCTGCCTTATGTCAGCAGCACAAACTTACACCTGATGTGTTACCAGCCAAACATATGGTCAAATGCAGCCCCTACAGGGCGACAATGAGGGGTCAGGGAGACACACACGGAGATAAAGACACAAATACAGACACACTCACCTTCACACCAGCCGTCTGATAGGGAGACAAGTGGTTGGGGGAGGGGGGGGGAGGGTGTTTCAGCAAGACCACACAAACACACTCACTCTCACATATATACTCTCACAGAGACACACACACGTAACATTAATCCTTGCATTTGATATAGCGCATTTCATATCTTATTGACGTCTCAAAACGCTTCACAGAAAACACTGTAAAGTGAATTGACTGTATATTTGTGGGCGAATTGCGGCAGCCAATTGCACACAGCAGTGTCCCACACACAGTCGTGGATTGAAATGACCGATTTTATTATTGTGTTTTTTTGGGATTATTATTAGGTGTGCGTGTGTATATGTGGAGTAAGGAAACTTGCCCAGAGTTTCCCCCTGTCCTGCCTGGATTCGAACACAGGTCTCCCCAGCTTACAAGTCAAGTGCTCTAACCACTGAGCCACATGCGCTTCACACACACACACACACATACATAGACAGCAGCAAAAGTGAAACTCACACAAGCACTAACTACAACAACAACAACAACAAATTACATTTATAGAGTGCCTTTCACGTGGGGAGGACGTCCCAAGGCGCTGCATAGGAGGCGTGTGACCCGAGCTGAGAGGGGAGAGTTTGGGAAGGGGTGAAACACGAAGTGGAGGTCGAAGAGTTCGGGGTGGAACAAAAGGCACGGTCGAAGAGGAAAGTCTTCAAACCGGCTTTGATAGAGGAAAGGGAAGAGACGAGACGGAGGGATTGAGGGATGGCATTCCATAGGGTGGGAGCGGAGAAACTGAAGGCCCGGCCTCCGATGGTGGGGCGGTTCGGGCGGGGGGCTTGGAGCAGGCCAAGTCCTGCTGAACGGAGGGTCCGGATCGGCTTGTGGGGGGAAAGTAAATTGGTTAAATAGGGCAGGGCAAGGCAGTGTAAGGCCTTGTAGATGAGGACGAGGATCTTGAACTCGATCCTCTGGAGGATGGGGAGCCAATGGAGATGGGCGAGGGTGGGGGTTATGCGGTCGCGGAGGTGGGTGCGGGATAGTACATGGGCTGCAGAGTTTTGGATTACCTGCAGCCTGTGAATAGAGGAACTGGGGAGGCCGATGAGGAGAGAGTTTCCATAGTCCAGCCTCGAGGTGATGTATGCGTGCAGGAGTGTTTCGGCAGTGCGGGGGATAAGATAGTTGAGGAGCCTGACAATATTGCGCAGGTGGAAATAAGCGGTGCTGGTCAAGGCGCGGATGTGGGGGAGGAACTACAGGGAGGCAAGGGGGTGTCAGCGACACAGACACACTTATAGCCACATATACACATAGCCACGAACACACAAAGACACACACACACAAAAGTCACACTCACTAGGCTCTCATACAAGGGGAGAAAAGGCGGTGTCAGGGACACACACAGACACACTCATCCTCACACCAGGACATGTAGGGAAGTCAAGAGCGTCAGGGAGGCACACACAGACAGAGACAGAGATACACACAGACACACACACACAGAGACACTAGGGAACGGCGATATGGGAATTTCCCGATATGGATATATCGGTTGGCTCATATCGACATATACCGATCTATCGATATTTTCGGGTTTTTCGTTCTGCGCATGCGCGCGCGCATCGGAGTGCCTACCTTCTCAGGAGGTAAATATCTTTCTCTCTCTGTGTCTCTCACTCTCTCCATCTCTGTCTTTTTCTATCTGTGTGTCTGTTTGTCTCTCTCCCTTTCTCCTCTCTCCTATCTCCCCCCATCTCTATCTATCTATATATTATCACATCCACACCGTCTCTCTCCCCCACCCCGCCGCCCCTCTCTCGCACCACCAACACCCGTCGTCTCTCTCCCCTCCCCACCCGTCTCTTTCTCCCTCCCCCCCCAGCTGTCTCTCTCACACCCCCAGCCGTCTTTCTCCCCCCAGCTGTCTCTCTCCTCCTCCCCCCAGACGTCTCTCTCCCCCTCCCCCCAGCCGTCACTCTCCCCCTCTCCTCCCCCCCCAGCCGTCTCTCTCCACCTCTCCTCCGCCCCCCAGCCGTCTCTCTCCCTCTCTCTCCCCCCCAGCCGTCTCTCTCCCCATCTCGCCCCACAGCCGTCTCTCTCCCCTTCAACCCCCCCCCCCAGCTGTCTCTCTCTCCCTCAACCCCCCCCAGCCGTCTCTCTCCCCCTCACCCACCCCCCAGCCGCCTCTCTCCCCCTCACCCCGTCCCAGCTGTCTCTCTCCCCCTCACCGCCCACCGAGCAGTCTGTCTCCCCCTCAACCCCCCTCCAGCAGTCTCTCTCCCCCTCTCCCCCCACAGCCGTCTCTCTCCCCCTCACCCCCCCGCCAGCCGTCTCTCTCCCCCTCACCCCACCCCCTCTAGCAGTCTCTCTCCCCCTCACACCAGCCCCCCCCCCACAGCAGTCTCTCTCCCCCTACCCCCCCCACCCCGTCTCTCTCGCCCCTCACCCCCCCCCAGCCGTCTCTCTCACCCTCAACTCCGTCTCTCTCTCCCTCAACCCCACCAGCCATCTCTCTCCCCCTCACCCCCCACCAGCCGTCTCTCTCTCGCTCACCCACCCCCCCCAGCAGACTCTCTCCCTCTCACCCCCCACCCCCCCAACATTCTCTCTCCCCCTCTCCACCCCCAGCCGTCTCTCTCCCCCTCACCCCCCCCAGCCGTCTCTCTCCCCCTCACCCCCCACGCCCAGCAGTCTCTCTCCCCCTCAACCCACCCCAGCCGTCTCTCTCACCCTCACCCCCCCCCAGTAGTCTCTCTCCCCCTCTCCCCCCCCATCCGTCTCTCTCCCCCTCAACCCCCCCCAGCTGTTTCTCTCCCCCTCTACCCTCCCCCCCCCAGCCGTCTACCTCCCCCTCTCCTCCCCCACCCCAGCCGTCTCTCTCCGCCTCTACCCCCCCAGGCGTCTCTCTCCCCCTCTCCTCCCCCCCTCTCCTCCCCCCCCAAGCCGTCTCTCTCCCCCTCCCCTCAGACGTCTCTCTCCCCCTCACCCCAGCCGTCTCTCTCCCCCTCTACCCTTCCCCCCCAGCCGTCTACCTCCCCCTCTGCTCCCCCACCCCAGCTGTCTCTCTCCCCCTCTCCCCCCCCCAGCCGTCTCTCTCCCCCTCTCCTCCGCCCAGCCGTCTCTCTCCCCCTCAACCCCCCCCCCCAGCTGTCTCTCTCTCCCTCACCCCCTCCCCAGCCGTCTCTCTCCCCCCCAACCCAGCAGTCTCTCTCCCCCTCACCCCCCCCACCAGCAGTCTCTCTCCCCCTCTCCACCCCCAGCCGTCTCTCTCCCACTCACCCCCCACCAGCCGTCTCTCTCCTCCTCACCCCCCCACCCCGCCAGCTGTCTCTCTAACCCTCACCTCCCCCCAGCCGTCTCTCTCCCCCTAACCCCCCCTCACCCCCCCAGCCGTCTCTCTCGCCCCTGACGCCGCCCCCCCCGCAGCCGTCTCTCTTCCCCTCTCCCCCCCCCAGCCGTCTCTCTCCCCCTCAACCCGCCCCCAGCTGTCTCTCTCTCCCTCAACCCCTCCCCAGCCGTCTCTCTCCCCCTCACCGCCCCCCCCCCAGCCGTCTCTCACTCCCTCACCCCGTCCCAGCAGTCTCTCTCCCCCTCATCCCCCCACCCCAGCAGTCTCTCTCACCCTCACCCCCCCCCAGTCGTCTCTCTCCCCCTCACCCCCTATAACTAGGGGATGATAGTTTTAAGATTATGGGTCGGCTTTTCAGCGCAGAGTTGAGGAAACACGTTTTCTGGCGTACGGCAGTGAATTTATGAGATTCTCAAAATAGGCTTTACATGCTCAGTCCTTGAACATATTCAAGACTGACATTGATCCTTTTTTTTAGCTTAAAACACTATGTCCACATCATCCCACGTCCTTGCCAATGGCTCCGCATCCCACATACGACAGAGATCAATCCATTAAAGCCTTGCGCCTTCCTGACATAAGTGGGACTTGGTGGCAGACCAAGACATGACAAGGCAGAGTCAACATGGCTTTACAAAGGAGAAACCATGCTTGACAAAGGCTGATAGCCGTTTACAAACGTATCGACGCTGTTCACTCAGCATAACATGGACTGCTCCACGTCCATCTCTCAGATCGAAGATGAGATCGACAGGCTTTTAGACCTTTGGATCTCTATTCCATTAGTCTCATTATCACTTTTGCCACCTTCACTTAACTTCTCAACAAAATACCGTTCATTTGTTCCATTGGCTGCCTTTCAATGCTTCCAGCCCTCCACCCTCTATTATCCCAACACACGGCATTTACCAACCCGTTGGTCACCGTCGTGAGTTCTGACAGGGTTGATTGGAATTGGAATGCACTTGCTTACTGTTGATATTCCAAGTAATTTGGAATAGGTAACAAAAAATGATTTCGGTTAAAAATGTACAGGCGGCTTTCCTGCTCTCCTTCTCCATGATCCGACCCCTCACAATGCCATCTTTCCCCCATCTTTTCCCCCGGTCCCACTTCCATGACTGTTTGTGGGCACTGCTGCGCGCAATTTCGCTGCCGCATTTCGTCCACAAATATAGAGTCAATTTCCCTACACTTCTTCATCCTGCCGCGACCACAACCTAACGCCTCCCTCACTCACCTACTCGTATCCCTACCTAAATTTACGGCGCCTTGGGTCGTCCTCTCGATTGGAAAGGAGCTATAAAAATGAAAAAAAAAAGATTGTTTGTTTGTTTGGTTGATTGATTGATTGATTGATTGATTGATTGATTGATTGATTGACATTTTCACAATACTCCTCATGGTCAACATTTTTACTAATTTGAAAAATTCTAACAGGATCACGATGCTTTCTCAGAACTCAATTCAGGTTTTCAGTTCTGACGAATTGTTGTGCACAGAAAATCGTTACTGCATTCTTAACGACAGAACAAATCTAATCTTCAGTTACTATTATCTCTCCCCTGCCACAACCGTGTGGACAAAAACGAACGTGATGACAGAGATTCAGCAAGACTTTGGGAAATGAAGTGTGTCATGCGTGACTTTTCAAATTGGAACCTTTAACATTCAACGAACCCACAATGATGGTGGATCAGAGAACGTCTATCGTTGACGTCGCCTTGGGCTACTGAAAGAAACCGGACATCTTTCCACACCGCTAAGTAGTACCAAAAGAAAAAGAGCTGGGAATCGGAGGTGAAATTCCAATTGACAGTGTTCCCCAGGTGCCACGGTGAATAGCGTAGATGAGAGCACACAGATAAAAAGTTTATTAGATAGATTAATTGAGTGGGCGAAGCCGTGGAAAATGAAATCAGTGTGGAGAACAGCTCATATCCACTACGTGTCCCAAAATAGCAACACAAAATATTTTCTACTTTGTGAGAATCCATGAGCGGTACAAGATCAAAGGCATTTGTGTGTCTACGTACACAAATCTCTCAAACATGTTCAGAATTAGAGAATGTTACTAAAAAGATAAGTGGCATGATGCCTTTCCACTCAAGCAAAGCGGAATGTAAAGCAGTGAAAATGATGTTTAAATACTACAGGTGAGCGTTCGACATATTATAGTTCAGTTATAGATATCGTTCCTCTACGAAGGATATATTGTTTCTGGTGTGTGGATATCCAATCAACACCAGAATAATTACCGAGCGAATAGGGATAAATTGTGAAACACGTCTCTATTCCATTGAGATTAGAGTGCTGAGTGGACACTGGATGTGATTTTGCAAACCTATCTGAAAATTAAAGCTAGTCCACATAGGAATTCAATTGTTTGGAATCTTTTCACACAAAGTAATTAGAGATTTGGAACCTTCTGCCGCAAAATGCTGTGGATGCTCAAGCTGTTCAATTCGTCAACACTCGAGTGGATAGGTACCTCAGTACTCTCATCTCAAATATTGATTTAAGCAATTTCAGACCATAATAACTCACTGTCCTCACCCTCTCTTCTGTGGTCAATATGACTTCAACCGTTTCGGGAAACAGATTTTCTCTCTCCGGTCTTCCTGATCTGTTGCAATTCCTCCCCTATCTTCGTTTTACATTTACAACAGTTCTTCTCTAAATTTATGTTACAACCCACCCACCCGCCACCCCACCACTTGCCGTTTTTTCACAGCACGAACATCTCTGTAACCATCATCTTCTGTCCTTTCCCCCAATTGTCCCCATTGGCTTCGGTGCCCTGAAACCCATCACCTATCTGATTCCTCAAAAGCTTCTCGCTCCCAACCTGCCACAATTCTGATGCAATGGCGAAGTAGAGGGGAGCTGAGGAGAATTTTTTTCACTCAGCGAGTTGTTCGAATCTGGAATGCATTGCCTGAAGAGGTGGTGGAGGCTGATCCGATAACAACTTTTAAAAGGGAATTAGATCTTTATTTAGGGAGAACAGGTCTATTAGGCTATGGGGAGCGGGCAGGGCAGTGGGATTGAATCGCTCTTTTCAAAGAGCCGGCACAGACTAGATGGGCCGAATGGCCTCCTTTTGTGCCGTAAAATTCTATGAATCTATGAATCTATGAAATGTCATGTATCCGAAATGCTAACTCGGCTTGTTTTGTTTACAGATGCTACCTGACCTGCTGGGTGTTCCCGGAGATTCCCGGTGCTTCTAGTATTGAATAATTATGAGTTTATTAAGTGATAATAGAGAGTGTGGCCAATTAGAGTTGAGTTACAGATCAGCTTTGCAATATTAAAGGATGGGATGAGGCTACAAACTTGTGCATACGTTTCTGTGTTTTCCTCCATGTCCTCACTTTACCTGACTGCCAACTCAACGAGGCATTCTTCACTTTCTAAATACACCTCCTCACACTACTTTCCAAATAACTGCATTCTCTGACGTTTTTCTATATTTCTATGGATTGGACTGCCTCCGGCCTTCTGCAGTGGATCAAGCTACAGTTTCCACCAATGATGGCCGCACTTATATCGAATGAACACCGAAACTCAGAAAAATCTCTATCTATCCATCCACCATGCCCTTTCGTTCTCCATTTTTATGTCATCCCCGTGTGCTACAAGTTGTTTATGTTCTGTTTGCTTCTAAAAATAATGTACTGAATCCGACAGCTCTATAATTGAAACACTCTTCTCACAAGCCAGAGAACTGGGTTTGATTATCCATCAAGTTTCCTTACAATTCATGCATGTGTTTCGCTAACAGTACGTAGCAAGGATATGTTAGTCGATTGTCGGATTGCATACGTGAGGAAGGGGTGATTAATAAATAGGACTAACAAATTAATCAATCAATCGCCGACTATTCGTGGGACACCTGCGATGGATCACAGGTCGCTCAAGAAAATTAATTTAATTTAATTTCACAGCACAATGTGCGAATAAAGCACTGTAAGGTGTAATGTTGACGTGCGAAAGTGCTACATTGAACTGAAGGCTTATTCTTTCATACTATTTTAGATGCAGTGTTCAAGCAAGCGTGGTTAATGAAAATGACAATGACATAATTTACCTAGGTATCTCCAGAGCCAAATATATTCTCTATAAATAGTAACGCGTTTACATGTACCTTCTGATTGTCGCAGAGCGTGTGACTCACAGCGTTAGGCACACGTTGCTCACTCAAACATGGGGAATCCAGAAATGTTTGATGTTGAAGCTATTTACTATCCAATTCTCGCAGTTATTAGTGTACCTGGTAATACACACATACATCAGATTCCTTCCACTTTTGTCTCTTTCATCATCTTTCTCTCATGCTTTAAGGGCCGGAAGGGTTACTCGACGAGAACCTCTTGTTTACCTCTTTTGGAGCTCCTGTGGCTAATTGGCTAGGGCACTTGTTTTGCAAGCTGGGGAGACAAAGCTGGGGCGATCTGTGTTCGAATGCAGGCAGGTCAGGGCGAAGCCTTGGACAAGCTTCCTTACTCCACACGCCTAATAATAATTCCTCCGCCCCAAAAATAGCACAATTGTAGCACTGGTCACGTCAATCACGACTGTTTGTGGATACTGCTTTGCTCAATTGGCTGCGATTCGCTAACAAATATACACAGAGAATCCACTTTGTGTTATATTCGGTGAAGCGCTTTCGGACGTCGATAAGACGTGAAAAGCGCTGTATCAAATGCAAGGATTATTAATATTATACAACTGATCTATAATCTATTGAGTTGGAAAGTTTGAAGTAAGGTCTGATTCAGTTTGGCAAACTGCAAAGACGATTAGTAAAATGACGAAAATTGTAATACCAGGGGTAACATCCTGCTATTGAATTCAAATGTAATCTGCGCAAACACTGTTACAATGACAAAATGGTAAATGTACGGAGGAAACTATCTTGGGCGATGGAGAAACCAGGAAGTATTGATTTTTTTCAAACACAAGATAAATAGATTTATTTCAGAAAATAATATGATATTAAGTACTATATTATGAATACTTACATGAAATGGAATGCGAGTAATCGTTGCGTTCCATACAACAATCTACCATTTCAATGTGCCATCGCTAAGCGCTCAAAGTTCATCTAAACACCTAATTCCTACTTCCTTCTTGGTATGCAGAGGCAACTTAAGTTCGAAAATTTGCTCAAAGTTCATTCCGGTCATTGGGGTCCTCCGCTAGAGTGCACCACCGCATGAAAAATGTTTTATTTCGAAGAACCAGTAGTCAAGTTGTTAGAGCACTCAGCTCGTAAGAGTGAGATCCATGGTTCAATGCCCAGCAGTGCGAAACTTTCGGCCAGTTTCATGATTCCACTCGAACTATATTTATATCAACAGTAAGTAAAGACCCGATTGTCAATTGATTGGCAGTCATTTGTTCTCAGTCAATCGATTTAGTGACAGCGTTTGAGGGAGAAAAGGAACAACAACAACAACAAATTACATTTATAGGCATTCCATAGGGTGGGAGCGGAGAAACTGAAGGCCCGGCCTCCGATGGTGCGGCGGTTCGGGCGGGGGGCTTGGAGCAGGCCAAGTCCTGTTGAACGGAGTGTCCGGGTGGGCTTGCAGAGGGAAATTAGAGCGGTTAAATAGGGCGGGGCAAGGCCGTGTAAGGCCTTGTAGGTGAGGACGCGGATCTTGAACTCGATCCTCTGGAGAATGGGTAGCCAATGGAGACGAGCGAGGGTGGGGGTTATGTGGTCGCGGAGGCGGGTGCGGGATAATACACCGGCTGCAGAGTTTTGGATGACCTGCAGCCTGTGAATGAAGGAACTGGGGAGGCAGACGTGGAGAGTGTTTCCGTAGTCCAGCCGTGAGGTGATGTATGCGTGCACGAGTGTTTCGGCAGCGCGTGGGGTATGATAATTGCGGAGCCTGGCAACATTGCGCAGGTGGAAATAAGCGGTGCCGGTCAAGGCGCGGATGTGGGGAAGGAAGGAAAGTGTTTGATCGAACATGATGCCGAGGTTCCTGTTTGGTTTTGTGAGGTGGAGAGTGCAGCCTTGAATGTTGAGGCTGGCAGGGCCCGATGTGCGAAGGCGCTGACTTGAGCCAATCAGGAGGGCCTCGGTCTTACTCACGTTCAATTGCAAAACATTGTCCCTCGTCCAGGACTCGATGTCGGACAGACATGCTGTCAGAACATCGATGGTCTGGAGGTAGAGAGATGAGGCAGAAAGGTACAAATGGGTGTCGTCCGCATACATGTGGAAATTTACCCCATGTTTGTGGATGACGTCACCCAGAGGGAGCGTGTAAAGGGTGAAAAGGAGGGGGCCTAAAACAGAGCCCTGAGGGACGCCGTGAGAAACTGTGCGGGGGTTTGAAGAAAAACCGTTGGAAGAAACAAAATGTAAACGGTGGGTGAGATAGGAATCAAACCAGTCAAGGACTGTGCCTTGAAAGTTGAGGTGGGAGGAAAAACGTTGAAGGAGGATGGTGTGATCGACTGTGTCGAACGCAGCAGACAGGTCAAGGAGGACGAGGAGGCAGAGAGAGCACTGGTCACAGGCGGTTGGATGTCATTTGTAACCTTAACCAGGGCAGTTTCTGTGCTATGAATTGGGCGGAAACCTGACTGCAGGGGTTCAAAAACTGAGTGAGTTCAAAGGAAAGAGCGGAGCTGGGAGGCAACCACTCTTTCAAGGACCTTGGATAAAAACGGGAGGTTGGAGATGGGTCGATAACTTGATGGTTGCGACGCATCAAGGGAGGGTTTCTTTAGGATAGGGGCGATAGTGGCTGTTTTAAGGGATGTAGGGACGGTGCTGAGGAGAGGGAAAGGTTAATGGTGTCAGAAATGAGCTGGGCTAACAAATGGAGCTGGGTGCGGAGGAGGGGGTGGAGATGGGATCCAATGAGCACGTGGTGGGTTTCATGGAGGTAATTATTTTTGTGACTGAAAGCGGGTGGTGGGGTTGAAAATGTGAAATGCGAAGTGGGTAGGGGTTAAGGTAACTAATGAGGGCACGGAGGTGGAGGAGTGGTGGGGGGAGGAAACCGTAGAGCTGATTTTCTCAATTTTGGACTCGAGGAAGTCCAGCATCTCCTCACAACGATCGTTTGAGGAGAGGATCTGCGAGGTGAGGAGGGGGGGGGGGGGGGGGGGGCGGGGGGCGCGGAGGAGCTGGTTGGTGGTGGCGAAGATGTGGCGGTGGTTGTCCTTCGCTTCCAGTATTATCCTGGAGTAGAAGGCTGATTTGGCGGTGTCTAGGGCGGAGCGGTAAAATTTGATGCGGTCCAGCCAGATTTGCCGGTGGACCGTGAGGCCAGAGTTGAGCCAGGTGCGTTCAACTGCTCTCACTTGGCTTTTGAGGGAACTGAGGTGAGTTGTGTACCACGGTGATGATCGGGAATGGGAGACGGTTTTTGATGTGAGAGAGGCCAGGCTGTCGAGGGTAGTGGAGAGGGTGTTGTGGAGGGCGGTGGAGGCGGAGGATGGGTCGGTGCAAAAAGAATGCCATTGTGGGAAGAGGTCTGAGGTTTCTAGGGCAGAGGTGAACGTTTGAGGGGGAATCTTCTTCCAGGGCCGGTAGAAGATTGTAGTGCTTTTGGTAGTGGAGGGGGGAGGGATAGAGGTGTTGCAGGAGATGAACAAATGGTCGGAAATGGCCTTGTCTGTGATGGTGACGCCAGAGATGTTGAGGCCTCCGGTGATCACCAGATCGAGAGGATGGCCGTGGGTGTGGGTGGCAGTGCTAATATGAAGGGAGAAGTTGAAAGACGAAAGTAAAGAGGACAATTCAGAGGAAATGCGGCAGAAGGAAGGCGAAGTGTTTAGCGGAGGTAGATCAAGACGGAATCGGTAGTGGAGGTGCAAGTTGTTGTGAGCAGAGTTGGAGGGTTATAAGTTGGAGTAGTGCTTGGAGGTGCGACAGATGAACTGAATTTTGAGATATACATTTGAGGGTTGCACAAAGGAGGGGACGATGGCAGAGGAGAATGGTGATATGTCAACATGGGTCAGGCCGTTAGGAGCTGGCACTTCCACCGTGGCGATTCGGTAGTGACGTACGATGGAAGGTGTAGTCGCCTGGTGTGTCTTCTGTCAGGGGCAAAGTGGAGTGACCCAGGTTTTCGTCAGGAGGAAAAGGTTCATGTTTTCATTTCAAAAAGTTCTTGGATGGTGCTTGTTTTGTTGCAGAGGGAGTGGACATACTGTAGGCTGATCCAGAGGGGACAGTTGTTCCGGAAATGTTAATCAAGTATGAAAACAACAAAATTACATTGATAGAGCGCATTTGACCTCGGGTGGACATCGTAGGAATGCAGTATACGGTAACGTTTGATAACTAACGGTTGAGATAGTGGTATGGCAACAGTGCAGATCAATGAGAACCTGGTGCTCCATACAATCAGAACGTGAGATGTGATGGAAACTCATTCATTTTAACCTGGATCACGGCGAAATTTTCATCTTCACTCTTTACCTCTTGTCGCCTGGCTCCAGCCTCCTGCTCACTGTGCCACCCCCCTTTCTGTTGAGCATAGCTTAAAGCCAGTACACTCCGCATCTCTGACAATCTCTAACTCAATCACTCCGGTTTGCCCCTTCACTCAAATCCCACCCGAAGATGTTCTCTTTCGACAAAGTTCACATTCACCTCCCGGTGTCTCAGTGTCAGTCTCCTCTATTAATAAGTGCTCCGCAACACTACCCCTTGTGAAATTCCCTGTGTAATTGTAAGGTGTTGTAGGGCCCGTATAAAACGCTGGATTAATTCTCGCCATTCAACAGTGATAGTATTAATAATCCTTCCATTTAATATACAGCTTTTCACGTATTCTAGATGTGGATTCCTTTAACTCAGCGGGTTAGAGCACTCATCTTGAACTCGTGAGACCCGTGCTTCCAATTTAGCCTAGTCAGGGAGCAACCTTCGGCAAGTTTCCTTTCTCCACGCGACTAATAATATTACGACTAAAAAATAATTAATCGGTCATTTGAATTCAAGACTCCTTTTGGGGACACTGCTGTGTACTGGTAATAGCTGCCGCATTCCGCCCACAAATATACAGTCAAAAGACTTTACAGTATATTCCGAATTCCAAAGCCTCGGTGCGTGGTGGCTTTAGGCACGTCCACCGACGTTGGAGCGGACGATTCGTGGTAAATTGTGGAAGCCAGACACGGTGGAGCGAAAGAAACTGGAGCTGGTTTGAGGAGAGAGCAGATCAGAGAGGTGGGGCGGTGCAGAGGAGTGGAAAGATTTGAAGACAAGGGTGAAGATCTTGAAGTCGATCCTCTCTGGGACAGGCAGCCAGTGAAATCTGACAAGGACTGGGGTAATGGGGGAGCGTGGTATGGTGCGGTTGATAATGTGGGTGGCAGAGTTCTCAATGACCTGGACACTGTGTATTGTGGAGGAGGGGACACCGACGAAGAGGGCATTGTAAAGGGGGAATTAGAATCACTTTGAGACACAGTCGAGAAGACGATAAAAACGCGATATCAAATGCTGACCCTTAAGATTATTATCATCATTGTTATCTCAAAGCGCTTCACATAATATTCTGCAAAGTGAATTGTCTGTATATTGTTCGGCTGTGTATTAAGTCCCTGAATATATTTCGCAGCCTCCACTCTGTTAGCCGCCGGCCTGGAGAGCACTATGTCAATGCTTGTTGTTGTGTTACAGTGGACCTCTTCGTCATTGATTGAAAGTTACGAAATTACCCGGTCAGTGTTATACAAACCCAGGATTATTTTGATGCCTGAGCTGTTTTACATGCGGATTATCACGCTTTAAATGTGTTACACATTTCAAACCAGTGACCATGACGTGCTGTGTTCAGCCATCACATGTAATAGCTAGCAGCCGCCTCACCATTGATCGCTATGTCGCCATTTGTTGCCAGGAAATAAAGCACAGATATTGCTCTGTAAAAACGGCCAGTTTGGTTATTTCAACACTGCGTGTGGTCAGCTGTGTGCAATGCATTCCAATTTATTTTGTTTATGTTCCGCTTGTCATAGATATTACACCAAAATATTGCATTCTAAAACCCAGTTATCACACTTCACTGTACTGGAAATCTTTCGATTTGTTGATACGTATGTTGAATCCTGTAACAGTCTCCGTTCTCATTACCTTCGACAACGCCTTGACTGTCAGGCACATTTTAGTGGCCAGCAGAGCCCGCAGGAGAATCCGGGGTGACAGCAGTGGGAATAACCAGAAGGATCCCGAGATGGAGAAACGGAGAAAATCCAACATTTTCTCGTCGCTGTATCCGGCAGTTTTGTATTTTGTGGATGACAAGTGTTGTACATTCTTTAAAATGGTCATTTGCAAATTACAACTATAAACCGACAGACATTAGCACTTCGTATATTGTCCAACAAACTGGATTCATGCTTCAGATACTGAGCTCCTGTACCAACTCTTGTATATATGTGTTGACACAGAGCAAATTTAGAGAAGAGATCAAAAAGATTCTAAAATGCCAGTTTGCTAATTAATGTATTGTTATTGAGACAGTTTGATTTTAAATGATTTCCACATCGGCTGGGTAAACTGCTATTGCGTTTATTTTATCCAGTTCCCAACTGTCTACTTGAGAATGGAAACCATGTCGCATTGGCATCATGTAGCTTTTACATCGTTTGAGATTGACGATGACGACAAATGTTATTAAATTTTAAAAAATGTAATCCGTGCGGCAGCTTTGCATCAGGTTCTTCACCCAAATCTCTTTCCTCCCGCACATCCAGTCCCTCACCATCACCGCCTTCTTCCACCTCTGATGGATCGACCGTCTCCGGCAATAATTCACACCAATATATTAAGCATTTCAAGCCACCACTGTTTTGTCGACGCTGCTCTTGGCAATTATCGTCAACAAATATACAATCAATTCCTTTAACAGGACAATATTTGAAGCGATTTGAGGCGTCGATGAATATGAAAAGCCGCTATATCAAACAAAATGATTTTTATTACTATTACTGTTATTATTATTTAATGCAGACAATCAGCAAATGGCTCACTGCCCACAGAGCACAGGATTCCACAGACAGCAAAACCTTGTAAATATACATCACCCTCCACGCGGGGTAGGGACTCAGAGCGCATAGCACTTGCAGTAAAATATATAATCAATTAAAATTTTTCTACAACACAAGCTAGTCGGTGTTAATTATGAGTTTAAATGACAACCAAACACTAATTCCTTTGCTAGAGTTTCTGCTTCCATCTTTTGAGACGCACACCCTACGCTCCCCCATTACATTCCCCAATAAGAAAGAATGTAAAAACTGGAGAGAGATTATTTTTGGGGGCACACAATTAGTCAAAATTTACTTTTTAACAACACCCAAAATATTCGCATTCTGACTATCGTTCCAGCTCATAGAATGACTGACTGACTGACTGACTGACTGACTGACTGACTAACTGACTCACTCACTCACTCACTCACTCACTCACTCACTCACTCACTCACTCACTCACTCACTCACTCACTCACTCACTCACTCACTCACTCACTCACTCACTCACTCACTCACTCACTCACTCACTCACTCACTCACTCACTCACTCACTCACTCACTCACTCACTCACTCACTCACTCACTCACTCACTCACTCACTCACTCACTCACTCACTCACTCACTCACTCACTCACTCACTCACTCACTCACTCACTCACTCACTCACTCACTCACTCACTCACTCACTCACTCACTCACTCACTCACTCACTCACTCACTCACTCACTCACTCACTCACTCACTCACTCACTCACTCACTCACTCACTCACTCACTCACTCACTCACTCACTCACTCACTCACTCACTCACTCACTCACTCACTCACTCACTCACTCACTCACTCACTCACTCACTCACTCACTCACTCACTCACTCACTCACTCACTCACTCACTCACTCACTCACTCACTCACTCACTCACTCACTCACTCATAGTGTTGGTTAAGTTGATCTGTTCGCCTACTTTTACGGTGCAGCTGGTACAACCGTGAGTCAATATGTATCGCTGGTAACAGTTCCATTGGTGTCCTGACAACCTTCTCATTTTTGTGATTACAACGTTCAGACACCAGAAGGATTATAAATCTCAAAATTGGAAAATCTGTCTGCAAATTACTCCTGCACAAATTGTTAGTACCAATGACAAGCACTATTACGTAAATTTAGTGTCATAAAGTCTGACAGTCATACATGTAATCAATTGCATTAACACACAAAATAATTCACAAAATATAACAATATGTATCAATTCTATATCGCAACGCATAATGCCGCTCACCAGCATGATGCCTCTCACCTACACACAAATCCCAGTGATATATTGTACAACTACAAAGTGGAGTCAAGCTGAGTGTTGGATTCTAGGTTGGGGTAGCTGCTCAAATCTAACCTGAAATGTACAGTTTGCCATTGATTTTGCTGTCTGGCAAGCTTTCCTGGTGCTTTTCCATTTAGAACTGGTCTATCTATTAGGAGTTGCAAGGTAAATAGGAGCTGAATGGGATTACTCAATGCCCCCAGTTTCTGATCTCGATGTCCGACATTTGATTGGAATGCATGTCACTGTGAAAGCAGTTCAGTTCCTTAACACTGCACTTGTATTATGATATCTGACTCTCACAGTGCATACTTTTGCAGAATTTCCGATACTTGTAAATTTGTCATGTCGAAATCACTGATAAGATTGTAATGTGTACCCAGGGAAAATAAATAAAATTGTGCGTTTGATTTATTTCATATGATTACTTTTGTCCACTGTACAACAAGTAATTCAAAATGTGGGTATGCACTGGCACTCTAGGTTCTTGCTACAGAGCCTCTGTAGCCTGCAGTAATGCATCTTTTTTTTCAAATAAAAGAAAATTCGTGTCGGTAAAGAGGAATGTTAAACGTAATTATTCTCCGTGATTGTTTTATTCTATTTTATTTTATCAGATTGATCTTCTCCATGCCAATAATTTTCATTTTGCGCATCACTATGAGACTGTTTGAGATGTTAATATAAAGTTAAGCTGTGTTTGGAAGCAAATGCAAGTGTATGAGAGTGTATCAAAGCCGCTGTGCTTCCTACCTTTTGTTTGTCCTTGGTTTCGCTGTCTGATCAGACATTCAAAAGCAGAATGGATTGGGGGCTGCTTGGGTGTGTGGGGGCGGGGGGGGGGGGGCGGGGGGGGGGGGGTGAGGGCATGTAGTGGGAAGGTGGCAAATGACAAGGAAAGAGCAGGAAACAAGGATAGATTGTATTGTATTTTGACATGTCAGGAAATAATAATATTCCTTGGACATCTGTGCAATGTCGACGCCGTCCGGTGTGGAGAGCGCTATCTAAATCGAAGTTGTTGTTGTCTCAAAGCGCTACACAAAATACGCTGTAAAGTGAATTGACTTTCTATTTCGTCGGCGAAACGTGAAACTGCAGTGTCTATAAATATTGACTGGCCAAATTATTCTTTCTTTAATTTTATTATCCCCAGAAAAACACCGATAAACAACGCTGCTACTTGCTGCTGATAATCAAAGGCTTGAGGAATTAAGAAACTTTACCAATAATTAATTCCGTCCGGTAATCGAACCCAGATCCTGTCCTTTGCAAGCTTCGTGACTCTGTCAATCATTTTCAGAATATTGTTCAACAAACTCAGCCAACAATTAAATATTACATTTGTTTTGCAGCATTTACTTCATGAGTATCTCACGAAGTGCTGGACAGTCATGGATGTGCAACTAAGATGGTAGTTGGTAACATGGTGGGCAAGGATGCTGTTAGATTTAACAAGTAATTGAAGGCATAGTCGTGGATGAGGGTCTTAAGATGGGTCTTGAAGGAAGCAGGGCTTGTGGCGAGGCTGAATGTATGTCGTACGGAGTCCCAGAGCGTGGTCCCTGAGTAGCTGAAATTTGCGGGTCTGGTGATCCGAGGACAATGAAACTGGCTGGGTGGCAATCAACAGAGGGAATCGAAAGGTTGATAGGCTGTCTGTAGGTTACAGAAGAGCAAAGCAGTCTTTGAGTGCGAGACCAGAATCTTTAACTGTATCCACTGAATGATTAGAAATCAGTGGCATAGTCACTGGGGGTGATAAGACCGCAGAGGCTAGTGAAGGAAAGAACACGAGTTGCAGATTTTTCGATGATCTGCAGTCTGTCGACGGAGTAGTTCCCGAGAAGCAGGTAATGCATGAGGTCGAGTCGGGGTGTAAAGGTTTAGTTGGGAAAAATGCCTTGGCCACCCATGGTGAGAGACACAGCAGAGAAAGTTATCGTTGCGAAGGACGGGAAACGTGGGAGGGAACAGGTCAGAACACAGATGTCGGAGGTGAAGGACAGTTAAGAGTTGAACTTGACGCTGAGTGTTCTCATTGGCTTTGTGAGGTGAAAAGTGAATCTATGAAAGTTGATGCTGTCAATACCAGCAGGAGTACATGACAGGAGGAAAGTAGGAGACCCCCATTTTACTTGACGTTCATCTGGAGAAGGTTAGCTACCATCCACTGTTTGATGAACAACAGATAACCTGTGAGGACATCAGTCATTGAGAGAAAAGTGGAGGCAGAGAGATAGATTTGTGTCCATCAGACTACATGTGGAATTTGGTCATGTGTCCTCAAGGGGAAGCATGAACATGTTGTAAGGGACAAAGGACAGAGCGCTGGGGTGTACAACACATGACGGTGAGGGAGGTTGAAGATGAGTGGTGAATGGAGGCAATGGATGAGCTAGAATTTGAAACTGGTCAGTGCAGTTCTGTGAATGTTGAACAAATTTACTCTGCAATTGGAGGGTGATGGACGAGAATAGAATGGTCGACATTGTGGAAGGCAGCAGGAGGATTGGGTACAGCGAAGGTCTGGGGTTTGAAGTAGTAAGGCGGAGATGATGTCAGCAGCCGGAGTGCGTTACAGAGCAAATAGCCTCGAATTTGGATTGAGGAGTTCCAGCATTGCCTCCCAGTTGGAACTGGAGAAGAGGATGAGCGAGTGTTGGGAAAGTGAACACTGGATGCTGATATTGGTGGAGCAGAGCAGCCCGGGCTTGACGTTGGCTTCCACTAGTATCGTGGAACAGAAGGAGGATTTGGCAAAGAAGACGGAGGATCAGTAGACCATAGCATATTATAGTCAGAATTGCCGGTGTACTGTTACGGCTGATATAATCCTGATGTGTTTGACAGCGTGTATCAGATACTCTCCATTTAGTAGCTACTGCAGGAGCTCAAGCAGCTCAAACTGCACAGTTTGCCATTGAGATCACCTTTTAGTTTGTTCAGTACCGCTTGGCTGGAAGAGATTCCACTTAAACGTTTCAAGATTGTCAATAATGAAACATTTAAAGTTTCTTTTTAAACAGTCAGATTGGTGTATTTCTCCTTTTCGAAATGTAAGGTTCGAATTGAAGTTTTGAATCTTGGATGAATTTTCCCAACCTGAATAACTCAGCACAGTCAGGAGCACATGTTCGCGAACACAGGCCCCATTGGAGTTAAAATTTAAATAACTAAACGTTTACATTTTGGGGGATAAGGTTGGCATTTGACAGTGAATCTGCTGCTTAGAAAAGCAGAAGAAACTGATATAAAAGCTCCTTTGCACACCAAAGTTTACTCTGCAATTGGCTTCGCTTTGCGCCCGTAAAGTCACTACAATTGACAGTATATTCTACAAACCGATTTGTGACGTTTAGAAGACGTGAAAAGCACAATTTAAAATGCGGTTATTATCATTGTTATTATTACAGGAAATCAGCACATCCTTGAACAGCATTGAGAGTCAACATGTATCAAAACGTTGCATGTTCCAACAGAATGTCTGCGGTACTCTCGGTAATCCATTTACTGGGCCAATAAGATTAAATCGTGTTAGAACCTGGTATCCAGTATTGAGTGCGAGGGTGTGTGTGTGTGTCAGAGAGATGGAGAGTGTGTGAGAGCGGAGTAGGGGAGAGGACGTGGTGGACGAGAGGATGGATGAGGAGAGAGGAGGCCACAATGGTCGCCCTCACCCCAACTGCCACTACACTGTCCACACCATGCACTGTTGCTCTAACACCTCGCCCTCTCTCCCAGCGACACATGACGTGATAGCAACAGCTCCAATACCACCCACCCACCACTAACCCTTGGTAGATGGAGCTCCGCAGGTAGGCGACGGTTGGGGCTGCACGCGTGTGAAATGGCTTTCACACCGTTTCCCACAGGATGCTTTGGTTTTGTCTGACGTCAATGCGGCTCCAAATATAATAATATTGATGATCGCAATCATGGCCTTTCACCCGTTTAATGACCTCGTCACGGCAACCAGATGACTGTGTGTTGTGTGGAAGGTAAAGTGTAGTGACTGTGTGTTTGGGGGATGTGTAAAGCGAAGTGACTATGCATTTGGTGCAACTCTCTCACATACAAACACAGACAAACAAACACACAAACACACACAGACACACACACACACACACACTCACACAGTGGGACAGATTGATGAGAGATGAATCAGGAATGCCACCTTTAAGAACCAGTCAAAACAATGTACAGAATGTATTACATATTACACACTGTGTGGAGAGTCCCTGCCACAGTCGTTGTCACACATCCACATGCAGCCCAGCTATGGATTCTCCCAGTGACTCCAGCTGTCTCTCTCCATCTGAAGTGAACTGATTCCCGTACAGGCTGAAACAACAAATAATAATCATTGCATTTGTTATAGCGCTTTTCACATCTTATCGCCGTCACAAAACGCTTCGCAGAATATACTGCTACGACAACTGAGCTACAGGATCGCGTAAAAACTTCTTGATATAGAAAAATGGAGAGCAGAAGAGAGACCCTTTTAAAAGCATTCGACGTGATTAGTAAGTCATTCTTAAAGAAGTCATTCATACCTTAACCCAAACAAAAATCCCAAACCGTTTAATATTGGGATGAGGACTGTTTGTTGTGGTCAGACCTGTCTGTATTCTGCCACAGAGAGCAGTGTCGATTCCCACATTCACCTACAGTCATCACACTTTACAGAGTCTTCTAGCCCCACTCACCACACCCATACGTAACTTGTCACACCCTCTCAAACTTAACCCAACAAGTCTCCACTATCCTGCTCTTACCCCATCTCGTCCCCACAAACCCTCTCTTAACGCAACTATTCCAACTCTTACCCCTCCTCGTCCTGACGTCCAGATTCTTACCCAAACGCATCCCCATTTCTCATACTTTAACGCGAACTAGTCCCAACCCGACTGCTGTTAGCCCTACTAGTCCACATGCCCCCAATCTATCCTCAGCTAGTACCTACGCCCACACTCTTATATGACCTACTCTCCAAGCACACAGTCTAACCCCAGGTAGATCCCACTACTCCTTCCATGACTCAACAAAACCTATCACGTTTTGCCTTGGTTTGTAGACTCTTATTCACGGTGAGTGTAACCAGCTTGTGTCAGAACTCTGCATAACCAAACCATCATCAAATTTGCGGTTATCGAAATGTAAACTTTCAATTCGCTCATGGTGTTTCTATCAAGGTGTGTTATTGCGTCTCCTGGTTCCTGATCAATAATTCACCCGAATAAGTATGTTAGCCTCTTCATCGTGAGTCAACCGTCCACAATTGTCCTTATGTTTTGCAATTGCAGTGCAGTATTTCTGAATATTATTCACGCCATCCCTATATTCCAACTGCTCGTAAACCTCTATTTCCTTAACAGCATGCAGTGCGTACGTGTCAGACATAACCACGTGTTCCCGCCTTCCCCTTCCTTCCCCGACATGGGTTAGATACCCTTAGAATCAGAGAATCTTGCGGCACAAAAGGAGGCCAATCGGCCATCGAGTCTGTGCCGGCTCTTTAAATGGAGCAATGTATTCCCACTTGCCAGCTCTCTACCCATAACCTTGCAAACCCGTCCTCCCGAATACATGTCTATCTCTCTTTTAAAACTTGTTATCGAATCGGCATCCACCAGAATTTCACACAATGCATTCCAGATTCGAACAGCCCGCCGAGTGAAAAAAACAAATCCTCACCTCCCCTCTGCTTCTTTTTGAAAATATTTAAAATCTGTGACCAGGAGTCACTGATATGCCCACCACTGGAAACAGTTTTTCCTTGTTTACTCTGTTGAATCCCGTTATGATCTTAAAAACCTCTATGAGGTCTCCTTGCAACATTCATTGTTCCAATGAGAATAAACCTAGCCTATCTAGCCTTTCCTCACAACGTAAGTCCCTCATTCCTTGGGAGACGTTTTTTTCACTCAGCGGGTTGTTCGAACCTGGAATGCATTGATTGAAAAGGTGGTGGATGCAGATTCCATAACAGCTTTATAAGGGAACTAGATCTTTGGTTAGTAAGTGTAGGTCTGTTTGGTTATGGGGAGAAAGCTGGGCTTTCTCCCCATAAGGGATTGAGTTACTCTGTTGAACAGTAACCCTAACCCACACGAGTCCTGACATCCCCATTCTTAACCTTACTCGTCCCCCCTTCCCCACTGTGATACAAGCTATTCCCAACTCGCCTGCTCTTAGCCCAACTCGTCTCCAATCCCCTGCTTTTACACTGGTAATTCACCACTCCCCCACTATTACCCCAACTAATCCCACTCTCCCGCTATTTCTCCAACTAGTCCCAACCCTCACCATTACCACCACTCTAAATAGCCACACTCCCTGAAGTTTACCACAACTTGTCCCACTCCCCCACACATGTTGCTACACCTCACTACAACCCGACTCATGCCCAACCATTCCGTTCCCTGATTCTTAACCCAATTTGTTACACTGCTCTTACCCAAATAGTCGCGAAACCACTACCCAGAGTAATGCCAATCCACCTAAATTTACCCGACTAGTCACACTTTCCCTGATCTTATCCAAATTTGTTACCACTGCCCCCATTCTTACCCAACTATTCACATTCTCCTCCAATCTTACCTCACCTATTACCTCTAGCCCACACTTAGCTAAATAGACCGCACTTCCCATCTCCACTCTAAACTGTATGGATGGAAGGATGGATGGATGGATGGACGGACGGACGGAAGGACGGATGGAAACATTGATATTGAGATAGAAAGCAGATTGATTATAATAGAATAATCATTGCATTTCATATATCGCTTCTGTAGATGACTCACAGCGTTTCACAGAATACACTGTAAAACCAATTGACTGTATACGTATGAGCGACATATGGCCCACAATGCACAAAACGTCACGGATTATACCCTGCAATTTATTGTTTGTTTATGCGGGAGCTAAACAAGTTTTATGTGTCAGAATTTAGCGAGGGGGAGATGGGTAATCGTTCTGATCTGGAAATTCTCAATGATGGTTGTTTGAAAACACGGTCGAAGAAGAGGAATTTGAGATGGTACTTGAAGGAGACAAAGGATGAGGCGATGTTGAGGGACTGTGGTGTTGAGATCCATAGGTAGAGTTAGACTGGCCGATGGCCCTCGCCAGTGGTGGAGCAGATGGATCTTCAGCGCACAAAGTCCCTGGATTAATTCATCACTGGGTATGAATTTCTGAACAGCGATAGGGAAAGATGATCTGGGTGATTCAAAAGAGAATAAGTGAAAGTGTAATTCTGTTTCTGTGTGTGAGGACATATTTAAAGAGATATCTAACATTGCTGAGCGATGTAGCATTTCACTGAGACCAGTGAGATCTGTTTTCGAATCCAGGCAGAACATGGCATGTTTCCTTGCTCCACAAGCCTAATAATAATCCTTCCAAATAAAAACCCACAATAATAAAACGGATCATTTCTGACCGTAACTATTTGCGGGAAACTGCTGTGCGCAGTTGGCTGCCGTGTTTCGCCCAAAACTTGAGCAGTCAATTCACTTGCAGTGTGTTCTGTGCAGCGCTTTGAGGCGTCGATAGGATGTGAAAAGTACTTTATGAAATGCAAGGTTTATTATTAGTAGTACATACACACAATCCCTCCTTTTGACATACATTCACTCTCACATTCTTTCTCTCCCTCTTTAAACACTCATCCTCGCTCTCTTTTTTTCTCTTTAGCTGCACACAGTCCAGTGGTCTATCAACTGAGCTACAACACTCCATTCTGCAGGAGCGGCGGCTATACTTCCTCAAATGAAAAGGCCAACACAAAGTAACACTTATATAACTTTGTATTTCACTGCATTCTTGCAGACAAATGGACAGTGAGGGATTTCGGACCAACGCTGCGATCTCAGGTCCAGACTGGTTGAAGGTACATGCAAACAGATAGGTTGGTCTTTAGATGGGACTTGAAGGAGGCACAAGAGGACAAATACAGAGCGTCTGTGTGGTGCTGTTCCACACTATCGGGGCAGAGATGCTGAATGTAAGACCACAAATGATAGGGTGGGAAGCGCTGCGGACCTGAAACTGTGGGAGTTATCCACTGTTGAATTTGTCAATGATCATAATTGGTTTAATTCCCTCCGTCAAATCTCCCCTTAACCTCATCTACTTTATTGAATATGCAGGCCAACCAGCTAATCGTCCTCACTAAACCTCCAGATTGTTAACTCACCAATTCACATCGTAGCATGAAAATGTTTTTATCATTTGTTTATTGGGCTGTGAGTAACGTGAATGACTCAGTAGATTAACTGATCCAGGTGGGGATCTCTTCTCTGTATATATGGTGTTGTATTTGATTATCAGTGGACACAATGAAGAGGCTTCACATGTCCGCGTCAAAAGGCTTTCGGGGTGAAATCATATATCTGATTATGTATATATTTTATCCCATTCTTGCGGTCATTGGAGGACTGGGTGAGCTCTCATATATACTATCACTTTGTGATATCGGTTTAAAGATATCTGAATGTACATATCATTTCATTGTGATAGGAAAAATGTGTATTCTTGTGCAGACGCTTTTGATAGTGCATCTTGTTGAATGTTAACCGTTCACAAAATTTCTAACATTATATGACCTCTTATGACTTGTATTTTAGATGCATAAGCATTACAGCAATTCATCTCAAATTGATTCATATGAAACCTCTGATCAGGTCATTCTTTCTCATCTTGGGCAACGATGCAGCCAAGTCGTGCACACGGAGAAAAATTAACAATAACATATTTTTGCAATTGAAAAATGGCCTTATCTCATCTTCAAATTGTAGCAAACAGCTACAGAGAATAAGCTGTAAAATGAATTCACTGTATATTTTGTGGGAGAAATGCGCCTGCCAGTTTTGCATAACAGTGTCCACATACTGGAGTGGATTGACACACCAATTTATTATTATTGTTAGTTTGGTGCAATGAATTATTACCCCCAGAAAAGCAATCCGCCAACCAACTAACATCAAGTTTCCTAATTCCTGCCAGGTAAACAGAGACGCCTGTGGAAGGAAACTTGGCCGACATTTCAATCCTGTCCACAATCATACCAATAATGTTTGTTGCAAGTCGAGTACTCTGAGCTACAGAGTAACCTAATCCAATTTACTCAATTCTTTGAGATCGTTAATTTCAAGTGTTCTGCTCATCATTGAGCTGGCAATCCCACAAAATTGTCCTGTATCTCAACGGTTAGAGTACTTGCAATGCAAGCGAGAGACCTGGGTTTGATTGGAACCAGAGGTCGAAACCTTGGGCAGATTTTCTTACGGCACATAACTGATAATAAACACTCGGTGTCAATTCGGTTTACACTATGCTTGTAGTACTACTTATTGCATTTGACATATCGCGTTTCACGTTTTCGAGTCATCCCACAGAAGATGATGTTGAATGAATGGATTGTATATTTGCAGGGAACACTTGGCAGCCAATTTGGCAAAGCAGTGTCCAACAGAAAGTCATGGATTGAAGTGACCAATTTATGGTTTTTTTTGGAAGCGATTATTATTAGGCTTGTGTGTGGAGTAAGGAAACTTATCCTAAGTTTCACCCTGCCTGGAATCGAACCCAACGTGGAGTCCTGCAGCTCAGTGTTTATTGGTTAGACTAAACAGAGAAGCTTGAGACCCGTGTTCGAATTGAGGCAGGTCAGGGCGAAACCTTGGACAAGTTTACTTACTAAACATTCCTGTTAATAATCCGTTAAAAAAAAATACAATAATAAAAATGGATTATTTGAATCCATGAATGTTAGTAGGACACTGCTGTACGAAACTGGCTGCAGAGTTTCACGGCGAAGTATTATGTGAAGCTTGTTAAGAAGTCTAGAAGATGTGAAAAGCGCTACATCGAATGCAAGGAATACTGTTATGTCATTCTCTTGCTTTCATGAGATAACAGCTCTAACAGCTGAGCCACAGGACTCAGATACGGTTACATAGTTTGTTCGATTTGGTTAAGGAAACAGGGGAAATAAGGAGTAGTTAGCAATGACGGATGTGAAAGTTAGTAAAGCAGGACATTCTTTATCCAAGTAGCAATGTGATTGTGCAAATCTCTGTCGAAGTGGAAGATGAATCGGATAGTATAGATGCTGTTAAAATAAATACACGCTTCTACATTAGGGAGAAGGCAATAAAAGGGTTTCGATAAATCATGTGGAGTATCAACATAGACTTTTGATCTGTTCATTGTTTGTAAACGTGTGTATTTCCTTCACTCCTTCTGCCTCTTTGTTTCCGATTGTCTTTCTCTCCCTATGTTTCTCTCACATTATTTCCCAGTCCATTTCTATATCTCCAAGCCTCTCAATGGCTCTCTCCCTCGAGCTCTCAATATTTCAGTTGTGTTTGTAAGATGCAACATTTGCAGAAAACGGTGGGGTAAATTATCCATGAGCTTTCTTTCAGCATTTTATCTTAGTGTCGTTTTTACACTTCTTTGTTTCCTCCATAATTTCAATAGAGCCAATAATATTGAGGTACTCTAAGACCATACCCAGCGTGGAGGAAGCTATATCAAGCACAAGCTGTGTTTCTTGTTGCTGACCCTATTGATTGTGTAACTGTATTCAAACTTCTGTCATAGTCATTAATGGTGTTTGTAACATTAACACTTCAGCAGTGATTGCAATGTGAAGCCAAAGTTATTGTAACTCCACAGGTTTGCTCATTCCGTGCATTTTCCTTCGCTAAAGATACTCAGCTGATTCACCACTTAGAACTGTAGGATTATGGAATTGTACAGTCAGAAGTAAACCATTCTGCCTGTCATACAAATACCAGCTCTTTCAAAGTGCGGTGCAATTTTATTCCACTCACACGAGCTCGCCCCGAAGCCCTGTCCTCCAAAAGCATCAATCTATTTATCTTGTAAGTATTTATTGCACTGGTTTACACCAAACTCTCAGGCAATGCATTCGAGACGCGAACAAATCTGTTTGAAAATATTTGTCCTCAACTCTCATCTTTGGCAATTATTTTAGATTTGTATCCTGTGCTTACTGACCCAACCACCCACCAGGGGGTACAGTTTCACCCTATACATTCTATGGAAGTACAGCATTATTCAGAGGATACCTATTAAGATTTGTTTCTCAATTACACCAGTCCTCGCCAGACTTCAATGGTTCCCTGTCCATGAAAGAATCGACTTCAAGATCCACACACTTGTTTTCAAATCCCTCCACTCCTCTGCACCCCCCTACTTCTCTGATTTCCTCTCTCCCCAGAACAGCACCCACTGCATTCATTCCACCTGGTCTGGCCTCCTCCATGTCCGCCGAATCATCTGCTCCTTCGGCGGCCTTGCCTTCAGCCACTACGCCCCGAGGATCTGGAACTCCCTCCCTCATTCCCTTCGCTTCGCCCCATCTCTTCCCAGCTTCAGATAACAGCTCAAGACCTTTCTCTTCGTCCGCGCCTTTGGACACCTTTCTACTCATGTCCCTGCCTCCGGCTTGGGATCAGCTATCATGATGCGCTCTGAGACGCTATCCGGCGTGCAGTGCGCTTTATCAATCGAACTTGTTGTTGTTTTTCTCGCTAACCTTCTCTGCTCGAATGAGAAGAACCCTAGATTCGCTAGCCTCTCCTCAAAACTGAAGTCCCTGGTTCCTGGAATTTTGCAGTTTAATTTAATGTTGTTGTTCAAATTCAACTCTGAATATCTCAAATAAATTAGCTTACGTCTTGTGGTTTTTATCTGCAATTCAAGTATTCGACCTTAACATAATTGCGGTTTAAGCAAAAGAGACGGGATTAGATGTATATTTCTTCCACCTCCATCCGATCGCACGTCTCCGGCAATACCTCGAACCAAAAGCCGCTGAAACCCTGGTCTTCGTAATTGTCACCTATTGGCTCGACTATTCCAATGTTCCCCTCGCCGATCTCCTCTCCTCCACAATCCATCAAATCTAACTCATTCAAAACTCTGCCGCTCGCATTGTCTCCATCACCAAACTTCGGCCCCCTATTACCTCAGTCCTTGCCAGACTTCACTGACTCCCTATATCAGAGGATCGATTTCAAGATCCTCCCCATTGATTTCAAATCCCTCCACTCTGCAATCCCAACCTTTCCGACCTTCTCTATCCTGAAACCAGCACTCGTTGCCTTCGCTCCACCGGGTCTGCAACTCTACGTCACCCAAACCCTCCGCTCCACCGTCGACGGCCGTGCCTTCAGCTGATAGAGCAGTTGCCTTTCACAGACCAACAAGGCAAAATTTGGGGCAAGTTTGCTTATTCCTTATTTCTTCACCTAGCAGTGTGTAGAGACATGGATTTTAGTTGATTGGATGATCCCTTTTCTGAGAGTAATAATTCCGTCTACAATGCAAAAAGTCGCTTGAAACGATGACTGTATGCGGAACACAGCTGTAGGCAATTGTGTATCAAACATAAGGAGTAACTTGCTTTATCTTTCCCTCTTTTCGCACTCTCTGTCAGTCTACCTCATTCTCTCATTATCCATCTACTTCCCTGTGTCAACTTATCTCTCATTCTGTCTCTCTTTCAATATTTCCCTCTGTCTCTTGCTTCTCTTATTCTTCACTCTGGCTGTCGCATGCCCACTCTGTTTCTCAATGTCTTCATTCCTTAACACAACAATGTTCATTTCAAAGCAAGACGGTTTATGAATTTTATGCTGTGTTTTGCCCACAACATTATAATAATAATCATAACACATTTGATATAGCGCTTTTCACATCTTGTAGAACTTGAAACGCGTTCCAGAGAGTATAATGTGCTGGGAGTTGTGTAGTAATTTGTGGGTGAAATGCGGCATCCAATTGTGCACAGCAGGGTTCCACAAATAGTAGTGGATTGACATGACTAATTTATTAATATGCAATCAATTCACTTTGCTCTATGTTCTGCGAAACGCTTTCAGATGTTTTGAAAACACGACAAGACACTGTAGGAAACGTTAGGATTATTATCATCATTATTATTCAATATTAACAGGGAACTTTCTAGTGATTATAATTCTATCTGGCGGACAGTGCGGTCTCTCCAGATGTGTTTGTCGTTACCTGGTTGCTATGGCAGTCGCCGACCTGGCTGTGGTGATCACGGATGTGATTCTGACCAGAATGAATATCCTGTTCCTCCCAGTCTGTTTCTTGGACCTCACCGTGGCTTGCAAAACAAGGCAAGTCCTTCTTTGCATTGCATCGGACCGCTCTGCATGGTTGACTGTGGCTTTCACCGTTGATCGCTCCATTACCATTTCAAGCCCGAAGCTAAGGGGCAGTTATTGTACAGAGAGAACTGCAGGTGTGGTTATCGCTATGGTCTGGGTACTGAGTGTAATCAACAATGTCCCCTGGTATCTGGCCTATGAATCTTGGTTCACAGTCAGCAACACTGCCTGGTTCTGCAAGACAATTGCTCAGTACTTCATTTCCGCTGAGTGGACAGCGTTTCACTGGCTGGACATCATCCTGACTCCCTTCCTCGCCTTCGTCTTCATCCTCACCTGCAATGTACTAACGGTGAAGCATGTGGTGGCTGCCAACAGAATCCGGAGAGCGCTGGTCAGGAACAACACAGATCACAGTGATCCCGAGATTGAAAGCCGCAAGAAAGGCATTGTTCTGCTCTTCGCAGTCTCGGGAAGTTTTATTTTACTGTGGATGGTATATGTTGTGTATGTGATATATACGATGCTCGTCGACTACAGTTACACTGGCTACGATGATCCAGTATATGTCCTCTTCCAATCCGCTGCCATGCTCCAGCTCAGCAGCAGTGCCACCAATACCTGCATCTATGTTGGTACCCAGAAAAGATTCAGGCAAGAGCTAATCAGAGTTCTGAGCTGTCCTTATCGCTTGCTAAGAAAACTGTGTAAATAGCCAAGGAGACAAACACAATATATGACAAATTATATCTACACACATGTCGCGAGTACATTTGGAATGAATGTGAGGTTTGGGGTTAGAAGGTTTGGAAGACGGGGATTGTAGAACGTTAGTTGAACACTAGGTCAGAGAGTTGAATTCTCCACTCCTCTCAGATTGGTAGAAATATTAAATCAATAAGTGAATAACCAGTTCTGAAGTTTCTGTAGTTATAAAATTATTCTTAAATTTGAAAATGTATCGTAGTAACATAGATATTTAACACTTTCACCATGTTGTTGGGACTCTTCAAAGTTATCGAAACTATTTCACAGGTTTCAACCACTTCAAATGGTTTAGAGTAAAGTGTTTTTGGAAGCAAAATATCCCATGACTGGTATTAAATTACCTAAAGAAAATGGATGGAAGCGGTTGTGTATCTAATGTATTTAAGATAATAATAAACTTTGTATTTGATAAAGCGGTGTTTCACATGTTTTCCAAGTGCTTCACAAAATATGCTGTCAAGTGCTGTGACAAAAACAACTATCAAATTACACTTATAGATCGGCTTGCACGTCGGTAGGACGCCCCATGGCGCTGAGCAATCAAGTGTGGAACCAAGTTGGGTTGGGGGAGTCGGAGTAGTGGGAATGGGACGAAGAGGAGGAGAGGGGCAAGAGGTAGTAGTGGAGCAGTGGTAACGGTCGAAGACGAAATTCTTAAAACCGGCTTTGGAGAAGGCGTGGGGTGGTTCATTGGGAGACATTGAGTTGGAGAGATAGGGGACAAGGACATGAGTGGCCTTCAATGTGAGGACTAGGATGTTGAATTCGATCCTCTGTGGAATGCGGGAGCCAATGAAGCTGGAAGACATTTTTGGATTGATGTGGCCGGGGGGATTGGTGCAAGGGAAATGTCGGAAACAAGATGCCAAGTTTGTTTACTTGACACGCTTCTTTATACAACTTTCGACTAGAAAAATAGAATTTTGCATCATATTCGGAGATCAAACGTCCATCATTCTTTGAAAATCGTACTACATTGTCTGACGCACACATCCTTACAGACAAATATTTGTATTTCCTTCTTATCCAATCCTGTTCCTGTTGCAGTCTATTATTGAATCTACTGCCATCTATCGTTCAGGTAGTCCAGACCCGAACAGATTGACTGAAAGGCTGATGGGGTGGGAACTGCATTGATGTGAAGTAGGCCAGTAACTGCGGAGTGGACGGAGCGGTCAGGAAAATGCTGATGATCAAAAATTTCGACTGAAATTCTCATTAATGCATTCATGATTTGTAGGCTCCAGTACAACAACTCGCTACGTCTCAACGATCCACACAAGTGACAGGTTATGCATCAATCGGCAGCTTGTGTCGTCTCTGGTACCCAGTTTCGCCCACAGTCATTCTTATGAATCAGCTACCAACCCACAGCGTGCGACAGCCCAGCGTTTCTGCAAACTTCCTTTCCCACACTTCTTTCCCATTCACGGATGTGCCGTGACCTATCTCTCCAACCTGCTGTTTCCCTATCAGCCTGACCATCCCTTCCCTTCAGATGGCTTTGGCCAGCTACAAGCTGTCCTACCATCGGTGGCCGGGCTATACGCCTCTCTTCCGCCAGAATCTGGAACTCCATCTCGCAATGCCTTCAACTCGCTTCATCCCTTTCCTCTTTCAATGCCAGTCTCAATACCTTACTAATCGACCGCGCCTTATGCTCTCTTCATTTCCCTCACTCCTTTCCAACCCTCCTTCGCCCTGCCGATACCCTGACAACCCCCCCCACCACCGCGTCTCCCCCCATACCCACTCGCTCGAGTCAACAGATAACTGTTCAGCGCCGTGAAACATCCTCCAGATGTGAAAGGCATTTGGGAAATGTTAAGTTGTTTTTGTTGTTCTCCAACATATTTGTTCTAACCTCCTCCAATCTGGCTTTAATTTACAAGGTACTGGTACAGTGTCCGTTATTGCGCCACTTTTTTCTGGAGGGATTATTTTCAGTTTTGTGGAGTAAGGACAATTGGCCAAGGTTTGCTCTACTTGGAACCGAACCCAATCTCTTGCTTGGAATGCAAGCCATCCAACCACTGAGCTATATGACGGCTGAATAATGTAGAACAAACCCTCCACTATTCATGTAAGAAAACGGTTACACCGTTAATACAAATTTACATTAATTTCGTTAAACCATAATTGGAACAATTAAGCCAAGTTGTGAGTCAAAACAACTGTGGGAATCACCTACATAGTGTGTCAATAATGGTTGGAAGCTATATGGTGCGTTGGGTTATGCGTGGTAATTGAATCTGCTTGGTAATGTTTGAGATACGCCGAATGCTATTTGGTTAGACTTCTGGATGTGGCAGAAGAATCACAGGGCGGCGAGTTGAATCTACAGTGGGATGGATAACCAAAGGAGGGCAACTCGCTGCTCGGTTTGTGGCTCAACATGCATTGTTGCCATTTAACATTAAACCTAAAACTATAACAATTTGCAAATATATGGTGCCTCACACACAATGTGGAATTCCAGATGGCTGTACAGCGATGTTGCACGGCGTCGAGGTGGGCCTAATGGGAAGTCACCATATAAAGTATTGTAATAGGCAGGTCTTCAAAAACGACATCAAGTCGTGGATTGATAGGAAAAAGGAATAGGGATGGGGGAAGAATGTGCTGGAGTTTCCGGAAGTATTGATTGAACACATGGCCACCAATCAAGGCACGAGCAGTGGGGGTACAATGACAAGCAGCAGGACAGAGCCAACATAGGGAATGAAGTGAACTGTGGGCTGGGATGGAAACAAGTCGGAAAGGTAGCAAGATGCCAAGGAACGAATGGATTTAGAAAACAATTTGATCATCTCCAAATCCACCATTCATTGAATGTTAGCGACGGGATCCTCGCTTTAACTGTTGTGGTTTTCGCACAGTAGAGCACATACCATCTGCCTTCATGCCTGTTTTGCATTATATAGGGTTACAGTTGATCAGTGCACTGTAAAATTAACCACAATGCCCATTGTCAATGAATCATGACCGAACAATCCTTGTTCGCCTCATTCCTGAAGTTGTGAATGGATTCAGCATCCATGGACTTTTGTGGGAGAGAGGTAATTATTTACACCAACCACCGATGAAAACCTGCCAGTTAATTTCACAATATGAATGATCTTAAAATGTCAACTTTTAGCTGTTTTTCCACTATCTTTAGATTCCCTAAGAAGAGGAAATATATTATCTGTATCTACTCTCCCAAATCAATAAAATATTCTTAAACATCAAACTACTAAACTCAAGGGAATATGGACGAGATTTCTACATCTTGTTATCATAATGTGTTTTTTGCTCTGTTAACATTCTGGTGAGTTTGCGATTTCCCCCTACCAGAATCCTATATATCCAACATGTGTTGCGATGCCTAAGACTGAACGCAGGACTTCAGGTGGGATCTGTCCAGAGCTAAATATATTTGAAGCTTCATTTTCTCTCATTTACGTTCCAGCCTTCTTGAGACGCAGGAAAACATACAATTTGTCGTGTTAATAACCTTCTCTATCTGTGAGTTTGTTTCAATGATTGTGCACCTGAACACAAAAACAGCTTCCCTCTTCCACATTTCTTTTTCTGCCAACATGTACACGATATGCTGTGTTTGTTATTTTTGGTCTCAAATTGATATCCTCGCATTTCTGCACATTGAATTCCATATTTCACTCTGTTGACCACTCATTTAATCTATGTGGTACACTTTGTATTTGACTGATTCCCACCTCTATAATACAATGCGCCACCTGGATAACACCGTTTGTCCCGCCCTCCCCATAGCAGAACGTCCCCTTCATCAGTAGTATTATTTTACTACTTCCCAATGAATAACCGAGCACATTGCAAGGTCATCTACAATTCATGCACTTTTTCCTCAAAATAACCACTTGTGCAGCACTTCATCAAATGCCGTTCTGCAGCCCATATAGTCAATTTGCATAGACTCACGTATCCACCGTCTTCAAGTGTTCGTTTAAAGTTAAAGGTTTCAACTTGAATCGCAGCATATGACAGTAATAATTATATTAATCCTTGCCTATGGTATAACATTTTTCACGTCTTCTAAACCCCTATATTTCATAAATTCCTCCAGACTCTCTTTGGTTGTTTCATGTTTGGTGTGTCAATTAGGGAACGGCGATTAACCGGTTTTTCGATTAAACCCGATATGATTTTCAGATCGGTATGCCGATATGGTGATTAAAAAAAAACTGTTTTATCTAGAGATTCGATTTTAAAAATATACATCGATATATTTTTAAGATCGTTCCTGGCAATATATCAATATTGTTGGTATTATCAGTGTAATGCGATCTTTTCCAGCTTACCTTGTCGCCGGCATTGCAATCTCCTAGATCTAGAGCATGGAATGCGCGTACATTCGGTGCGCGAGCACAATTAACGGGCGCGCACATCCGATGCGCGCGCACACTTTACCGTGTATACTCGACGTGAGTCGTGGCGTGTTAACAAAGTGGCATCGCTGAAAATTGTAGTTTGAAAATTTACCTTTCTCATCATGGGGAAAAGAATGGGACTACTTTGAAAACAATGCAGTCAGTAATGGTTTGTATAGATGTACAGTTTGCAAGGTCTTGGTTAAGACATCTGATTCGAGCACGAGCAGCCTGCAACAACACATTAAGCAGCACCACCCCGCCCAGCACGCTGCCCTCAGAGCGAAATCATTGTCGACAACAGCAGGAAGTCGAACCAGCGCTTCGGAGAAAGCGACAGGTAGTGGGGCCAGTGCAGCTCAAACAATTCCTGCTTTATTTAAGAGGAGAACATTGTACCAGAGAGGGGACAAAAAGTGGCAAAGTATCACGAACGCTGTCACTTTTTGCATAGCAAAGGAGAGCTTGCCAATGGCGAAGGACATTAATTCAGACTTCAGACTACATAAAAATAAGTGGCATTTTGTGGCTGTAAGTGTTATTTTTGTGTGGGAGAGAGTTAGAAGCCAGATTATCACTGCTGTGTGTGTCAGTCAGACACACACAGCAGTGATAATCTGGCTTCTAACCAACAGTCAGACTGTCTGTTTCTCTCTTTTCTATTGTAATAGATCTCATTTACACGATTACATTAGATTACATTTACATGCTAGTTTCAAGCACGAAATGGAGGAGAATAAATCTCTAGATTTTGTTTTTGGTGTGTGTGTTCTATGTTGTGTTTAGAGGTAGAGGGAGATAAGGAGAGGGGGAAAGTTGGGAGAGAAGGAGAGAGGAAGAGAGGAGAGGGAGGGAGAGAATGAGAGGGGGAAAGGAGGGAGAGAAGGAGCGAGGGGAAAGGAGGGAGAGAAGGAGAGGGAGGGAGGGAGAGAAGGAGAGGGGGAAAGTTGGAAGAGAAGGAGAGAGGAAGAGAGAAAAGGGAGGGAGAGAAGGAGAGGGTGAAAGGAGGGAGAGAAGGAGAGAGGGGAAGGGAGGGAGAGAAGGAGAGAGGAAGAGAGGAGAGGGAGGAAGGGAGAGAAGGAGAGGGGGAAAGGAGGGAGAGAAGGAGCGAGGGGAAAGGAGGGAGAGAAGGAGAGAGGGGAGGGAGAGAGGGAAAGTTGGGAGACAAGGAGAGAGGAAGAGAGGAGAGGGAGGGAGATAGGGAGAGGGGGAAAGGAGGGAGAGAAGGAGCGAGCGGAAAGGAGGGAGAGAAGGAGAGAGCGGAGGGAGGGGGAGGGGGAAAGTTGGGAGAGAAGGAGAGAGGAAGAGAGCAGAGGGAGGGAGAGAAGGAGAGGGGGAAAGGAGGGAGAGAAGGAACGAGGGGAAAGGAGGGAGAGAAGGAGAGAGGGGAGGGAGGGAGGGAGGGAGAGAAGGAGAGAGGGGCGGGAGGGAGGGAGCGAGAGAAGGAGAGGGGGAAAGGAGGGAGAGGAGACAGGGGGGAGGGAGAGGAGAGAGGGAGAGTGGAGTGGGAGGGAGAGAAGGAGAGGGGGGAGGGAGGGAGGGAGAGAAGGAGAGGGGGGGAGGGAGGGAGGGAGAGAAGGAGAGGGGGGAGGGAGGGAGGGAGAGAAGGAGAGGGGGAAAGGAAGGAGAGAAGGAGAGGGGGAGGTAGGGAGCAAACAACATCGTATAAATCAACAGACCTTGTCACCAACATTACAAACTTTCTGGACCTAGAGCACGCATTTCGAAATGTGCGTGCACCGCGACTGCGCGCGCATCGTCAGTGCGGACGCACCGTCAATGCGCGCGCACCGCGACTGAGCGCGCACCATAAATGCGCGCGCGCCATCAATGCACGTGCACTTCGAATGCACGCGCATGTGCATAAAAACTCGATAGATCGGTTTAAGCAGGTATGAGCAAACCGATATATCCATATCCGCAAAAATCCCATATCGCCGTTCCGTAGTGTCAATCTGTCCCATGTGAGAGACTGAAGTAACTTCCCCGCAACGGAACTAACGCTAAAAGTTGCATCCAGTTGAGCCACAGTCAATGATTCGCTCAGTTGCATCCCAATGTCTCTTTTTGTTGTAGAATCACTTTATAATTGTACCAAGTGCTGTATAGTTACAATACTCGTATTTCCTGCCCAAATTAATCACTTTGCATTTTCCGTACTAAACTTAATCTGCCATGGTCGACCCATTTCACCAATCTGGAGTATCCCCATCCAAACACCTGTTATAAATTCATTACTTTCCTTATATTTTCACAACCTAAAACTGGTATATCGCATTTCTATTATATAGGTCAGTTACATATATTATAATGAGTAGAGTTCATAACATCCATCCCTTGCGGACTCCACTCTATATTTCCCACCAGTCAGTAAATAATAACAGTTCAACATTACATTTCACATTATATGTAGCATGGGGTTCCATTATTCTAGCAAGTCCGTGATGTGGCAATTGATCCAAATCGAAGCAATAATCCCTTAGAAACAACAATAAATTGTTTGTTTCAATCTACGACTGTAAAGTGAGACACTGCTGTGCGCAATTGCCTTCCACCTATCACCGACAAATATACAGACAATTCACTTTACAATATATTATATACAGCGCTTTGAGATGTGTAACAGGTATGAAAAGAACTGTGTGAAATGAAAGGATTATTATTATTAAAATATTTTGAACGTCCACATATTGCACAGAAAATGCAACTACGATCTCTTAATATATTGAATCACTATTTTTTTAAAAAACAATTCCTGCTCTGCAAAACTGACAAAACATTGACAAAATAAAAGCAGTCAATCAGTCAAATTAGATACTGATACTAGCTCAACACAATTGGAATACTAACTTTAGGTAAGTGCATTTCCAGCTCCCTGCAACGCTTTCAGAATTCTTTTCGTGAACATCTCATCTTTGTATACCAAAGCTGGGCAGATGCATTTGACTTGAAGGTTACTATATAATTATTGTGACTCACACCATTAATACTGGGGCTGAATTGCAAATCTAGGTAACGGCTAAATACAGACAAAGTCATTAGCCGGTCAGAAAAATACAACAATAACTTCCATTTAAGTAGCGCCCTCCACGCTGGATGGCGACTCAGAGCGCTTTACAATAACGGATCCTGGGACTGAGCCACAGAAAAGGGCAGACATGTGAGCAAAAGCGCGGTCGAACAGAAAGTTATTCAGCTGTGACCTGAAACTGGGAAGGGAGGGGGCGAGGCAAAGGGAGTGGGGAAAGTAGTTCCAGATCCTCGGAATGTAGTGGCTGAAGGCATGGCCGCCGAGGGTGGAGCGAAGCATTCGGGGGACGTGGAGGAGGCCAGACACAGAGGAGCGAAGGCAGCGGGTGATAGGTTGGGGTTGGGGGAGGGGGGGTTGGAGAGGAGATCAGAGAGATCGGGTTGTGCACATAAGTGGAGCGATTTGGAAACAAGGGTGAGAAATCATGAAGTTGATCCTTTCTGGGATAGGGAGCCAGTGAAGTCTGGCAAGGACTGGGGTAATGGGGGAGCAAAGCGTATTTGCCGGTGAGTAAGCGGGCGGAAGGGCTTTGGATTAGCTGGATTTTGTGGATTGTGGTGGAGGGGAGACCGGAGAGGAGGTCGTTGCAATAGTCCAGCCGATAGTTGACAAAGGCATGGACCAGGGTTACGGCGGCTTTCAAGGTGAGGTATTGCCAGAGACGTGCGATCCGTTGGAGGTGGTAGAAGGCAGTGCTGGTGACGGACCGGATGTGGGGGAGGAAGGAGAGTTGGGTGTCGCACCTGATGCCAAGGTTGCGCACAGGTTCGGAGAGTTTTAGGGGCAGGCCGGGAAGGTGGAGTACGTGAGAGCCGTGCGGAGCACGGCTCAATGTGTTTCACCCCGGTTCATTGTGTGTTGTTGTGTGATCCCGGCTCACTCTGTGTGTCCGCGTATGTACCATCCCAGCTAAGTGTGTATGTGTCAACCTAGTATAATGTGTGACTAAGCACAGCTCATTGTGTTTATCAGTGTGTCTCAGTATGTGTGAGCCGGGCTCAGTATTTTTCATCCCGGCTCCATGTATTTCGCCCACAAATGTATACAACAACAACAACAACAACAATTTACATTTATAGAGCGCCTTTCACGTCGGGAAGACGTCCCAAGGCGCTGAATTCACTTTACAGAATATTCTGTGAAGCGCTTTGGGATGCCGATCAGATGTGGAAAGCGCTCTATCAAATGCAAGGATTATATATTATTATATTATATTTCCTTCCACCCAGCTCACTTGTGTCATTACAGATTAGCGTGTGTGCCAAGCTTGAGGGTGTGTGTGTGTGTCCGCCTGGCTCTTCTGTTATGTGTTTCTGTGTGTATTTATTAGCCAAGCTCAATGTGTGTGTCTGGACGAATCTGGGAATGTATGTATCGCCTGACTGTAACGCATACTGAATGCAGCAAATCTTCCACACAACGCCTTTGATGTCCTGAGGACGCCTGAAAAGGATTCATGTTCATAGATTCATAGATTCATAGAATTTTACGGCACAAAAGTAGGCCATTCGGCCCATCTAGTCTGTGCCGGCTCTTTGAAAAGAGCGATTCAATCCCACTGCCCTGCCCGCTCCCCATAGCCTAATAGACCTGTTCTCCCTAAATAAAGATCTGTGTTTTATTTCCAATGACATCAGTATGTTCTCAGTACTTGTAGTTGTGGATGTCGTTCAATTACTGCCAGCTGAACACAAAATGCATGCATCAGCTGGATTTACGCTGATATGATATGAAGAGGATCGTTGCTCATTTTCTCGTCCTGTAAAAGCGAGGAACTCCCTATTTTTGACTGCCAAATACCCAACACGTCGAGAAAGCCGCTACTTGTATTCACTGTGACCGTGGAACGCATACAGAAGGAGTCGACATGATGAGAAAAACAATTATAAACCTTCGATTTCTTAAATCATCTGGACACCTCAAAGCGTTTCCAAGCATATACCGTAAAGTAATTGATTGTATTTTATAGTAACGGGGTAGCCAATGATACACAAACAGTCTGTATTTAACTAACCAATTTAGTCTTTTCGTATAGGTTTAATATCAGGCATGTGGAGTAAATAAACTTGCCAAAATGGCCTTGTTGGATCGAACCGTAGTCTTTCACTTGCAAGGCGAGTGCTCTAGCCATTGAGCTCTAACCACTAAACGAACAACAACATGGGAATTGAAGACGATGCTCATTTGGAACTGGCCAGTCTGGGGCGCCCTTTCCAGCTGGGAATGTTGTACGACTGTCGCTCAGACTCTCTTATCCAAGGTACGTTAATGCTGGCACTTGATATTGGCCTTGAAGGAGGCAAGGTAGCAAACGAGGTGAAGCAACTGTGGCATGGAGTACCAGAATATGAGGGCAGGGAAGTAGAAAGTAGAAAGATTGAAAGGGCTAACCACTGAGCATGGAAGTCAGTGATAGAGGAACGCAAATACATATAGTTTAAATGAGAGAGAGATAAATGCACACTCACAGAGAAAGTGAGAGAGAGAGGCGCACGCCCATACATCGTGAGAGGGAAACAAAAGTTAACCACAGAGTCAGTGAGAGACAAACACGTAGTAAGAGAGAATGAGAGAGAGGTAACAATACTACAGTAAACGTACATATGTAGAACGCTTTTCGCGATGGTGAAACATTTGAAGACGCTAAGACACATGCACACAAACACAGATATTGAGGGAGACAGAGATGAACAAGAGAGAGAAATCAAGAGACGTTAATTCCCGTGAACTGTAATCTTCATCCCAATGCTTTAATCAGATATCGTTTGATTATGCTATCGTAAATTCCTCTGAATATAAACAGAGAAACAAGTGAAACAAGCACGAATTCGATTTGTATAGCGCCTACTACACCGGACGGCGTCCAGGAGCACATAATCAGTCACTGCAATCAAGCATTTTGAAGAGCTTTATCTCGTCAATTAGATCCCGTTGAATCATCTCAACTCCATGGATATATAGCTCACTTACAAACCTTTCAAGATCGATCTATCCCCATTTCACTCATAAACTCTCTAAAATCCACTCTAAGGGCATAATCATATGTCGTACTCCAGTCCTTGCCAAACTGCACGGGCTACCTGTTACAGAACAGATCTGTGTCAACTTCCTCACTCTAATATTTAAATCGCTTCACTTCTCTGCATCCAACTAATTTTCTAGTCTGCTCGCAGCAGTATACACTGCTTCTGCTCTACTGCGTCCGGCCAGCAGTCAAACCCACTCCCCAGCTCGCTCCCCATAACCTTCTGACACCATTAGCATTTCCCTCTCCTCAGGCACCGTCCCTACCTCCCTTAAAACAGCCACCATCACCCCTAACCTGAAGAAATCCTCCCTTGATGCGTCGCAACCATCAAGTTATCGAAGCATCGCCAACCTTCCGTTTCTATCCAAGGTCCTTGAAATAGTGGTTGCCTCCCAGTTCCGCTCTTTCCTTTCAACTCACTCACTTTTTGAACCCCTCCAATCAGGTTTCCGCCCTATCCACGGCACAGAAACTGCCCTGGTGAAGGTCACAAATGACATCCTAACCGCCTGTGACCAGGGCTCCCTCTGCCTCCTCGTCCTCCTTGACCTGTCTGCTGCGTTCGACACAGTCGATCACACCATCCTCCTTCAACGTCTTTCCTCCCACCTCAACCTTCAAGGCACAATCCTTGACTGGTTCCATTCTTATTTGACACACCGTTTACATTTTGTTTCTTCCAACGGTTTTTCTTCAAACCGCCGCACAGTTTCTAACGGCGTCCCTCAGGGCTCTGTTTTAGGTCCCCTCCTTTTCACCCTTTACAAACACGGGGTCAATTTCCACATGTATGGGGACGACACACAGTTGTACGTTTCTGCCTCATCCCTCAACCCCCAGACCATCGATGTTCTGACAGCATGTCTGTCCGACATCGAGTCGTGGACGAGGGACAACTTTTTTCAATTGAAAGTGAGTAAGACCGAGGCCCTCCTGATTGGCTCAAGCCAGCGCCTCCGCACATCGGGCGCTGCCAGCCTCAATATCCAAGGCTGCACACTCCACCTCACTAAGCCAATCAGAAACCTCGGCATCATGTTCGATCAAAAACTTTCCTTCCTCCCCCACATCCGCGCCTTGACCGGCACCGCTTATTTCCACCTGCGCAACATTGCCAGGCTCCGCAACTACCTCAACCCCCGCGCTGCCAAAACACTCGTGCACGCATACATCACCTCACGGCTGGACTACGGAAACTCTCTCCTCGTCGGTCTCCCCAGTTCCTCCATTCACAGGCTGCAGGTCATCCAAAACTCTGCAGCCCGTGTACTATCCCGCACCCGACTCCGCGACCACATAACCCCCACACTCGCCCGTCTCCACTGGCTCCCCATCCGCCAGAGGATCGAGTTCAAGATCCTCGTCCTCACCTACAAGGCCTTACACGGCCTTGCCCGGCCCTATTTAACCGATCTCCCCCTACACGCCCACTCGGACCCTCCGTTCAACAGGATTTGGCCTGCTCCAACCCCCCGCCCGACCCGCCCCACCATAGGAGGCCGGGCCTTCAGTTTCTCCGCTTCCCCCCTATGGAATGCCATCCCTCAATCCCTCCGTTTCGTTTCTTCCCTTTCCTCTTTCAAGGCCGGATTGAAGACTTTCCTCTTCGATCGTGCCTTTTGTTCCACCTCGAACTCTTTTACCTCCCCTTCGTGTTTCACCCCTTCCCAAACACTCCCCTCTCAGCTCGGGTCACACGCCTCCTGTGCAGTGCCTTGGAACGTCCTCCCGACGTGAAAGGCGCTCTAGAAATGTAATTTGTGGTTGTTGTTCTAAACCCGTCAACAGCAAATAACTATCCAACTCTCTTTAAAAAGTTGTTATTGAATTCCTTCACTCAATGAATTCCAGAATCGCGCAACTCTCTGTGTGAAAAACAAAATTCACCTCGTTTCCACCTCTGCTTTTTGTAGAAGCTATTATGTATCTGTGACCATCAGTCACTCATACGCACACCATTGGAAACAGTTTTCACCTATCTACTCTGTCGTATCCCCTCATGAACTTGAAAACATCTATTATGTCTATTCATAACATTCTCGGCTCCAATTAGAAGAAACCTAACCTCCCTAGACTTACCTTATACCTGAAGTCCTTCATTCCTGATATCATCCCAGTACATCTCCTCTGCACCATTTCCAATCATTTAGTAACCTTCCTAAAGTGTGGTGACGCGAACTGAACAAGGTATTCCACGTTCACCCCCCTCTCCCCCTGTAACCCATTTTACCCCATTTTCTCCCTGATTGTGTCCCACCTCTGCCATCATTTCCCACTGATCCTCTTTTCCCACTTTCTCCCCTGGCCCCACTTCCGCGACTGTTTGTTGGAGAACTTTTTCTGCCACGTTTCGCCCACAACAATACGGTCAATTTTCCTACTGTTTTTCCCCCAATCAAGACCACCCCCTGCTCTGGTCCCACCAATGGTTCGTTGTTGTCTTTGTCAAGCGCTTTAAGACATTGATAAGATGTGGAAAGCACTACATAAATATAAGGGTTATTATTATTATTAATAATAATCTAGATGAGGCATAACCAACGTTTTATACTGAATAATTATAACTTCTCGACTTTCGTGTTTCCTTGTGCAGGAATCACACTTTGGGACTTCGAAAAGTTGAGGGATAACTGGGATGTGCGACCTCATCCGAACACGCAGTTTCAGATTATTGCGTCAGACTCCATCGAGGATAAATCCTCTGCCTTGAACGTGTCGGGAGAGATGAAAGCCAGTCTACTGGGTGGAATGATCGAGGTGGAAGGATCTGCAAAGTACATGAACGACACAAGGAAATCCCAGCAACAAGCCCGAGTGTCACTGCACTATTCCACCACAACCAGGTTGGAGCAGCTGATCATGAGCCACTTATGGCAACAGAAAATGTCTCACTCTCACGTGCTTGATCAGGGGACGGCCACTAACATGGTGACAGCAATACTCTTCGGCGCTCAGGCCTTCTTTGTGTTTGATCGAGAGGTCTCATCCTCAGAGAGTCTAACAGATGTTCAGGGTGAGATGGAAGCCAAGATTATTTTTATCCCAATGTTCGGACTTGAGGGAAAAGTTTCCCTGAAAGCATCAGAAAAAGAAACAGCAAGCGATCAACAATTCAGCTGCACGTTTTATGGAGATTATTCCCTTCCATCCAATCCCACCACATTCCAAGATGCCATTGTAATTTACACAAGCCTCCCATAGCTTCTGGGAGAGAATGGAGACGGCGCAGTGCCCATGAAAGTCTGGCTCTACCCTCTCAACAAGTTGGACTCGAGTGCATCACGGTTGGAAAGCGGCATCAGTGTCAATCTGATCAGGCGTTCATAGGCTCTTCTGGAGACACTGAATGAAGTTGACGTGAGGTGCAATGATATGTTGAAAGATCTTGCCATCTTCCCTTTTCCCAAGATACAACAGAAACTGAAACGTTTCAGAGCTAGATGTATGGAGCACAGGCTGGGATTCCAGAAGAGCCTCAGCAGGGTTATGCCATCTATCTGGGGCGGTGGAGAGGAAGAGGGAATCTTGGCGGATATTGTGATTAGTAAGGAACAATCTCCACTGGGCAGCCAGCCAATGACAGAATGGCTGGACCACAAGCAGTAGGATATGTTTGTGGTGAGAGGTTATCTCACTCAAATGAAAGATATAAAATCGGTGACACAAGGTAGGATTGGTGCAGAAATATTGGACATGAAGGTGCAGTATGTAATCTGCTCCGTGTTTGCTTCAATGGATCAAGAAGATAAATAGCTGGCAGAAATAGACAATTACTTTCAAGCTGAAAGAACTGGGAAAGCAACCCAGGCAACATCAGTCGATCCAGGCCATGACCCGTGGTTCTGTTCGTCCCATTCGATGTGGGAGTGCGCACGGTGATTCCTGGATTTCTACACAGCCAACAGAGCAGACAAGAGCACAAAGTTCATTGTTTCCTCTGTCCCAGAGAAGGAACATTCAGGAGCTTCCATTTACCCGTACGAAAGAGGAACGTTGGTGAGCAGATGTTTCGAACCTCCAGCAAAACCTGTGACTCCCATAGTTTGTGGTAGGTCACATGAGAGTATCAGCCTAAACCTGCAGTCAGCAACTTCCGAGGCCGCTCATGTTGTTAGCTATTTTGTGGAATACTGCAAGGCAAATCAGGAAGCCTTTGCCTCTCTGACAACCAGCGATCTATCAGACCCGTGCACCATAACTGGGTCAAGTCCATACACAGAGTATCAGTTATGATATAGAACAGTGAGTAAACAATGTGTCAGCCTGGTCAGTAACATAGTGCGTGTGACTACACTTCCAACAAATGCCCCTGGGAAGCCTTCGGTGGTTCATATGGAAGGATTTCTTGCGACAGTGACCTGGGAAACGCCCAGTGTAGTAGGGGATGGTGTCACTATACAAAACTACAAGATACAATATCAAGAATGTAGGGATATGTCAAACGCTGAGTGTAACCAGCGTCAGGATCTCATGACAAAGGACAATGAATGCCTTTATATCTTACCGGCATTGAAACCTAGCACACGCTACACACTCAGCGTCTCTGCTGTCTGTGGTCAGGCAGGTGAGAGTGCTCCAAGTCAACAAGCCTCAATAAGAATAGAGAATAAAACAAAACTCACTGACCAAACGTTACACAAGCAAATTATTGTCCAAAGGCACACCTCCAATTTACCAGCTCCAGATTCAGAGAATTACATGTGAAAATAAGGATAACCCAGGAAAATATAGGTTTGGAAAGGAATCTATCACACACACTGTCAAGACCATCATGGTTCTTGGAGCCACCAGCTCAGGGAAAAGTACCCTCATCAATGCCATGGTCAACTATATCCATGGAGTGGAGTGGGATGATGATTTCCGGTACTAGTTAATACACGAGGAGACTAACACATCCTAGGCTGAAAGTCAAACATCTGCAATCACTGCCTATGAACTAAACCACCAAGAAGGATTCAGGATTCCTTAGTCTCTGGTTGTCATTGACACCCCGGGATTTGGAGACACCGGAGGTATAACCCGAGACAGAACAATCGTGACTCATCTCAAAGACTTCTGTACTTCAAAACATGGTATTGATCAAATAAATACCGTCTGCTTCGTTACCCTTCATTAGCCCGGCTCTCAGCGACACAGAAATACATATTTCATTCAATTCTTTCTATTTTTGGCAAAGATATAGCAGAGAGCATTCGCGTGTTGGTCACCTTCGCAGATGGACAGCTTCCTCCTATTATAGATGCCATCAACAAATCTGTGATCCCGTGTCCCAAGGATGGCCAAGGTCGACCACTTCACCTCAAATTCAACAACTCGGCCATATTCGCCAATACTGGAACACCTGGAAATTGTGAAAGCGATGACGGGAACTTTGACGAAATGTACTGGAAAATGGGATCCAGCATGAAGAAATTCGTTGCAGCTCTGGGCACAATGGAATCAAAGAGTCTGCGGTTAACCAAGGAGGTTCCTAAAGAGGGGCAGCATCTCGATGCCACTGTGCAGGTATTGGAACCGCAGATTAATGTGGGTCTGAGCAAACTAGAGGAGATTAGGAAGACACAACAAGTGCTGCACCAGCATGAAGATGAAGCCAAAGCAAATAAGGACTTTGAGTATGAAATTACAATGACAGTGCCAGTGGAGGAAGATATCAGGAAAAGTGGAAATTACATCACTAACTGTCAGCAATGTCGCTTCAAATGTCACTATCCCTGTGGAATTTCTGATGACATTTGTAAACGTGGCTGTGCAGCTATGGACCAAAGCAGTGGATACTGCACGGCCTGTCCTGGCAAAAGTATGTGGAGTGTTCATTTCAATCAAAAGTACAAATTCGAATACGTTCAAAAAAACAGAATAGAGAATATATAAGGAGCTGAAAGAGAAGTATGAGAAGGCTAGCGGTAAAAAGATAACGCAAGAGAAAGTAATGCAGAAATTGGAGCAGGATTTTTTTCTGATTGAGGACAAGGTTGTGGAGCTCGTGGAAACATTGTCCTGCTGCGTGGCAAGGCTTAAAGAACTAGCTCCCAGGCGAAATCCACTGTCGACCCCAGAGTACATTGACTTACTGATTGAAGCAGAGAAACAAGAAGCAAAGCCTGGTTCCACCGAGCGTATAAAATCATTGGATGTAGTCAATAAACAGGCAGTGTTATTAACTAAAGTCGCTGACAATCGGTCACTGTTTACCACATGAAAGTGAGAAATATAAACAACAACAGCAAGTAAATCAAGGCCTTCGAAAGAGAACGCAAAACTGGTTCATGAGTTTTTTTTCAGTAATGCAGCTGAGAAAGCACTTGATCTGTAGCAGGAAAACAGTGAACAAATCTACTGCACCTCATTCACTGCTCTGTCTCTGGACAAGTAGACAATCCAGCTGGCCACAACACAAGGCTCGTTTGCTGCTGCATTTTGGCTGGACTATATTCTCTTCAGCAGCTCCCACACAACACAAGTACATTTCCTATTCATAGCCGAATGACAGCTGTAAAGATTCACTGAATGTTTGGCACAGTTCATTACAAAGAACATCTTGACAGGCTGTAGTTACACAGTTCAGATTTACAATGATAAGTCACGGCTTAACTGCTGCCTCAATAACGATGCCTGCTTAATTTGCTAATGCTTATCATATGTGTTATCCTGATGTAATTCACGCTGATGGCTTTGATGAATTAACAATGGAAATTCAGACGAAAGGTCGTGGATCCAAAACATTGACTCACTTTCCTTTCTTCAATGACGCTGCATATCCTGCTGCCTGTTACCAGCGATTTCTGTTTTTATTTCCAGATTTCCAGCGTCTACAGTATTGTGCATTTCTGTCACTGAATAACCTATTGTATTCACTATTAACAATGAGTCTCATTCGAACCAAAAATACATATGAGAATGGATTAATGTGCATGCAATTTTTAGTGGGATTTTTAGCATGGCAAAACTAGAAATACAATGAAAAGTGTATTTACACAAACAAACAAAACTTACATTTATATAGCGCCTTTCACGTCGAGAGGACATCCCAAGGCGGTATACAGTCAGGTAGGACAAGAGCAGGGTGGGAAGGATCAGGGCAGGATAAAACATAGTAGGAAAAGTAACTGTATATTAGTGGGCGAAACGCGGCAGCCAAATTGCGCACAGCAGTGTCCCACAATCAGTCACGGAAGTGGGACTAGGGGCAAAAGGGGGTAAAGAAGCAAAAGGGGAGGGGTTGAAGCAGGGGGAAGAAAGGCAGGAAAGTCGACTGTATACTTGTGGGCGAAACGCGGCAGCCAAATTGCGCACAGCAGTGTCCCCACAAACAAATCGCTCGCAAGTGATATCTGGCCGTTCGAGTTGGGCGTGAGATACGAAGAGAGTGTGGGGAGAGAAAGATAACTGAAAGTATGAACAAAAAACTACATCACGAGCAAGCTTTTAAATGGTGGAGGAAGGAAGTTCTGCAGGGAATACATTGACAACCGCACAATGTAAGCATGCAGTAACATATCTGTTCTATATCATTGTGATATTCATTGTGTGCTGCAACCATTTACTAACAGACGTCTCAACGCTATCGGTGAGGATTGTTTATTGCAATCTATTTACCAGCGGTACTTTGAGGAAGATACAGGCCTTGGCCTATCAGAAGCAGTACAAGATAAGAAGATACAGATGAAGAGAGCTGATCAGCTCGTTCCGCTCTCATCGCTACATAATCCTCGTCCTACTGTTTACGTTACAGTATCGAGTTGCTTTTGATATGTATGCAGTGTTCTGGCTTCAACCAGCCATTCCTGGAAAACCGGTTGCCAGCTCCCAGTTTCCAAAGTCTTCCTGGTCTCTGTTCTCATTTGCCGCTGACAATTCTAAACATCTTTTTCTATCGCTTTGTTGAAGCCTAACATATCGATTTTGTTTTAACAGAATTTAAAGGATTTTCACTATTTAATTAAACTGTAATTCCATTTAAACCATAGTCTCTAGGAAGTCCAAATCTCGGGTGTCTTCGATCTGGAATGAAGATCTTTCTTTGAGTAATAATTGTTCAAAGCTCATTCCCATCATACTGGGAATCATCCCAACGGATCTTTTACTGTTTCTTTGCTGTGCAGGAATCCAGAAAACGTGTCTACAGCCTGAGAGTACTATATTAGTATATAAACTGGAATTGATTGTCCAACGCATATTTGAATTGCAGATACATCACATCCCATGGCTTTCCTCAGTTAATCTGGGATGTCATCCTGAAAGTGTCAGTGAGATTGGTCAGGCCTTGTATGTAACCTTTTCTAAACAGTGTTTGCTCTGAATTAGTAGAATATATCTTCCTAACTTTGTGCTTATTTTCTGACGATTTATTATATTATTTACCTATTAGTGAGATCAGTCTCATGCTATGTAGATGCTAGGTTTACTGTTGTCGACTTCTTCTTTATCGGAAGAATGTCCGCTCTTCCCCGTCAATTGAGGAAGAGCTCATGTTCATCAGCGGTCGTCAAATTAAACAACAGAAGTTGTGATCCCACTTCATAACAGAAATTTTTTAATTGAACGTAAGTACTAGAAATTATTATTTTAATCATTGTTTTAGAAATGCTTGATTTGTGATTAAGAATGGTGATTTAGCGAGAACGAAAATCAAGACTACACTTTTATCATTGCTCAAGACGTTTGTCCAAAACAAATGTATCCTTGAATTCAGTGATGAGTTAACAATAAGGTAGTTGAAACGTTTTCCCATCCAAAAATTATGCTGTAATCGTTGAATTATTAAAGTGTTACATGCCAAATTTCAAGTATCATAACAATTTTGCAAGTTGCACTGTAACATTGTGCCTTTTTGAGATAATTTGTTCATGTGAATGAGAAAGGAAATTCTTATCCTGAATTCAGAAAATCGATTATAAATTATGCTTGGACAACCGACAATTTGCTTAGCCTGGGACAGAGAAAATCAGTTGCTGTCCACACAAGAGCCAACTTTTACGGAAGAGTATCAAGCGGTGAATCTAATGTGTTTGCTGTGTAGCTAAATTCCAGCAGTCTGTATCCATAATTTCATCAACTTTCGTTAACTCCAGCAATTGAGGGAAAATGGGGAACGGCAAACATTCTAGAACCTATATAATAGTTTTAAAATGAATGGGAGGAAAAGGATAACAACGCATCAGAACTGTGACTTTCCATTGATTCAAGAACATTTTCGGAACTTTTGACAAATGATCACATCAAAGAAGCAAAAGGAGTATGTTAGATGGACTATGCGATTCTTGTTTATTTCAGCTTGATACAGACATTTGCCTACGCTATTGATTTATTTGTTATATTTTGATATTTCTAGTAGCGAAATTTGCATTTCTTATTCGCTAAATAATTTTTGTGTCATGATTAGCTGACATTCGATGAATCCTTTGTTTTCTCATCTTAATAAAAATTGTTGGAAGACAATCCGTGGATTTCAGTCTGTTCGTTGCCCTAAAGCAACAATGGCAATCCACAGCCAATCTTCCAGGAAAATGATACACAAATCCAAGCTTTGTTATAGCCTGAGGAAGGCTAAACAGATCCACATATCATGATTAGGGTGGGGGTGGGAGGTCGGTGTGACACTGCAGAAGAGCGCTACGTGGGGCGAGTAGCGGCTGAAAATCTAACACAGCGCTGGGGAGAGCGGCTCACACACTAATACAACAAAGAGCGAGGGGGGGTGACAACTGCAATAGTTCGCTGGGTGGGAGGGGCTCCAATGGCCGAACTGCAGTATATGCAAAATGTATTCTATACCATCAGTGCTGCAAAACGGGGCCAAAATAATTCGATAGCGCTGCGTTACAGTGTCAGCAACCTCAACCAACACCATCGCTTCACTACAGAGTCAGCCTCTCAAAATCACACCTCTGGGACGTACTACATTTTCAGCGCTCTTCTAGAATGACACGATCTGCTACAGGTACCGCCTCCGCGACCCATAGCCCTCCATTAGAATCTCAGCGCTGCACAACAGTGTCAGTCCCTCCCCACATCACAGTACTGGAGTGTCAGCAACTCCCACACCCCCACCAACACCCAACACCAACCATAGCGGTAAAATACCATGTCTGTCGCTCCCACTCATCCAATGAACAGCAGGGTCAGCTGCTCTCCCCATCTCTGTAATGCAACAAAAAACAACAAAAAAGCATTTATAAAGCGCCTTTCACGTCGAGAGGACGTCCCACAGCGGTGAACGGTCAGGACGATAACCGAGGGGTGGGGGGGGGGGGGGGGGGGGCGGGGCGGGGGGGCGATGGAAGGGGGAGGGGGGAGGAGAGTGGGAGAGTGGGAGAGGGGGATGTGCCGAAGCCAAAGGCCCGGTCGAAGAGGAATATCGTGATACCAGCCTTGAATGAGGAATGGACGGAAGAGCTGCGGTTGGGAGTTGCTCAGTTTGGGAGCAGAGAGGTAGAAAGCCCGGCCGCCGATGCTTAGACGACCAGGGTAGTGGACGAGGGCAGACCTGACTCTACTGAATGGAGGAGGTGGGCAGGCTAATAGGGAAACAGTATGTCAGAGAGATAGGCGGGGGCAAGGCCGTGAATGGCCTTGAAAGTGTGGAAGTGGAGCTTGGATTCGAGCCCTCTGGGGAATGGTGCGTCAGTAGAGACGGGCGAGGGAGGGAATGAGGTAGACGTGAACCCTGGTAAGGGAGAGTATATCAGCTGCAGAGTTCTGATTGATCTGCAGCCTGTGAAGGGAGGAGCCGAGGAGGCAGACGAGAAGAGAGTTCCCGTAGTCGAGCCTGGAAATGGTAAAGGCGTGGATGAGAGTTTCAGCGTCGTGGGGTGTGAGGCCGTGACAATATCTGGCAATATTGCCGAAGTGGTGGAAGGCTGTGCCGGTCATGGAACGGATGTGGGGGAGCAAGGAGAGATCGTCGTCGAACAAGACTCCCAGATTTCTGATTGGCTTCGAGACGTGCAGCTAGCAGACTTGAATGCTGAGGTGCGCAGACTCCAGCGTGCAACAATCAGAAGGGCTTCTGTCTTTTTCTTTGCGCTGTAGGAAATTTGCCCTCGTCCAGGACTCAATGTCGGACAGACATGCAGTCTGAACGCCAGTAATCCTGGAATCGACGGTTGACACGGATAGATAGAGTTGGATGTCATCCGCATACATGTGGAAATTTACCCCATGGCTCCGGATGATGTCGCCCAGGGGGAGAGTGTAGAGGGCGAAGAGCAGGGGGCCAATGACAGAGCCCTGTGGTACGCCACATGTGATTGTGTGGGGACTGGAGGAGAAGCCGTTGGAGGAGACGATGTGAAGTCGGTAGGACAGGTATGACTGGAACCAATCAAGGACAGAGCCTTGAAGTTTGAGAAGAGAGGAGATACGGTGGAGGAGGATAGCATTGTCTACGGTATCGAAGGCAGCAGGCAGGTCGAGGAGGACGAGGAGGCAGAGGGAGCCCTGTTGGCTTGTGGTCAGGATGTCGATTGCGACCTTGACCAGGGCAGCTTCCGTGCTGTGCGAAGTATGAAAACCCAATTGGAGGGGTTCGAGGAGTGAGTGTTGTGTGAGGAAAGAGCAGAGCTGGGTGGCAGCTACTCTTTCGTGGAACGTGGGAAGCAAGGGTTGGTTGGAGATGGGCCGGTAGCTTGATAGCTGCGACGCATCGAGCAAATACTTTTTTAGGATGGAGTTGATGGTGGCCGTTTTGAAGGGAGTGGGAACGGTCCCAGATGAGAGGAACAGGTTGATCGTGTCGGTGATTCAACGTGTTAAATACATAATACGTTGAAGCTTAATAAACCCAATAAGCACGGTGATTAATCAAATGATTTATTTGAGATTGCATCGTCGAGCAGAAAATACAATTCTTTCAAAGCTGAAAAGATATAGTAGTCCATTACAGTAAACACGATATGACTGGAATCTATATCAGATTAAGGTGTAAATTGCGCATTGATTTCTCTTGCTGTTGCCGGCTCTGTTCTAAATGGAAAAGCTTCATGTTAGTTTTGGTATCCAACTGTATATTTACTTGTGAATGATCTTGTCAGCGCTTTCAATTTTACCCCCAGTCTCATTTCATCCATGTGTTTCTGGTGTATCCATCTTCATCCATATCAGGCGACGATTGTGCTTCCTTATCTCATCCGATTGTTTTTACTCCTGATCGTTTAGCATACACTAACACGCTACTTTAATCTTTTAGTTTTGTTTCCCTTTGATTCTCGACATTGAATATTCTTAGGGCTCAAATCGATCCAGTTTGGATCATGTCGACTATATGATAAACTTTCTATGGTACCATTCAGACTCTCGCCCTGGACGGTTGGATGTACAAAGCAGCAATTCCGTACTAATATTCAACACAACAGGTTCACTGCTAATTAAATAATCCAACAATTAGAATTAATGGAAATTTCAGTATTCTGTAAATCTCCTCCCTGAATTTCGTCTGGGTAACCGCGTAAATACATGTGTTTGTGCCGGAACTCAACAGTTTCAACATGTAACCAGTTTGCAAGATAATAATCTTAGGGTCATTCGAGCCAGTGTAGGAATACGTTTTCGAAATCCTCCAATACAAGAAATATAAAACATATGTCATCCATAATAATATGAAACTGGTGGAAACAGCAAATAATAAAACCATTGATTTTCTTCTGTTCTTCATTTCTGGATCGCTGTCTCTCTCACCCCTATTCCTTTCCACTTCATTATGTCGCCGCAATCTACTGCGGGCACGATTGGCTGCCATTATGTTTCTGACTGTCAGTGCGTTGAGCAGTAAAATCAGAATGAATGGGAGAATTGGGGTTAAAATATAATTAAGCGTGTCAAACATCGCCCATGTGGGAGACGCGAAATAGCTTTTTTTAGGTTTGCACCCCATTGCTATATTGTTAACTGTGTACTGTGCTTCAACGACAAAACCCCAGGGAATGTTTGTCACGAAGCAAAATACACTAACTACCGCTATCACTGCACCAGAAGTAATTTGTGAACAATATTTCGTTTTCAGATTTGGGTAACAGATGGCCACATATCGGTCAAATGTAAAAGCGACAGTTAACCATACAGACACTGTTGTTGACGTAACAGCCAGAACCATCAGGACTCGACACACAGGTGTGATCAACACAAAGGGGTTTTGGAAATAAAAAGGAATAACTCGATATAAAATCACGGACGTGATAATCACCATCAGATCTGCTGTTGCCATGGCCACCAAATAGTGCGTGATACATTTGGAGAGACCGCATCGTCCTCGAGACAGGATCACAATGGACAATAGGTTAGCTACAGAGAGAGAGAGAGAGGGAGTTTGAGAAATGGGAAACTCTGCAACAACTTTCATTCACTTAATCTACTGCTGCATTGAACACACTGCCATTAAATCTGGAGCAATAGATTTTCTGCTGGCGCATCGGAAGGCTGTCTCTCCAACATCGAATCCTAACTTAATGGATCTGAAACGGGAAGCGGAAAATCTACCTTGCCGAGAAAAAAGGCAGGGATACCGAGCGAGGCAGATATAGGTAAACACGGGCATAAACAGCTAGAGAAAGGTACAGATAGAGAGAGAAGCAGAGATCCACATCAACAAAGAGGCGTATACACGCACCCATACACAGAGACAGGGAGTGAGATACGCACAAGCAGAGAGAGAGAGAGAGCGCGATACAGATGGAGAATGAGAAAGAGAGACAGGGAAAGGGAGACAGATAGACAGGAAGATGCATGCACACAAGAAGATGCAACAAAAGGACATAGGAATAGATACAAGGAGTGTGAGAGGTAGAAACAGAGAGTTGGAGAGAAAGAGCGACAGTTGCAGACAGAGAGATTTACACAGATGGAGAGAGCAAGATAGAGAGAGCAAGATAGAGAGAGCAAGAGCGACAGACAAATAGAGAAGGATACAAACAAACAGTTAGAGGCTAAATAAAATAGACATAGATGCAGATCCACAGAGGGTGACAGCGAGATAGTGAGAGATACAGAGAGAGAGGAAGAAATAAACAACACCAACATATCACATCACATCAGATAGCAGCTTTAGCGTGGATTGCGTGCTTATGTATAATGCTACTCTGAAACACAATCGCAATACATGCACACAATTGAGTACTGGTGGAAACCTGAGGTAACCTGACGCTAGCAGCAGAAATTGTCAGTCTCAGTCAAACCAAAGCAGAAGAGATAACCGTTCACCCTCCATTAGACACATAGCAAGAAAGAAAGATAAACGCACGCAGGGTCATGCACATTCAGGAAGTGAGAGTGAAACACCGATTGAGAACAGTGATACAGAGTGTAAGAGAGAAATACGCACAAACAGACAGAGTGAAGTACGCACAGCCATTAAGAGAGAAATACACAGATAAGCATATTTGTAGAAACAAACAAATAGAGAAACATTCATAGACACACGCAGAGAGAGAGAGAGAGAGAGAGAGAGAGAGAGGGAGAGAGATGGTGACAGAGAAAGAGAGGCGGAGAGAGAGTGAGAGACAGAAGTACTGAAACACACGCAAATATACACACAGATATTTAATCACTAGCTGCATTGTTGCCTGAAAATCTGGATGCATTTTGACACTGCCTAACTCAAGTTTAAATTGTAATTCAAATATATTGTTATTATGTAACATAGGTGCAGAACTTGAACCATTGATTTTGTATCTAAATCTTACAGGTATCGCTGCTGTAAGCCAAATATACGTATATTACTTAGAAACTTCTTCATTTCATTTGATATAGTGCCTTGTCCTATCTTAATTGAAGGGGAGTACTCTACTCAATGAGCTACAGGATTCCTAGATAGTATGCTTGCGTGATTGCAATCCAGTCCGCCCGTGATTGCGAGGCCCAATCGCAATTCAGAGACTGTCAAGTGAATGGACTCTATCCCTTTTGGTGAAATACGACAGTCAATATTTTCTTATTGTGGATAAAAATCCAGAAAACTCAGTAACTAATATCTTGGACGAGCATGACTTGATCCTCCTCTCAATATTGCTGCCGGCAAGAATTCACAACGTTTTAGTCAGATAAGGGCATTACCAAAGATCCACACTGATGGATTTTTCATAAAATGTACAGTAAATACTCCACTACACAGACTGAATATAATTTCACACAGCGCCAAACATATAAACTCACCACATATTTAAGCTCTTATAAATGCACACTCTCTCTCACATAAATTCTGTCAAGTATTCTCATACATATGTTCTCTCATTCTCTGACACCCTGTCTCTCAAACTCTCTCTCTTTCTGTCTGCTTTCTCTCTCTCCATATATGTGCAGTATATAGAGGAAAACATTCACTCTCCACGGAACTTGGCAATTTAATTAAATTCTAGTTTTTAGCTGCCGCTTTTGCCAACAAACACAGTATCTACTGCAAATGCTACCTTTGTTGGCAAAGCAGCAGCTGAACACTACACATACATACGACCAGAAAGTCAAACGAAAAGTTTATCGCTGACATTATTGCACAAGACAGGAAATAAAATCCCCTATCGTGTTAAATTGTGCCGTAATATTTTGAAAATTTTGTAAGACCGTTCAGATCTTTCTTACTAGTTCTTATTCAATTCACCGCTCCTATAGCAATGGTCAGTGTATTAGTATGGCGCTGAAAACACAACTTCCTGATACATTGGGGCAAGTAAATCCGGTTGAATCAGCCTGGCAGCTTTACTTCACTGCAAACTAATGATACTAATGAATTTGTAAAATAACTTGCCAGGAACTCCAAACGCAGCGAGAATCGGATAGTAAACACGACTTATCCTGTGTATCATCGGAACTTCCATCCCCAAAACTGAACCGATGGTGTCTCCTCTTGGTATAGACACGAAAGCCCACACTAAAAATATTGTAATCAAGAGAACAAAACACCGCCTGATTTATACCAACAGTGAACGGTTCACTGAGCAGATTTATTGCCTGAACATTCTTGAGTTTCAGGCATAAGGACAACAATTAGTCTCTAAGGAACTTTACAACTAAATTCAATCAGAGTTATTCTCCAGCTTGTTTTCTCACCCACGCAGAAACAAGTTGCCATGATTTCTGCATCCGAGAGTCTACTATGTCAGAAGGCCTGCATCTAATTGCAATGATCAATAAAATTGTTGGTAAAATAATAAAATATAAACAGAGTACCTGCAGCTCGGCGGTCACAACACACGCATTCTAAGCAAGAGATCTGTGTCATACTGGGCTTCATCGTTGTCCACAAGCCTAATAATAATCTGTCCCCTCAACGAAACACGTTCATGAAATTGTTGACTTTCAATCCACGACTTGTTGTGCGTAACTAGCTGCCACGTTTCGCCAACAAATACACATGTTGCTTCACTTTAAAGTAAATTCTTTGAAGCGCTTTGAAACTTTGATAAGAAGTGAAAGGCGCTATATCAAATGAAAGGATTATTGCTAATATTATTTACACTTTCCTCCCCGAAGCCACTTCCCATTTTTGCAGCATATACACCTCATAGCTGGTTGATGCATTTTACAATCGGATTAGAGGAAATCTCCATGATCACCTTTCCATTAACTATCCATCTAAAAATGGACTTGCGGTAGATTCGACATGTTTAGAACCATGTTTTACAGATCATACCCTACTTTGGCGCTGTGATATCCATGTGTGTTGTAGGTGTTTCTTGAAGCTGATGTCTTTGTCGGCCACGGACACCAACAGCAATGACCAAATTGATTTAATACCATAAATGTTGCAAATTATACAAAGTTCCTTGGAAATGATAATAGTTGTGGTTTCGTCACTCAATCCGCGACGCCTTATGCGGCTGCCACGTTTAACCGTGAAACATGGCCGAAGTTGCCCATTGATTTGGTATATCTGTGGGATAGACAAAGAAGTTGAGTATGGAAGAGCCGCTAGGCAGAAAAGATAGATGTTTTTAATTTGAATTAGCGCTATTCGCATCTTATTGACGTCTCAAAATGCTTCACAGTAATTTCTGTAAAGTGAATTGAGTGTATATTTCTGTGCAAGACGCGGCAGCCAATTGTCACAGCAGTTTCCCACAAACAATCGTGGATTGAAATGACCTTTGTTATTATTGACTATTGTTTTAAGTATTTGCTGTGGGGATGGTGCTGTGCGCAGTTGGCTGCCGCGTTTCGTCCACAAATATACAGTAAATTCCCTTCTATAGTGTATTCTGTGAAGGGCGTTTAGATATCGATAAGATGTGGAAATTAAATGCAATCAAACGCAAGGATTATTATTACGAAATCCAAGAGGAGGCAAGTGATATGGGCAGACTTCTCCCTGCAATGCATGGGTGTGGGATTCTTCCTGGGCTTCGCCATACTAATTCCTGGGTTCATTAACACCACACTTCTGAGGTTGCAGCAACAAATGCAACTTGAGTCTGGTTCACTGTGAATTATAATTTTGATCGATAGCTGAATAAACGTATTGCAATGAAACGTCTGCTTTTGCAGTGAATGCCGGAGTCAATGATTGTTTGATAGGCAAAATATTCCCTGCTACTGTGCGGCGTAGTTACTAATACACCATGGGGTTGCGGAACTAAAACGGACTATTCTATTTCAATTACATGGGGAGAGTTTTACATTCTCGATTTTATTTTAAGCCCAATTCTCCATTTTGTTCTGATTGTCCTGCTCAATGCAATGACTGGCAGACACGCAATGGTGGCCAGTCAAGCCCGCAGTAGATTGCGGGGGAAAAATAACCTGGCGAGGAATACAGGAGCGAGTGGCATTAATTTAGAAATAAAGAACAGGAGGAAGTCAATCATTCTACGCTTCGCTACATTTGCCAATTTCATACTATTATGGATGACTCACGTTCGATTTCTCTCATACTGGAGATTTTCAAAAACAGACTACTTCACAGTTCTCAAGGAGGCTTTCTAGGTTGTCCATGAGACTGGCTCCATAATGTTGTTTATAAGTTCCTGCACAAACACATGTATCCAAGCATTTACTCAGAGTAAATTCGGGGAAGAGTTGAAGAAAGTGGTATTATTTTGATTAATTTTGATTGATAGATTATTTGATTAAAAGCTTTTGAAGTGCTGAGTACACTGCAGTCTGAATAAAAACAATAGAGCAAATGCCGCATTATGAGGAGAGAGTTGGACAATAGGATTTACTTTCAATAGTTTCAATAGTTCTTTTCTGAATCGATGAGCCGAATAGCCTCCTATGTGTTGAAGAATTCTATGGTTCTATGAAATTCTACACAACACACGCAAATAAGGATTATGGAAAGCATCCTCTCTTTGGATTCTTCGTGCACACTCCAATGCAGATCATTTTGAGAGTCACAGAATCACTCACTCTTCACACCTTGACCCCAGGCATGTGTTTGACGCTGACATGCTGTAATTTACACGAGGGATTGAGAATAATTCAGAAATTACAGAATACGTAGATCTACTCGTTCGTTTTAGTATCCCCATGTTCGGATGCGCTCCCTTCATGCTTGCACTTGAAATACGGGAGGCCTCAGTAAAGTGAAAACTAGCTTCCAAAGTTTATGTAACAAAAGTTGTTTCCATTAGTATTAAGTTAATTGATTTATTGCCTCTGCATTTTGGAGGACAAGGCTAAAAATGGCTCAGCGATGAAAAACTACTGTCAACACCAAGATGAACATTGGATTTGAGCAAGGTGTGAAATGGTAACGTGGTCTTGTTACGGAAAATAGATAGGTTTTAAACCAGACTAGGATAAGGTTAAGCTAAGGCGTGAGTCAAAACATAGTTGAAAGCTTCATGGTGTGTTAAGTTATATGTGCTAATCGAAGCGGGCTGGCGATATTTGATGTCAGGCAGTTGTATTTCTGGATTAGGCAGAAGACGTAGAGGGGGGCACCTTCGATTTACAGCTGCATGGATAGACAAAGGAGGGCATCACTAAGGTCATTATTGGGCTCAATCTGCATTGGTCTTCATTAAAATAAGATACATATAATAACAACTTCTAATTATATGACACGCCACACACCGTGTAACATTACACAAGGCTGGACATTTGTGCTGCGTGGCGTCGAGGCGAGAGTAATAGGAGCTCAGCATGAAAACCGTTGTATTAGGCAGCTTTCCAAACAGGACATGAAGTCGCGGATGAATGAGAAAAGGAATAGGGTTGGAGGAACAATGCTCTTGAGGTTCGGGTCCTTTTTGAATGCAAATATGGCCACCAAGAAGGAAAGAGCGTAGGGGTACAAGGACAAGCAGAAGGACACAGCCCATGGAGGGATGGACGTGGATTCAGGCCTGGGCAGTCATCGATTCGCAAAGGTAGCTAGATGACAATAAAATAATGGATTTGGAAGCTTGTTTGATCATCTCTGTGCGTCTAGCCATGACTCGATGGGCCGAATGGCCTCTCTTTGTGTCGCAAGATTCTATGATTCTACTTCAACCCGTTCGGCCATGGGAAGCCACTGGATCTTAGATAGAACCTGTGTGATTGAGCCACACAATGAGAACACACGGATTAGCGGGGGATAAAGTTGATTGAAAAGATATAGGTTTATGCATAAGCAGGAATAGAGCCTGCTTATCGGAATACGAATCTGCCCTCCTGCCTGCGATTCATGATATAATAAAATAGTTCATCTGTATCTGGTAGAATTAACCTCAATGTTCAGTATCAATGCATACACTGACGCAACACATCCTTGTTCGCCTCATTCCTGAAGATATGACTGGATTCATGATCCTGGCTTCTGCAGGAGAGAGATTCTGATTTGCTCTAACTCTTGATTAAATCCTGCCAACTAATTTCATAATACGAATGACACTAGAATGACAAAGTTTAGCTTTATTCCTATATCTTTGGAATCCCCAACAAGAGGAAATATATAATCTGTATCTACTCTCTCAAACCACTTCAATATTCTGAAAATAACCATCATGTGTATCATCAAACTACTAAACTTAAGGGAATGCAGAGGAGATTTATACATCTTGTTATCATAATGTTGTTTTTTATTGCCCAGTTACCATTCTGATGAGTTTGCAATATTCCCCCTAACAGAAGCCTCTGTTATATTGCCTAAGAATGAACGCAGGAAGTTTTGTGGGATCTGAACAGTGCTCTAGATATTTAAAGCTACATTTTCTCTTCTTTATATTCCATCCTCCTTCGGACGAAGGACAACAACCCATTTGTTGCTGTAATAACCTTCTCTACCTGCGAGCTTGTTTTAGTGATTTGTGCAGATGGACACCAACATACCTTCGCTCTTCCACAGTTCTTGGTTTTCCAACACATAGACGATATGCTGTTTTTGTTATTTTTGGACCCGTATTGATATCCTCGCACATCTGCAAATTGAATTCCATCTGTCGCGGTGTTGACCGCTTACTTAGTCTTTTTAATACACTTTGTATCTCACTGCTCCCATCTGTAGAATACAATGTGGCACCAGGAAAACACCGCTTGTCCTACCCTCCCAATAGGAAATCCTTCCCTTCGTCAGCAGTATCCTTTTCCTGCTTCCCAATGAATTACTAAGTATATTGCAAGGTCATCTCGAATTATGTACATGTGTTTCGGCAAATATCCACTTGTGCGGCACCTGATCGAATGCCGTTCAGCAGCCGGTTTAGTCAATATATATAGATACTCGCTTATCCACCATCTTAGAGGTTCGTTTAAAGTTAAGGGTGTCCATTTGAATCGCAACACATGATAGTAATAATAATATTAATCCTTGCCTTTGGTATAGCGCTTTTCACGTCTTCCAAACTCCTAATTTTCATAAGTGCCTGCTGACCTTCTATGGTTAGTTCATGTTTGGTGTGTCACTCTGTCCGACAAGAGAGAACGCAGTACCTTCACCACTACTGAGATTAAGCTAAACGTTATCTCCGGTTGACCCATTCAATGATTCGCTCAGATGGATCCCGAAGTCTCTTTTTGTTGTCGAATCGCTTTATCATTATACCATGAGCTATATATTTGCAATCCTTGTATTTCCAACCAAAATGAATCACTTTGCAATTTCATCTGCCATGGCGTACACATTTCATCAACCTGGAATGTCCATGTCCAATCTCCTGTTTTAAATATATTACTTTACTTAGATTTGTGTAAACCGAAAACTGGTGTGTAGAATTCCTTCTATTCAGGTCAGTTACATATATTATAATGAGAGACGTTCGAAATACCGAAAGATTGTGGAATCCATTCTGTACTTCACTCGAGTCAGCAAATAGCAACCATTCACCATTACTCCTTACTCTCTGCGTAGCATGGGATTCCATTATTCTAACAAGTCTATGATGTGGTACTTGATCAACATCGAAATGATAGTCCCTTAGAAAAACAAGAAGAAAGTGGATATTTCTACGACTGTTAGTGGGACCCTGCGGTGCATAATTACCTTCTGTGTTTCACTCATCAGTATACAGTCATCTAATTTGACAGTATATACAATGAAGCTATTTGATACGTCGAAAGCAAGTGAAAAGCGCTGTGTCAAATACAAGGATTACTATTATTAAAATATTTTATACATTCAAATTTAGTACAGATAATGCAACTGCCATCTCTCAATATGTTGAATCAATAACTTATGTTGAAAAAAAATCTTCCGACACTGCAAAATTGGTAAAAGGTTGACAAAAGAAAAGCAGTCAATCAGTCACGTTAGATATTTGTATGTGTTCAACACATTTGGAATACTATCATTTATTAAGAGGATTTCCAGCTCCATACAACGATGTCAGAACTCTTGTGGTGAACAGCTCACCTTTTATACCGAAGCTGGGCAGATGCATTTCACTGGAAGTTTACTGTATCATTACCGTGAGTCACAACATTCATACCATACTGGGGCTGAATTGCAAATCTGGGTAACGGCTAAACGTGGTCATTGTCATTAGCGGGTCGGGAATATCTGAATAATATAGGGAACACACTCGATGGTTTGAGAGACATCACTCATGATGCTGACAGCCCAATACGAGTACACAAACTCCAAATCCATTTCACCCGATCCAAGCACAAAATCTTGCCATCAATTGGAATTTTATCCAGCATGTTTCCGTGCAGATTCATCAAACAAAATTTTATGAGCATCCAATTGTTTCACTTCACCTATTTTAATTCATTCATCTACAGATAAACCGATTATTTGTGACCATTAGCGTTCTGATTATTTAGAAAAATGAATTTCATCTGAATGGTACACAATATTTCAATGGATTAGAAGAACGTGTAGCTAAGGATAGAACAAACTTCTGATCGATATTTGAAGCTGTGTGTCATGACTTAGCTTTCATTTGAGAGAACAGCTGGAACATGGAGAAGTTTAAATTGCAATAATAAGCAGCAGAAATACAATATATTAGCAGAAACGGCAGATCAGCCAGAGGTGGACTTCAGTGAAGCTAAATGAAACTCATCGATTTGGGCAGAAAAGACGAGGAAATTGTATTATTTGGAAGTATGTGAGGAAGTGCAGAGGAACAAAGGGATTTGGGAGTTGGTGGTGCCTAACTAACTGAACCACAACAAAAACAACAACAAAAGTAAATTTCTAGAGCGCTTTTCACATCGGGAGAATAACCAAGCGGGGGCAGGTATTATATCCTTCCTAAAATTGCCTGACGGAAGTATGTATGCAAAAAAGCGACAGTTTGGTGATTTCGTAGGAAGACACCGAGAGTAGCAAAGTCAAACAGCAATCCCACATTTCTGCAACTAATTGTCAAGATTGCAACTGGAGCACGTTGTTCAGATAAGGATATCGTCACATGAAATACAGTAACGTAATGGAATCAATGCTGAGAAGATGGACAACATGATATTAGGGATTCGAGCCACTTTAATCACTGTACTGTTGGAATTACCAGTTGTACGATTATCCTTCTACTGGACGGATATACGAACCTTCTAGCAGTTCAGATAGACCATCATAAAATGTGTGATTGAGGTCACCTTAACCTAGCTGGTTTCCTGTAGCTCAGAGGTGAGAGCGCACGCCTTAGAAGCATGAGACCTGCAGTCCAATCCAGGCAGGTCAGGGCGAAAACGTGGGAAAGATTCCTTATTCCACACGCCTTAGTATAATCCTTCAAATTTAATCCATGACTCTTTGTGGGAAACTGCTGTGCGCAACTGGCTGTCGCGCGTCGTTCATAAATGTAACCAATTCACTTTACATTTTATTCTGTGAAGCTCTTCGAGACGTCGATAAGATATGAAAAGCGCTGTATCAAATGCAAGTTTATTATTATTATTATTAAAAGCTGCAATTGTTGCCATTAAGATCAACATTTGCCAAGCTTCTACCTGACAGCCTATGTAGCAAAATCCGACACATGAGTGTTCTCTGTCGTTCAGTTAATAGGAATCAAAATATGGGAAGCAGTTCTATCTCCAGTGACTGGTGTGCTGAACTTTCAGTGTGATGACAACTGTGTCATTTAGCACTGTTAGCCTGCCAGGCTTAGGAATTGGATATCGAACTCGAGCACAGAGTGGAAACCATTCTGTCATTGTGTTTCCAGCACAACACAGCAGGCAGGTGAACTTGGAAGAGGCCCCGGACACGCCTCACCACTGACCAAACTCACATATCGGTCAGAGAATACTCAACACGCATGTTCAGTCCTCATTGGGTGGAGAGCAGATACCCTGAGCTTCCGAGAAACATCACAGTGAGCAGCACAATTGGGTGAGGGTGGGGTTGTGGGGGGGATCGGGGTAGGGGCTGGAGGAGGGAGAGTATGAAAGTGAGGAGAGTTAGGATGTCAGGAGAAGGCACGGTCGAAGAGGTAGGTCTTCAAACCTCCCTTGAGGGAGGAAAGGGAGGAAGCGAGGCAAAGGGATTGGCTGATGGATTTCCAGAGTGTGTGTGCAGAGCAGTTGATATTGTTGGGCGGATCGGGCGGAGGAATTGGAGCATTCCAGTGCCCGCTAAATGGTAAATTGTCCATTTACTATTGATGTTTTGTTGAAGGGATTACTGTCTCGCATGTGGTGCAAGGATACTTGCCCAAGATTTTGCCTTGCCTGTAGCTAAACCCTGATCTCTCACTTTTAAGGCATCTGCTCTATCCACTGAGCTATTGCTGTGGCCTTGTATAGTAAACAGACACTCTGCTTTACAATACGAGCTGCTTGTGGTAATTGACTAAGTTAACCGCCAAACGGATCTTTTTTTAAGTGAGCGAGCGGTAAGGCAAGGGAATCGCTACTCGCTAAAACTAAGAAAGTAACGTCGGCGCACCCTGACGATTAACAAGTAGCATCAGCTCGAAACTACGGACAAGCAGTGCTTCAGAATTAATACCTCATCACCACCAACCGCGCTGTAATAATTAGAACCTTTAACAACAGATCGCTAGCCACCCCCCACCCACCCCACCACACACACACAAAGGATAGGCCACAATGGCTAGTCACCTCCTAGCCATGGCCACACATCGTCTGGGAAGATGCGGCCCCGCTGATCCCTCGCTCTCGACTCCCTGTGTTCTCTGGCTGCCGCCCCCACCCGAGCCTCCCCCATCATCCTAAATGTCTGTTATCCCAACCCCCTCTATCCGCTACTCGCACTCTGTCTTTCTCTCACACTTCATGCCCTGCATACCCAACCCCCACCACCACCATCCTCTCACTGCATCTGGCCCGTTCTGCCCTGCTCTCTCTCCACCTTTTCCGCCTCCAATTCCCATTCGACCCTCCCGCAGCCGCCACCTGCTCCAGCCTGAGAATCCTCCGCCTGGCTCACAGTGGCACTCAGCGTTGACTGTCCAGCAGCTGCCACCCTGACTGCCCCAATCCCCATCACCGCCGCCAGCCACACCGGACACAGATGCGGGGGGCTAACCTCTCCGCTCTCATTCCTATCCCTTCCGATCCCCCGTCACATCCCTCTGCCACCTACTCCTCCAATCGCCTCATCATGCTCGTCACTTCAACCTCCACTTCACCGCTTCCTACCCCACCTCCTCAGAATTCTCTTCCCTCCTCTGCCAACCTCTCCCTCCACATCCACTCCGTCACCCACCACGGCCACCCGCTTCACCTGGGGGCCACCCGGGGCTTCAGCGTCTCGGATGTCACCATCTCTGACAAGGCCATCTCCGAACACCACTTCATTTCTTTCAACTCCCCTATCCCTCTCCCTCTACCACCAAACCTACCACCATCTACTCCCGCCCATGTAGGATTCTGTAGTTACTGTGTTAATTAATATCTCAAATTAGTTTGGCGAGTTGAGACATAAGTAACCAATTGCACCTGACAGCAGTTGGTTATGACTAACTTGGTAGAGGAGACGAGGGATTGTGTATAAACAACAAAGTGTTTTCAGTACATATCAGCGATCTTCTCATGGAGGTATGGTCTGCAGCGGGAGAGGGAGCTGTGTGACTTTTTGTTTTTTTACAGGATCCATCTTCCAAATGAAAATAGGTCAAATGTCATCCAATCAACTGACTAAAGGGCGATCGATTCGAGTAGAAAAGAGAGAAATCAAGGAAGCATAAAGGAGAGATTAGAAATTGGAGTCACGAATCCATGTTTCAGCTTCGGAAGAAGAGAAGATCAAGACTATGAGTGGAGCAACTGTAGATGTACAATGGTATTAGGCTACCGAACTGAGATTGGCACAATAATACCCAGTGCTTAGAAATCGAACTTGGAAATCGTACAACAATAATTGGATACCTTTTGATGGACTTATATTTGGATTAAACTGGGCATTAAATTGTACCTTGCTACTTTATCTCCCACAGCATTTGGTTTGGTCAACTTGAATCATTGTGAGCTATGCGTCGATATGCAAGCATTGTTGTGATCAATACTTTTAATTTCGAATAATTATTAACCTGAATAAATAAACTTGCATATTAATTGTAAAACATTTGTATCACTCCTTACTTCACCGCAGGGTCACGTATATAAATCGACCCTTATACTCATGGAAGATGTTCTCCCCACAAACTCTCTCAGCTTCCTTGGAATCCTCCGAATTCCTCTCCTTCTGACCCACCTCCTGAACCAACCCATTCTCCGCACTCACTCTGCTCAACAACACCATTTCCACCACATTCAACACTTTTGCCCCATCACTTTCCGAACTGCCTCCTACTCCCGAATCTCTTCCTGGTTCACCACCCATCTCAAGGGACAGGTGCCCGCCGCTGCACGCTCCTGGCTCAATTCTTGCCTCGCGGTCCACCGGCATATCTGGCTGGACCTCACATCCTCCTATCTCTCCACCCTATCCTCCGCCAAATTGTCCTTCTACTCCAAGATAATTCTGGAGGCGTAGGACAACCCCCGGCTTCTCTTCTCCAAAATGAAACTATCTCCTCCGTCCATCCCGCCTCGCCTCGCAGATCCTATCCTTGAACTCCCACTGCGAGGAGATGCTAGATATCGTCGTGACCAAAAACGAGTGAAACCGCTTTGCGATCATTGATCCCCCAACTTTCAGCTGCTCCCCACCACCCTCCCAAAATCCGTCTCCTATCCACCCCGCCCTCCACACTTTCGACCCCATCTCTCCATTGAGACCATCTCCTCAATGAAGCTCACCAGCTGCTCCCTAGATCCATCCCAAACCCTCTCGTTACTACCCTTCTCCACCTTCTAGCCCCTCTTATCATTGATACTATCAATTTTTACCTCTTACCCGGGAATGTTCCCACTGACTTCAAAACCGCCACCATCACCCCCATCTTAAACAGCAGTTATCAGGCTACCGGCCCATCGCCAACGTCTCCTTGCTTTCCAAGCTCATTGAAAGAATGGTTGTCTCCCAGCTCCGCTCTTTCCTATCACAACACTCACTCCACGGCATCCTGACCACATGTGACCAAGGCTCCCTCTGCTTCCTCCTTCTACTCGACATGTTCGCTGCCTTTGATACCATGGACACAGGTATCCTCCTTCACCGTCTCTCCTCTCTCCTCAACTTTCAAGGCTCTGTCCTTGATTGGTTCCATTCATACCTGTACCACCACGTTCACTTCGTCTCCTCCAACGGCTTCACATCCAGCCCCCGCACAGTCACATGCGGCGTACACCAGGGCTCTGTCCTTAGACTTCTGCTCTTCACCCTGTACATTCTCCGCCTGGACGATATCATCCGCAGACACGGGGTAAATCTCCACATGTATGCGTATGACACCAAACTCTACCTCACCGTGTCAACCCTCGATTCCAGGACCACTGGGGTCCTTACAGCATGTCTGTCCGAATGGAAGAGGGCGAATTTTCTATAACTCAACGTTAACAATACTGAAGCCCTCCTGATTGGCTCACGTCAGTACCTGCACACTTCCGTTATTGACAAGGTCAGTGTTCATGGCTGCTCTCCCCACCTCTCGATGGCAATCACGAATCTGGGCATCTTGTTCGACCCCCACATCTGCTGCCTGACCGGCACAGCCTTATATCACCTCCGCAATATTGCCGGACTGCGCCACTACCTCACCAACCATGCCGCCGAATCTCTCATCCACGCCTTTATCCAGGCTCGACTACGGGAACTCTATCCTCGTCGACCTCCATTCACAGGCTGCAGAACATTCAGAATTCTGCAGTTTGTATACTCTCCCGAACACGACGTCGCGACCACATTGCTCCCATCCATCTCTACTGGCTTCCCGTCACCCAGAGGATCGAATTCAAGATCCTTGACCTTACTTTCAAGGGCACTCACGGCCTTTCACCCACATATCTCACTGAATTACTGTCTCCCTATCAGCCTGCCCGCACCCTCGTTCAGCAGACTCAGGCCTGCTCCCTGTCCATCGCCCTAACCGCCCAACCATCGGCGGCCGGACTTTCAGCCTCTGTGCTCCCACACTGTGGAACTCCATACCGGATTCCCTCCACCTCGCTTCCTCCCTTTCCTCCTTCAAGGCGGGTATCAAGATCTTCCTCTTCGACCGCGCCTTCGGCTGCCCCACTAACTCTTCCCCCTCTCCCACTCTCCTTGCGCTTCTCCCTCCTTCGACCCTCCGCTTAACCCCTCCCCCACTCTCCAGCTTGGGTAGCGACCAGATTGTGCAGAGCTTTGGGACGTCCTCCCCCGACGTGAAAGTCGCTATATAATTCAAATTTTGTTGTTGTTTGATGCAAATGTGCGAAACACTTCTCACGAACTAAAGGGAGACGCATGATTATAACTTGGATACATTGACTTGAAGATCACAAGTGTATATTCATCAGGAAACCGTTAGATTTCAGGAATAGTAGAATAAATCGAAAATATCGTAGAAGAGGCAGGTCAAACATAAAGAATGGAAGGATGAAACGTTAATAGTAATTTGACGATTTCTGTATTTTATTGCAAAATTGATGCATTACACCAGTGAAAGTAAACTTATGGAAGAGGCGTCCTGTAGAGACAGTGGAAGCAGGTAATGTAGATTGTTGCAAGAACACATTAGATACGTTTTGGCTGAAATGAATATTTCTGGGTAGTCACAGTCTAAAGTTTGGGACAGCACATGTGTAGCGACTACCAGGATTGTGGCAGGCGAACTAGATGGACCTTGGCTTATTTCCACCGCGTAACACCTGATATGCTTACAATAATAACGTTCCTATCAATTACATCTGACCTCACTGTATTTGTCTCTCAAATGTTCCATTGTTGATGAAAGTTACTGTGTGTTGAGTATGTCATTAACGTAAATAAATTATTTCCTGATCTTCCAAAACGTCCGGATTTCGCCCCCCCTGAAGTTATTTCCGTTAACCCCACAATCAACAAAATCTAGCTGATTGAAAACTCGGCTGCCCGCATCCTCACCTGAACTAAACTTCGCTCCCCATTACCCCAGTCCTTGCATGACTTCACTGGATTACTGTCCCTGAGAGGATGGACTTGCAGAATCTCACACTTGTTTTCAAATCCCTCCACTCCCCTGCTCCCCCACTACCTCTCTGACGTCCTATATCCCCAATCCAGCTCCCGTTACCTTCGCTCCACTGGGTCTGGCGTCCTCCATATCCCGCTGATTCCTGCGCTCCACCATCAACGGCCGTGTCTTCAGCCACTCCACCCCGAGTCTCTGCAATTCCCTTCCTCACTCCCTTCTACTCGCCCAATATGTTCCTAGTTTCAGTTCCCAGCTAAAAACCTTTAGCTTCGACCAAGCCTTTGGTCACCATTCTCACCCTGCCCTTGTCTCGGTCCCTGGATCCGTTATTGTGAATCGCTCTGAAACGCCGTCCGGTGTGGAGGGCGCTATATAAACAGAAGTAGTTGTTGTTATAGTGAAAATGTTGCTTTGGAGAAAATAGCGAAACTGTTGCCGGTACTTAACATTTCGCACATACACACAAACATGCACATACACACACTCACAGGTAGGCACACACACATATACTGGGGACACACAGTCAAACAGGTCTCTGTCATTCTCTCTGTCTCTCTCTCACACACACTCCCACGCACACACACTATCTCTCTCTCTCTCTCTCTCTCTCTTACACGCACACAGACACACCGGTCTCAGTGCCCCTCTCTGGCTCTCTCACATACACACGGGGAGACACACACCCATACACACAAACACAGGGAGAGGGAGACATTCAATCTGTCTCTCTCTCTGTCTCTCACACTCTTTCTCACACACAACAGGAGGACAAACTGACGCTGTCTCTGTCTCTCTCTCTCTTTCACACACACACACACATACACACAGTCACATACACATTTACACATGCAATGGGATGCAGTGTGTTTTATGCATAGTGCATTTTAATGGTAAACCATGCATTGGATATCGCACTTCATTGCATGTTCCAACATCACAAACCACCTCACGGAATATCGGGTCAGGAGATTTGAAGAGCGATGGCAGAAGGCGATTCTACTTTCAGGAGAAAACGGCAAATGATATATTGTAAAACTAGGCTAATCCCCTACCCTATGGCGCAGGCAGATTTTGTGAGTTTGGGGGGAGGTTAATGTGGAGTGACTGTCTGTTTTGTGGATGAGTCGTTGAGAGGGAGAGACACTGGGACTACGAGAAGGAGAGATAAACAGTGAGACTGAGAGAGATTTAGAGGTAGCGAGCGACCGTGAGACCGAACCGAGGAAATACGAGACTAAGAGCAAGCGAGAGAATGTGAGACTGAGCGTGAGAGAGGCAGAGAGAGTCTGTGAGACGAAGAGTGAGAGACGCAGAGAGAGACTGTGAGACTAAGTGTGAGAGACGCAGAGAGAGACTGAGATTAAGAGTGAGAGACGCAGAGAGAAAATGAGAGTCTGAGCCTCAGTGAGATAGAGAGAGAGACAGCGAGAGAGAGACTGAGATAGAGACCGGGAGAGAGGGAGACTTTGAGATTGAGAGAGAAAGCGACTGAAAAAGAGAGAGATTGGCAGAGACTGGGAGACAGCGTTAAGAGAATGTGTCAGTGAGTGAGAGAAATGGAGAGAGAGCGATAGAGATCGAGTGTGTCAGCGAAAGCGGGACACAGATGGAGAGAGAGAGACGGTGAGGGTGAGTGTGAGAGTGCGATGGAGAGAGGGAGTGAGAAAGAGCGGATATGAGGGAGGGAGTTTGGGGGAGAGAAGTGTGACAGAATGGCGGAGAGTAAGGGTGGGAGAGTGTGTGGGAGACAGAAACAGACCGATAACGTCTGAGTGTGTGAGAGAGAGAGAGAAACAGTGAGTGTGAGAGAATGTGTGAGAGAGGGGGAGAGCTTGAGAGCGGAAGAGGGGGTGGGGATGGGGGGAAGGAGAGGATGGACGAGGTGACTGGAGGCCACACTCCCACCACCACTGACGTCACACTGACCCCACGTATTGTCTCCCCCGGACACGTGACACGACAGCCACAGCTCACTCACCACGTGATCCCTCCATACAGCTCACCACGTGATGCTTTAGCCTTCCCTTCACCCACCGCATGACCCTACATCCCTGGCCCCCGCCACGTGACACCCAGCCCGGCAGCTCTCTGTATAAAAAGCTTAATTTTCGACTGATAATCAAATGTATTCTGTCTCCCGGCCGCCTGGACACGCGGACGGTTTTGCATTGATCGATGCCCGGGCCCCGACGTCTGCAGTGGACGCCCCCCCTCCCCCCCTTTGCATCAGGAGATGCTATTTGGAACCAGATTTTTTTTTTTAAAAGGCGGCGAAGTTTCAACGCGCGGCGAACGTGGGGGAGGAGACGGTTGGGGGCTGCGTGCGCAGCCATCGGCTTTACTGACCTTTCCAACGCGTTTGAGGTTTTGGTTTTGGCGCCAAATCCTGTCTGAGGTAAAGAGGCTGCGGATAGAATAATAATAATAATAATAATAAAGGACATCGGGATAATCCCGGACTTTGTCTTCCTTGAAGTGTAGTGACTGAGTGTTTACGTGTGGGTACAGTGCAGTGACTGTGAGTTGGGGGTAGGGTACAGTCCAGTAAATGTGTGGTTAGGGGGAGGGTAAAGTTTAGTGACTGCGTGTTTGCGGTAAAGTGTAGTGACAGTGTGCATCGGGAGAGAATAGAATACGGTGACTTTATATCTAGGGGGAGGCTAAAATATAGTGGCTGTGTGTTTGGGTGGGAGAGTACAGTGTCGTGACTGTTTGTTAGGGGAGGGTAGTGTGTAGTGTCTCTGTGTTTTGAGAGGTAGAGTAAAGTGTATTGACTGCGTATTTGGGGTACAGTGTAGTGATTGTGTGTTTGCTGTCTCTCTCTCTCTCTCTCTCTCTCTGTGTCTCTCTCTCTCTCTCACACACGCGCACACAGTGGGACAGGCTGATGGGAGAGGGATCAGGAATGACACCTTTAATAACCAGCCAATTCAGTGTACAGAATGTATTACAGATCACACACTGTGTGGACAGTCACTGCCTCAGTCACTATCACACAGTCACTGTCAGCCCAGCTCTGGATTCCCCCAGTGACGATAGCTGTCTCTGTCCGTCTGAACTGAACTGACTCTCCCCCAGCCTGAAACACATTAAACAGCAAATAACCATCTGATCACAAGATAAACTGGAAACTCTTCACGCGCAGGTTAACCAACCAATCAACCCACCTACGCACCCAGCTACCCACCCACCCAACCAACCAACCAACCAACAAACCACCCACCCACCCAACCAATAAATCCCCACAAACTATCTTCATCCCGATACCCAGCCCCGTTCTTTGTGTGTTTATCACATTGAACACTGACACAAACACTCACAGGATCCACTCCAGGCTAGTACAGGTCAGTATGAGGCGGCGAAGAGCGGGGACGGAGGAGTCTGTGAAGGAGTTAAACCCCAGGCTCAACCGCCTCAGTGAGCAGCTAATACTGAGAGCAGAGGCCAGGTCATCAGTGCAGCCATCGGTCAGTCTGTTAATGTTCAGCCTGGAGATCAGAGACACAGAGACTCCACAGGGATCAACAACAACAATGTAGCTTGATCACACAGCATTTCGTCTTGGGAGGACGTTCCAAGGCGCTGGACAGACAGTGATTTGGACACAGTGTGAGAATGTGAATCGTGGAGGACAGGCAGAGGGGGTGTGGCTGATAGAGGAGGTTGATCAATGGTAGATTTAGCGATGGTTGTGCGAGGTGGGGGTCGTTGAGTAATGAGGAACCCGATGCGTACATGGAGTGGGCATATTGGTGGGGAATAGGACTTGGGGGGTGTGGAGTGACAATTGTATGTTTCTATAATGCAACACTGAGATATGGGGGGAATTCAGACTCAAGCTATTATATACTCACACAATCTGTTACTTAGCACAGTCTCTGTATTTTACACTCCGGGTTCCTCAGCGCCTCACACAGTCGCTTCACTCTAGAATCTCCCAAATTATTATTAATCAAGCCCAGCTGTGTCAGTGAGAGGTTAGTACTGAGAACAGAGGCCAGTTCCTCTGTACAATTAGCTGTCAGATTGTTCCTGCTCAGACTGGAGATCAGGGACACATAGACTTAACAGAGATCAATTCGAGGCTTAGGGAACACAGAGAGTGTGTTGGGGGTAGCGGGCGAGGGGCGGAATAGCAGGGATATCTGCAGAATCTGCAGAATGCCCCCTGCGCGGCTTTGTCTGTGAAACATCCCCATGTTGTCTGGTTGGGACCCACCGCCTAACCTGTAAATCCTGTGTCTCACAGGATTAACAGGAGTTGAGTGGGAATACTCTCTGCTCCCAGTGATTTCCTCACCACATCCTGTCACTGAGCCAGTCCTTGTAGCTTCAGGTTGTCACATTAATACAGTCCACACCTGCTCAGGATACAATAATCTGTGTTTAGAGCCGGTTACTGACAGTCTACAGTCTGTTACTTTCCCTAGACTCTGCATTTTACACTCCGGGTTCCTCAGAGCCTCACACATACGCATCACTCCAGAATCTCCCAGATTATTGCCCCCAGCTTGGACACAAATACAGAGACACCAAGAATACCGTTTAACAATTGAATAGACATTGATATCTCTATGCAGGAGCACGTGGAGAGCAGGTCAGACGGAGCTGGTACCATGTCAGCCACCTGACCGTACACACTCGCACATCGTTGCTATGTCATGGTTGGTTCAGACAAACACTGACGTTTATATTGTAGTCACATAATGTCATGTCTCAGAGCTTTACTGGCACCGATTTAGAGGTTGAGAGTCATGGTGAGGATTTACCTGATACAGTTATCTCAGTTTCTCTCCCAGTCTCTCCCTCTCTCTCTGTCTGTTCCTCTCCCTTTTCCTGACTGTCTCTGACTCTATCCCTTTCCCTCTCTGTTTCTCGCTCTGCCTCCCACATGTTCTATCTTTCTCTCAGTCTCACATCTCTCAGGTGTTCTTCTTTCTGCTTCTCTTGCACAATCCCTGCTTCTCCCTCTCTCCCTCTCTCCCTACCTCAGACCCTCTCTCGATCTCCCTTTCTCATTCTCTCTCTCTTTCTATCATTCCCTCTATCAGTAGTCTCTCTCTGTTAGCTTCTCTCTCAATCTGCTACTGTCTCTCTCTCTCCATTTCTCAGTCTGTCGCAATCAGTCGTCCCCTCTATCACTCTGTCTTTCTGTAGCTTTCTTTCTCTGAGTGTCTCTCTTAGACTTTCGCCTTCAATATGTTACCAACTGTCTCTCCCACGCAGCTACTATCTCTAGGTTGATTTCTCGCAATCTTGCAGTCTCTCTCTCCTGCCCTCTGTCCGTATCCCTTTCTCTCTTTCTCTCAGTCTCATTCGATCGCAGGCTCTCTCTTTCTTTCTCTCTCTCTCAATCCCAGTCCCTTTCTCTCATTCATTCTCCGAATCTCCCTTCCTACATATCCATAGTTTGCTACTTACCTCATCGCATGTATTTTACAGTCCGGGTTCCTCAGAGCCTCACACAGTCGCTTCACTCCAGAATCTCTGAGATTATTCTCCCCCAGCCTCGACACAGAGACGGACACACAGTGAATATAGTGTAACAATACAATACACATTGACATCTCTATGCAGGAGCCTTTCATGTGGGCAGCAGGTCCAAAGGAGCTGGGATTAGTTTCAGACACCTGAACGTACACACACATACATATCGTTACTAAGTTCTGGTTGACACGTAAAACAGTCATGTGGATTATGGCTCAGAGCTTTACAAATACAACAACAATTTGAAATTATATAGTTCCCTCCACACAGGGTAGAGTCTCAGCAATCAACAGAGGCAGTGACCAATTCTGTGTCGGTCATGGGGAGCACTGGAGGGGTGTGGGTCTGGGAGGAGAAGCAGTATTCACTCTTCAAGTTTTCAGGTGAGAATTGAATCGGGAGAAAGCGCGGGAAATGAGGGATGGGAGAGAGAGGAGGCATGGTAAAGCAACTGAGAGAAGGAGAGACAGAGTTTGGGGACATAGTTGTTTAAAGCGCGACCTCCGATGGTGGGACTGAGGGTGTGAGGGAAAATCAGGAAGCCAGTGCCATACCAACAGGTGTGGGATAGTGAGGAGGTCGAACAGGGAAGGATATCTGGAGGGAGGGAGGGAGGGAGGGAGGGGGAACAGAGGAGAAGTGGGAATGGTGTTTCTGTTTACAAGGTCCGAGCCGCCTCCAGTCACTACTGCAACAACAAAAACATCCTGAAGAGGATGGTTGTGAGACAGGTTTTGAATGTGGGTAAGGAAAAGGGTGAGAGGGAGAGGCTTTCGGATGAAGTTCTACCAGGTGTGCGCTGTACCGGGTTATCCAGAATTCTGCCACCTGCATTCGTAACAGTACAAAACGTCGCTCCCCGTTTATTCGGTTCTTTGCCCGACAGCACTGGCTCCCTGCCCCGGAGAGGATAGATTTGAATATCCTCACTCTTGTTTTGAAATCCCTCAAGTCCTCAGCTTCCCCAACCCTCTGCCCCACCCGCCCCACACCCCACTCCCCAGTAAGTCACTGAGCGACTCTCTCCTCACAACAGCAGCCATTGCCTTCGCTCTACCAGGACTGGATTTCCCCTTAACTCTCGAATTCTCCACTCCAGCATTGGTGACTATGCCCCGAGTGTCCGCTACTCTCCTCGTCACTCCCTCCGTTTCCCCTCTCTTCCTATTTTCAATTCTCGGCTGAAAAGCTTTCTTTTCAACCGCGCTTTCGGTTACGTTTTTCCCCCTCCTGCTGGCTGGGCCCCACATCCAATATTGGCAAGCTTTCTGAGATGCCGACCGGCGCGGAGATCGCTATATATATCCAATTGGTCGATGTTGTTGAGACGAAGAAGGCACAACAGTCGATGATGGAGCAGGCAGAGGGGGACATGGAAAAGGCCAGTGCCCACCGAGCGGATGGAGAGGACAAGTTGGTAATGTTGGTAAACATCACTTCCTAACTTTCACAGAGCCAGAGTTGCTGTTCCCAGATTTCGCTACTCACTCGTGCTTCCTCTCGGCCTATCTCCTATGGAGGTTCTACCAGCTCAGGCCCCACAGCCCTCAATACTCACTCCCCAAACTCAACTGCAAATACAACTCCGGCCCATGTGACTAGGCCACGTGTTTACTGTATCCTGACCTCAGGTTAGTAGATCCTTGCCAAGTACTGCCACCCAGAGCAGAGAGAGCTTCCTGGGGCTCCTTCAACCCCTTTGTGTGACAAGTGAATGTTACCAATAGAACAAACTTACTGCAGCTCCTAACACTTGTGCAGAACAGGAACCAGACGCTCCAGCGTCTGGCCCTTATTCTGAGTTTGGCATCTCCTCAGATCCAGTAGCTTTATTGTGTCACACAGTTCAATGGCTTGAGACAGCACAACACAGTCTATCGTTGTCAGTCTCAATGCTCTGTCTGAAGAGGTATCACCCAATGTCAGTGATTCGTCAGAGCACTGTGTGAGCTGAGTCAGGGCTTGATTCTGAGACTCCTTCAAGTAGTGCAGGGTTTGCACCAGATTCCTTTTCCTAGTGACATTGTGTGTGTCTCTGTTGTGAGGTTTAAACTTCTCCTTCAGCCAACCAATCACCACGCAGTTTGACTGATGGACAAATGGCCCCAGAATCTCCTACAGTTGCTGAGCTGCCTGTGGGGAGGAGAGACCCGCCAGATAGAGTAGAAATATCTCAAACCGTCCTTCTTTCCCACTGTGCATCAAGATATTCCTAAATACTTTCTGAATTAGGAGACAGAAACTTTGCAAATGCGGCCATAAATTCCTGGACGGCGAGTTGTGGGAATGTATAAATCTCGTAATGCTCTGAACACTCTGTCTCCACAAGTTCCACGAGAGAATCAGAGAGGAAATGGGATGATTCGAGGTTAGATTTCTTCAGATCTTCACTGTTAAAGACAATCTTTCTCTGCGAGACTCCAGTGAAGGCCATCTCACCAATCTTCATCATCACATCACGGGGAATTTGCGTCTTTATATTGTGATGTGATAGAATGTGGTAAATATAATAGGAGTAGATTTGTGTGATTGTCTTGGGAACTTGCAGCTGGTTGCTTTGTTTGCCTGTAAAGAAGGGCCCCAGAGACTAGCAAGTATCCTGCAATAGGACGGGTTGTAGCATCCCGTGAACAGGAGCTCATTCTCCTCCACGTGGCTGTAGACAGCAGCCGCCACCTTCTGATCTTCAAAGAACTTTAGAAATATTGTTTTTTCTCTTCCCCCACAAATCCCAGGATTTCAGCCCAGACACTGACCTGTGACTCTGCCAGTAACTGTAATGCAGTGGGGCGGCTGGTCACCAGCACTGAGCATCCTAGCAACAGCTTCTTCTCTATTAAACTGTACACAATGTCAGAAACTTTACACTGAAATTTAGGTTCTGTGCACCTGCGATGAGGCTCTGTGTCTCTCTGATCATCAGCAAAATGATTGCTTCCCCTAAATTCATCCAAACCATCCAATATAAAGAGCAATCTCTCTGGGTGTTTACACAGCTCGTCCAGAACATCCCAGATGTACGAATCAGTATTCGTACATCTGGAACATTCGTTCCAGGTTCATGCAGCTCAGTGATATGCTTCTGTGAATGGTGTTTAGTTCGCGGAATTTAAAAACAAAGACAAAGTGAAAGTGCGGATAGATTTTGCCTGTGGCCCAGTCTTGGGCAATCGTCTGCACCATGGTTGTTTTTCCAATCCCGGCCACTCCACTCACTACTGCGGAAGTCCCTGTGGGAGGGGCAGGATTATTCTCATTGGTGGAAGCTAAATGACTTCTACTAGAGAAGCTGCTGAGGAAAGGTTCATCAGTTCGGATTTTGTCCAGATCTCCCCGGAGTTGCTTCTGTCTCCACTCCTCGTGGTCTCTGCCTCTCGCCAGCAGCTCATGTTCTACCAGTTCCCGGTGACGGAGATGAGAAATGATTGCCAGCTCCGTGTAGCGATCGACCAGGTGAAATCTCTTCACCTTCTCCTTGATGAGGATAGTATTGTCTTCCAGTTTCTCACTTTGTTTCCGTAATGTCTCCTTGTGCAGTCGCTGAACGGCTTAATGTGCAACATTAAATATTCATCACATAACTACAGGAATAATTTACTATTATCTAATAATTTTACCTGCATTTGATTATACCTTTCAAGTCACCTGAATGTTCCAAATGCTGCACAAGATTTTCTATTAAGGCCAGAACGGCCCCTATGGAAATTGCTCTGATTAAAGTTACAAATGAAATCCTGTCTATCTATGACCATGGCTCTGTCTGCCTCCTTGAACTCTCTCCTGCCTTCAACACCATGGGAAAACATTCCTCCACATCTCTCCTCTAATGTCAAGGTTGCATCATTGACTGGTTCTGGTCCTATCTCCCAAAATATTCATACTGCACCTCAGCCCATCTCTTTTTCCCCTTAAACAACCGCATCGGAATCCACATATTCAGAATCAACCTCATTAAGCCAATCAGGAATCTGTGTGTCTTGTTTGACACTTAACTGTCATTTGTCATCAAACACATAATAAGGATAATTCTTGCATTTGATATAGCGCTTTTCACATCTTATTGACGTCCCAAAGCGCTTCACAGAATATACTGCAAATTGACTGTATATTTGTGGGCGAATCACGGCAGCCAACTCCACACAGCTTTGTCCCCACAAGCAGATGTGGATTGAAATTACCAATTTTATTAGTGTGGGTTTTTTTTTTGAACGGATTATTATTAGGCGTGTGGAGTAAGGAAACTTCCACAAGGTTTCGCCCTGACCTTCCTAGTTTCGAACACAGGTCTCCCCAGCTTGGTCTCCCCAGCTTGCAAGACAAGTGCTCTGACCATAGGCCACAGGAGCTCCATGTCTAGCATTGACATCCACCACTTCCGCAAAATTGCCTGATTCCCTCACCGCCTCAACCCTCAGGTCGCCAAAACTGTCACAAGCAAATTTGTCATCTCAAGCTTCATCTACGGTAACTCGCTCCTTGTTGGACACTCCAATTCTTCGCTTCGTATGCTAGATATCATTGAAAACTGTACAACTCATATGCTATCTCGCAACAGGCTCCATTACCCAATCAAGCACCCCTCACCCGCCACATGCTCAAGCTGAATCTTCAATGACTTGTGGCATCCACTAGACGTCAAAAGGAACTCCAAAATTAAATCTTGTTATTTTATTGCGAGAAGCCACATTTGACTTATTGTAAGAACGTCGTTCAAACACACATTTGTTAACAAAATTGAAGAAACTACCAAGGCTCCCTTCCACCACAACGCCCCCCACCCCATTCCCCCCAACTTTAGATCCCCCCTAATTCTTCTGTATTCTAGAGAATACAGCCCTAGTTTATTAAACCTAACTTCATAGGTCAGTCCCCTCATCCCACGAACTAACCTAGTGAATCTACGATGCACCCCCTCTAAGGCAAGTATGTCCTTTTTAAATAAGGAGACCAAAACTGCACACAATACTCTAGGAGTATCTATGGCCGTATACAGTTGCAGCAAGACTTCCCTATTCTTATATTCTGAACCTTTTGAAATGAATGATAGCATGTCGTTCGCCTTCTTAATTGATTGCTGCACCTGCAAACTACATTGTGGGACTGGTGTACAAGGACACCCAAATCCCTTTGAATACTAACATTATGTGACTTCTCCCACTCTAGAAAATAATATCTTCTTTTATTCTTGCTACCTTGATGAATAATTTCACAATTGCTAACATTGAATTCCATCTGCCACCTACGTGCCCACTCCCCTAGCCTATCTATATCTTGTTGCAATCTTTTTGCATCACCCTCATAGATCACTCTGCTACCTAGTTTATTATCATCCGCGAATTTAGACGCATTACATTCAATGTTCTCATCCAGATCATTGATGTAAATAGTAAATAGCTGAGGATCAAGCACTGATCTTGTGGCACTCCAATAGTTACATCCAGCCAATTAAAGTCTGATTCGTTCATCGCTACCCTCTGCTTTCTACCCGATAGCCACTCTTCTATTCATGTTCATATTTTCCCATTAATCCAGTGGGCCTTAATCTTGAGTAACAGCCTTTTGCGTGGCATCTTGTCAAATGCCTTCCTAAAATTCAAATATACCACATCTACTGGTTCCCCCTTATCCAACCTGCTGGATGCATCCTCAAACATTCTAAAAGATTAGTCAAGCATGATTTCCGTTTTGTAAAGCCATGTTAGTCAATAAATAAATCCCCTCAAACTGTCTCCATCCCGATACCCAGCTCCGATCTCTGTGTGGTTATCATATTAAACACTGACACAAACACTCACCAGATCCTCTCCAGGCTGGTACAGGTCAGTGTGAGGCGGTGGTGAGCGGGGACAGAGGCGTCTGTGAAGGAGTTAGACCCCAGGCCCAGCTTCCTCAATGAGCGGCTTCTACTGAGAGCGGAGACCAGATCATCAGTGCAGCCATCGGTCACTGTTATTGTACAGCCTGGAGGTCAGAGACACAGAGACATGACAGGGATGAACAACAACAACCATACGACATGATGGGAGGACGTCACAAGACACTTGACAGACATTGTCTCAGATTGTGGTGGGAGTGAGGGAGGTGAGAGGAGACCGATGTTGGGTTTGGTGGTAGGGAGGGAGAGAGCTGGGGGAGGGATGGATTGAATGGGAAGGAGGGCGCAGAGAGGAAGTGAGCAAGCCTGGGTGTGGAAGGAGCTGTGGAGGTGGGTGGGAGGGAGTGAGGGAGTGAGGGTGTAAGGGAGTGAGGGAGGCACGCACGCACGGACGGACGCACGGACGGACGGATGGAAGAACAGAGCGTGCTGGATAAGGAAGGAAGCTTTGGGTGTGAGAGAGTGAGGAACGGGAGGAGGGATGGAGCTGGTGATAGAGGAAGGGAGAGAGGGAGGGAGCAAGAGAGTGAGGGAGGGAGGAAGGGGAGAGGGAGAGGGAGATGGAGGGAGGGGGAGTGAGCTAGGTTCAATAGAGAGTCAACTTGCGGGCAGCGAGAGAGGGAGCTGCTGGAGGGAAGGATGGAGAGAGGGAATTGGGGGAGAGAGGGAACTGGTGAGGGAGGGAGAGAGCTGAGGAGTGTCAAGGGCGATTCACGGGGACACACACGCACACTGAGACACACACACTGAGAAACACACAGTCACAGACAAACACACTGAGACATACACACACAGCCACATACACACACTGAGACATACACAGCCACATACAGACTCTCTTACACATACACAGACTCAGTCTCACACACACAGACTCTCTCACAGAGTCGCTCACTCACAAAGACTCTCTCACACAAACACACAGACTCTTTCAATCACACACAGACTCTCTCACAAACACATACTCTCTCCCAACACAGACTCTCTCACAAACACAGACTCTCATAGACACACACACAGACTCCCACACACACCAGACTCTCTCATACATCCACAGACTCTCACAAACAGCCTCTCACGCACAGACTCTCAAGCACAGACACACAAACACACACAGACTCTCACACAAACACAGACTCTCATACATACACATAGACTTTCACACACACACAGACTCTCTCACACACACTCATACAAAGACACACACAAAGTCTCTCTCACACACATACACTTTCACACACAGACTCTCATACACACACACAGATTCTCTCACACAGAATCTCTCTCTCACACACACACAGAATCTCTCACATACACATACTCTCATACACACACACAGATTCTCTCACACACAGACTCTCTCACACACACAATCTCTCACACACAGCCACTCTAACACACATAGACAGACTCGGATACACGCAATCTCACACACACACACTCTCTCAGACAAACACACAGACTCTCATACACACACTCATACACACACTCTCACACAGACTCTCTCACACACACGCTCTCACACAGACTCTCACACACACTCTCACATAGACTCTCACAGAAACACACTCTCATACACAGACTCTCACAGAAACTCTCACACACACACTCTCACACACACACACTCTCACACATACACTCTCACACATACACTCTCATACTCTCACTCACTCTCACACAGACACACACACTCTCACACATACGAGCGATCAAGGGAGGCTGGGGCTCTAATCACCGAGTTAAAGGACTGTGGCTTACGAGCGAGGGAGGCCAGAGCTCTAACCTTCTTGAGATGTTGAAACCCAGGGAGCTCACTGTCTGATGGGAATGTCGATAAATCCTTCAGAAGGAACTGGAATCCCGACTGTCACAACCTTGAGAGAGAGGGAGACAGTGAGTGTGATAGAGAAAGACAGAGAGTGTAAGAGAGAGGGAGACAGAGAGTGTGAGAGGGAAAGACTGAGTGTGTGAGAGAGGGTGAGGAGAGAGAGAAGGAGAGTGTGTGTGGGGGGAGGGGGGAAGTGTGAGTTGGGGGGGAGAGTGAGAGAGGCAGACAGAGAGTGTGAGAGAGAGAGGGAGACAGAAAGTGAGAGAGAGTGAGAGAGAGAGAGAGAGAGAGAGACAGGAAGGGTGAGAGAGAGGGAGACAGAAAGTGTGAGTGAGAAGGAGACAAATATTGGTAGAGAGCGGGGGAGAGGGAGATTGTGTGAGAGAGAGGGTGAAAGGGAGAGTGTGTGAGAGAGGGGGAATGTGAGTTGAGGTGGGGGAGGGGAGACAGATAATTTTAGATAGAGTGAGAGCGAGAGTGGGTGAGAGAGATGGAGAGTGTAAGAGAGAGTGGGTTTGGGGGGAGAGAAGGAAAATGTGTGTGAGAGGGGGGAGTGTGAGGTGTGGGGGAGTGAGAGAGGGAGACAGAGAGAGGGAGAGAGCAGGGGAGAGGGAGATTGTGTGAGAGAGCGAGGGAGAGTGTGCGTGAGAGAGGGGGACTGTGATGTGGGGGTGGGGGGAGATAGAAAATGTGAGAGAGACAGAGTGTGGGTGAGAGACGGAGAGTGTGAGAGAGAGGGAGAATTTGAGAGAGAGGGAGAGTACAAGAGAATGGGGGGAGAGGGAATGTTTGTGAGAGAGGAAGGTGGAGAGCGATGGAGACAGAGTGTGTGAGAGGGAGATAATCAGAAAGTTCACAATCTCTCTCACTCTCACTCGCTCGGTCTCTCTCACAGTTGTTCAGTCTTTCTCTCTCTCTCGCTCTCTCTCTCTCTCACTCATTCTCTTGCAACTGTCTGTCTCACAACCTCTTTCTCTCTCACACACACTCAGTCTCTCTGTCAATCTGTCACAATTGGATGCTCAGTCTATCTCACACTCACTCAAGCACTCTATCTCTCTCTCTCACAGTCCCTGAAACTCTCAGCCTCTCTATCCCTCTCTCTCGGTGTCTCTCACACTCTCTCAGTCTCTTTCTCTCTCTCTCTCTCTCTCTCGCTCTGTGTCTCTCACCAGCAGCGTTTGGTGACCAGTCGATCTTGTATCAGTTCCTTTGCTGCCCCCTGGCTCCTGATCTTACTTTCTCTCTCACACTCTCTCATACACTGTCTCATAATCTCTCTCACACTCTCATACTCTCTCTCACACACACTCTCTCAGTCCATCACACTCGCTTAATCTTTCTGCCTCTCTGTCAGTCTCTCACACTCAATCAGTGTCTCTCTCATTCTCTCACACTCACTAAGTCTCTCTCTCCTCTCAGATACTCGCTTAATCTCTTCCACACACACTCTCTCTCCAACGCACTCAGTCTCTCTCGCACTCTATCAGTCTTTCTCTCCATCGTTCTCTCAGACTCTCTCTGTGTCTCAACAGAAGCGTTTGGTGACCAGTTGAGCTCAGAACATTTTCTGTAGCCCCTTCACTGCCCCCTGGCTCCTGCCACCTCACCCTCATACTCTCTCTCAGTCTCTCTCACACACTCTCTTTGTCGCTCACACCAGCTCAGTCTCTCTCTCTCAGTCTCTCACAAACTCTCAGTCGCGCTTTCTCCCTCCCTTGGTCTCTCTCACACTATCTCAGTGTCTCTCTCCCTCTCACACTCACGCAGTCTCCCACAGTTGCTCAGTATCTCTCCCTCTCTCACAGTCATTCGGTCTCTCATACACTCTCAGTCCCTCCCTCAGTCATTCTCCATCTCTCAGAATAACTCAGTCTTATCACACACTCAGTCTCTCTCTCACACACGTTCAATCTGTGTGTCTCTCACCAGTAGCGTTTAGTGATGAGTCGAGCTGGGAACAGTTCCTGTAGCCCATTCGCTGCCCCCTGGGTCCTCCTCCCCACCGTGGCTCCCGTCGTCTCCTTGTCCAGTCGATGACACGGGTAAAATTGCCCCGCGTTCACCCCCCTCCATCATCCTGGCCAGGACAGGGAGCACAGCAGCCACACTCACCCTCTGGTAGGCAAGGGAGACAAGATGGGGTCAGTGAAACACTGACACACACAGCAGACAGTCTCATACACACACACACACACAGCCAGAACCCCTATATGGAAAGAAGAGGGACACACACGCTCACACACACATTCAACATCCACACACGAAGCCACATACATACACACTTTTACACACAGACACTCACACACAGCCACACACACTCTCACAAAGAGACACACACACATGTACATGTAGACACACACAGAGACACACTCACCGTCACACCAGTACCTCCTATAGGGAGATAATAGGGTGGTCAGGGGCACACACACACACACAGCCACACACACAGACACACTCACGCTCGTACCACGACCCTCTACAAGGGAAGTCAGGGACACACATACACAAAATCACACGCAGACACATATACACACAGTCACACAATCCAGGACCTCCTATAGACAACGGAGGGGAATGGGGGAGGGGGAGTTGTATGGGGGGTGGTCAGGGAGACTCACACAGAGATACAGACACACACATACTCATCCTCACACCAGGACCTAGAGGGAACACAAGGGTGAGGGTCAGGGAGACACACACACACATACAGCCACATACACAACCTGAGACATACACACAGCCACCCACACACACACTGAGATACACACACACAGCCACGTACACACAGTGAGATACACACACACAGCTGCATACACACAAACTGAGACATACACACACAGCAACACACACACACTGAGATGCACTCACACGGCCACATTCACACACTGAGACACACAGGTACATACACACACTGAGACACACACACTGGAACATACACACTGAGACACATACACACACAGCCACCCTCACAGAGGGGGGAGTCAGGGACACACCACACACACACAGACTCTCTCTCACACACATACAGACTCTCTCTGACACACACATGCTCTCTCGCACACACTGACACACACACAGACTCACAAAGACAGACTCTCACACACACGCGTATACACACAGCGACACACACATTGAGATACACACACACTCTGAGATACACACACTTAGACTCTCTCACAAACACACACACAGACACTCTCACTCATACACACCCACACTCACATAGACTCTCTCTCTCTGACCGTCTGTGTCCCTGTATCTCAGGCTGTTGAAGGCAGATCTCACCTTCTCCTCTCTCTGTGTCTCTGCCGCCGCCAGCAGGGACACTCAGAACGTGACTTTACTCTGTTTGATAACGCAGTAGCCTCCGTATCACTGTCTCCCAGGAATCAGTGATTCCCAGGAGAGGGTGAGGGCGACACCCCCGTCTCCCAGGTAACCAATGATTGACAGGAGAGAGAGGGAGAGACATTGACAGCCCCCGTCTCCCAGGTAACCAGTGATTGACAGGAGACAAAGAGACATAGAATTTTAGATTCATAGAATTTTACGGCACAAAAGGTGGCCATTCGGCCCATCTAGTCTGTGCCGGCTATTTGAAAGGAGCGACTCAATCCCAGTGCCCTGCCCACTCCCCATAGCCTAATAGACTTGTTCTCCCTAAATAAATATCTAATTCCCTTTTAAAAGTTGTTATCGAATCAGCCTCCACCACCTTTTCAGGCAATGCATTCCAGATTCGAACAACTCGCTGAGTGAAATAAATTCTCCTCAGCTACCCTCTACTTCGACTTGGAACTATTTTAAATCTGTGACCAAGAGTCACAGATTCGCTCACGAGTGGAAATAGTTTTTCTCTATTTGCCCTGTCGAAAACCCTCATGATCTTATAAACCTCTATTAGGTCTCCCCTCAATCTTCTCTGCTCCAGAGAGAATAACCCTAGCCTATCTAGCCTCTCCTCATAGCTGAAGTCCCTCAATCCTGGTACCATCCTGGTAAATCTTCTTTGTACCCTTTCGAATGTCTTCGCATCCTTTCTGTAGTGTGGTGACCAGAACTGAACACAGTATTCCAGCTGAGGCCTCACCAAATTTTATAGAGCTTAGTCAGCACATCCTGACTTTTGTACTCTATACCCCTATTTATAAAGCCTAGTATCCCATATGCCTTCTTAACAGCCTTGTTAAGCCTTAACATCTCCCTGTCTCCCAGGGAACCAGTGATTGACAGGAGACAGAGAAAGTGACCCCCCCCCACCCCATGATGTCTCCAGGCTGACACTCCTGGCCATCACAGGGGGGATTGTGATGTCAGACCCGGCGATGGGTTTGTGGACAAACAGTGTCTGTTTCCACGTTAGTTAAGATGGGAGAGAGGGAGTGACAGGACCCACAGCCCAATAGCTCAATAGCATTGGCTACACAAATACTGGGATCCGTTAGCGCAGGGAGCACAGTGACGGTCACTTTGAGAGGTGTGAGCTTGTCACAGAGAGGGGTTTGTGGCTTCCTCTCGATGTGAAAGGCGCTACATAAATGTAAGTTTTGATTGATTGATGGATGGATGGATTGATTGGTTGTTTATTTGATTGGTTGATTGATTGATTGATTGATTGATTGATTGCTTGAAGGTGAATGTCGTGTCTGACTAATCCAGCCTGATTTTTTTTGAGGCAGTTACTCTTACGGTGCTCCGAGTGCTCTCATAGCGCTTTGATACGCCGTCTTGCGTGGAGGGAGCTATATAAATCAAAGCTGTTGTTGTTACGGTGGATACGAGTGTGGTTTATGTTGACTTTCACAAATTATTTGATGAGAATCCACACACAAATTCATAGATGTTTTGATAAGATACTTACGAGCACTATTTCCTCTGGTGAGGGAATCTAGGACAAGGGGGCTTCATCTTATAGTGAGTGCTGGGTCATTGAAAGGAAGTTAAGGCATTGGATGGGGTGCAGAGGAGCTTTACCAGGATTGTTCCAGGAATGAGAGACTTCAGTTATGAGGAAAGACTAGATAAGCTGGTCTTATTCTTATTGCAGCAGAATAGGTTAAGAGGCGACGTATTAGCGTTTTCAAGATCATGAGGGGATACGATAGAGTAAACAGGGAAAACGTGTTTCTACTGGTGGGTGACTTGTGGGCACAGATTTTAATTATTTTGTTGATCAAGCAGAGGGGAGGGAGGAGAATTGTTTTCATTCAGCGATTTGTTTGAATCTGGAATGCATTGCCTGAAATGGTGGTGGACACCAATTCGATACCAACTTCTAAAATAGATGTAGACATTTATTTGGGGAGGACAGGTTTGCTTGTTTAATGGGGACAAAGCTGGGGAGTGGGATAGAGATGCTCTTTTCAAAGAGCTGGCACAGACTCGATGGGCCGAATGGCCACCTTTTTTGTTGTTTAAGGGGGTCGGGGGCTGTGTGTGTATGCATAATAAAAATACTCATAATAACAACAATAATAATATAATATTCACACTGATAAAGCAAACGTTTATAATAATAATGTATGATACAATATAATGATAATAATCATTGCATTTGATATAGTGCTGTTCATGCCTTCTAGATATCTCAAAGCTCTTCATGGAATATACTATCGGGATTTGAAGCAGGAACACCAGCTTTCCTCATGTACTCTAACCCCATCTGCCCCCAAATTATCATTTTGCTCCATTCGCTATTTCCGTCCCTCCACTCTTTCAAAGTACATCAGCTCTTTGACTGTGCTTCTGGTCACCATTTCCCCATTCACACCTTCTCCCACCCAGCTCGGCTGTTCACACGGCAGTGTTGAGCACTTTGAGTCCTCAGGTAATAAGTGTGTCATGTCAATGTTTTGCAAGGGAAACATATCAGTTTTATGGCCTGCAAATGTCCCTTAAATAGGGAATCCAGCCCTTGGTGGCCAAATCATTAGAAACCTACCACTGATACAGATTCCAGGTCACTCTGCTCTTTACAGCTGAGTCCATCTCATATCCAACTTCCTGGGCTTATATTTAAGTATTGTGTATTGTTTGAGGAATAATGTGTATGTACTGCTATATATCCCTCTATACAGTTACCACAGGATATTCTTTACTTGGAGATGAACTTTATATCTTTATGTTCGTCACATGAGGAAATTAATGAAAATGGCAAAATATTCCATGTCGATAGCTTTAATATTAGTTGTGGTAACATACGGAATTCAACCATCAGCATCCCAACCACCATTGATATAGGCTAAAGCCCCATCTGCACTTTACACCTCAGCCGATCTCTTGCCCTGCTACATTGGCCTATATCTGAGTACATTGTTTGCTGAATAATGTATCTGTACTTATATATACAGTATACGTCTATATGGTCGCCTCAGGGTAACCTCTATTTGGAGATGAAAGTTATATCTTTATGTTCCTCACATGAGCAAATTAATGAAAATGGCAATGTATTCCACGTCGATGGCTTTAACATTACACATGGTAACATTCCAACAACAAAATTACACTTGTTTCCCGGATTTCACGCCCGGATGATGTCCAATACTGTAAACATCGACAGTGCCTTTCCAGTAAGATTAAAAGCGACATAAATATCCAGATTAATATACCTTTCCATTCTTCAACTACTCTCCCTCCGCGCTTACCACGCAAATCATTATCCCTCTGCACGCTACTCCGCACACTTCAATATCCCTGATCCACACTCAACAAAACCCTTTCCAATGAAATACATATTAAAATCCCTATAACCCACCTCTGCCCACATACACATATACTCCCCTCCAGCAACATTAACCACCATCCCACACCGACACAAATAGTCGCACTCCACTGTTAAAAACAAAAATGTTGGTTGATATTAAGCTAGTAAACTGTGAACTGGTTGGTAAGAAGCGAGTACGCACACCACATTCTGCTGGCAATCAACTGGGAGAGGTGCCTTTTGACCTACTGTTTATAGTGAAGTGATATACGCTACGTTAATGGAATCACACCTAGTGTCAGTGGGACACACTGTATCTCACATCTCACTGGTCTCCGCGTGCTGTTACTTATGTTTGATTCTGGGTGCGTGTCTGTGTGTGACTATGCGTATATGTGCGCTTTTTTGTTTATGTGTGTTTTTGCGTCAGTTTGTGTCAGTAGCTATTACTCACAAGGCGCAGATAGTGGTCACCGCAAGGCTGAAAACCTGCCCTATCAAAATTGAGCATTGCTGGTAGGAATATAGTTACATTTCGCGTAGAATCGACTTGAACCAACAATGTGTTGAATACCAAGAGAATGAAAGATGACACCGGAATGCTTTGGAAATTGGTTGAAGGTAATTGAATTTCTTGTTAGATGAGTGAGTAACTAAAGTGAGTAAGGTTTCTGCACCTAAGGACATCCTCTCGACGTGACAGGCGCTCTACAATTTAATTTTGTTATATGATGTGGTAAATAACAATAGAATGGAGATAGTGTACACACCAGCTGAATATCACAAGTGTTTCCGCAGAGTAAACTTACAGTTATAATGTGCCTCATAATTGAACCGAGCTCTGGAAGCCGATTCAAATCACTGACGATTAGCAATCTCAAATAAACTCTTACCATTCTCTCAGTTTTTAAACTGCTACAATACCAATAAAAGATTGACATGTTATTCTTTATTTGCAAACTAAATCCGGGAATCTACCTACATCAACACATAAACTAGTCGTCAATTTTTCCCTCTACACTGAACTACACTTCTCTCACTCTTTCTTGCATGTTACTTTTCCAACTTTCTTAAGAACATATGACTTCGGCCGTTAATTTACTCATTGCAAAAATAAGTTTCTAGGAAAACGAATTAGTCAGTTCACCTTCTATTCCGTCTTTGGGCTTCAAATTATTTTGAGCTTTATGAAAACTAACGGTATTTTTAAAAAAGTGAGTATGGTTAATTAATTTTGTCTTCCGTTAGTGTGAAAGTATTAAGCATGTAGTTCCAAGGAGCAGAAATGAGTATGATTACCATTCCAATTCTGATTATGTCGTTTTCTGGGGAACACAAGTTCTTTCAGCACAAATGACTGTTGTGACCAATTCATTGCATGTTGACTCAATTGTTGGTAACCCTTGGGTTCGAATGGCAAGGAGTCGAAAAAAAAATGTAATGTGGTAAACATTATTGATTAGAATGATAATATGTGGTTAGCAAATATTTGATCAATTTAGTTCCTACACGATCAGACACAGAATACAGTCAATAACACATTTATGTATAGCGTAAGATTATTCCCACTCTAACAGTAGCAAAGTACCGGTAAATTATTACTCGGTTTATACAACACAGGGAAGCAGAGATTATTTCCACGATAGTTAGAGCAAAGTGCTCGGTCAACCTGTCCATGTGGTTCCCTAAGCGATTCGCGAAGCGATTCTAGAGGCCTACGTATCCGAGTATGTCACCTATATTGATATTAATCTTGTATGGGTATCCTGCTGTCTATTCTGGCGGTTGTTTTAAAACCAAGTAGAGTATGTAGCTTTAGTGCTATCTGTCTTTGCAGTTACCAGTAGTTGTAAAGGTATTGTGAAAAGCACATGTCTCTTTCCGAGAAGAGAACCAATTGATCAATTGTGTCTTTGTGTTCCAAGATTTGATATTGACCATATTTACATGATGATTTGTTTTACCGCAACATTCTGTTCCCTTTTTGGGGTTTTGTAACTCTGGATTAACACTTCCACTTCCAACACATCACGTCAGCAAATGTTGAAGATTATCCACGTCTGCCACTATGCTATACACGGACACAATCCAAGGCCGGTTCATCTCTCTGAGGTTTGGTTTCCAAAGCGGAACCAAAGTCCAAACGCGGTATGAGCTGCGCTTTTCAATTCCCTGCGAAATACTTCCTCACACTTTCACCCCAAAAAAACTTACAGTCAAATCCTTTTTCGAAGCCTTTGTGACATATTTCAATTTGTTCGATGAACGTATTAATGTGTAACGTTATCTGAAAGTAATATTCTTGTTCAACCTTTTTTTTGAACAAAAGCCAACGTCGAGTTTGTTGTGGCAAGCAGTGCATCGTCGTCCATGTTATACCAATCATTCCCAAAGATACACGTGTTCGTTAGTTAACAAGTTTCAAGATCAGTCCAAACGGATATTTCACCAGATGTTTCACTTCCTCTCTGAAGTTGGATTGTGTGACTGCATAAATGATGGTATTTGTGCAGCAACACGAAAGCTTAAGCATGGCTGACGCTTCTCCGAACACAGTGTATGTGATTTGGTTGTCGAAAATATTGGCTGAAATTCGTGAAAATATGAATTCGAAAACGTACATCATCCACAACAATATGAAGCTTCCCGATATGGTGAAGAGTAATATAATAGATTTTCTACGATTCTCCATCTCTGCATCATTGCCACTTTCACTTTTCTGGTTCATAATTTTTCGCCGGATTCTATTGGCCGCTAAAATGTGTCGAACGGTCACCACGTTCATCAATAAAATCAGAAAGAAAGGAGCGAATGGGGTTGTTATCGTGTCAAACCAATGAAACACAATCCATACCAGAGAGGTCAAGAATTCTGCTTTGTCTTTGCAAAACCAAGGCACATTGTCCTGTATCTCCCAAGGTTCGTATTTAAAGTACCAGGGAATGCTGATCAAACAGCTCAGAGCAGAGATCACTCCTATAACCACGGCTGCTATTCTCTCAGTGCAATATATTGTTTTCAGTTTCGGACAACAGATAGTGACCAGGCGGTCAAAGGTGAAAGCCACTGTGAACCAGACTGAAACGTGTGTCGCGGCTGACACCAGCACCAATCCGAGTGAACACATGGGAGTCATGTCCAGAAATGAGACAGGGAAGTAAATAGCATTGATTTGGTTTAATAGCACGTCGGTGATGGCGACCAGCATATCGCCCCCTGCCATGGAAACCAGGTAGCGGGTGGTACATTTGGAGAGACCACACTTCCCGCGGGACAGGACCACAATGGCCAACAAGTTCGCTGTAAGACAATGAAAAACAAACACTTGAATTTACTGGTGAGTTGTGTTTACGTTATGAATAATAATACTTATACTTTGCATTTGATGTTGTGCTTTTCACATCTTCTAGTCCCTCAAAGCGCGTCAAGTATTTTTGCGTGAATTGACTCCATAGTTGAGAGCGAAAATATTGTGGAGTGTCTAGAACGGAAACATATTAGGCATGCGGACGTTTTGCCCTGACCCACCTGGATTCGAACACAGGTCTCGAGCTTCAAACACTGAGCTACAGTACTCCGTGTAGTTGATGACATTTTTGCTCAAACAGCATTTACACTTTCCAATGGGAAAGATAATCTGCAATGGTTCAATGATCAGGCTGTTTAATCAGAGGAATGAAGCGGAAACGGAGACAAACAGACTAAACTGATAGTCTATTGCAGCGCTGCAAATATGATGAATTGAAAGCAAGTAATAAAAGAGTAAATTGCTCATTGACCACATTTCATTTGGAACCGTATTACTAGCAGGTAGTGTTTGGGGAGCGGGGAGGGCGTGCAAATGTTGCAGAATATACTTTTAAATGTTAGTTTGTTCAGACATGGTCAAAACATCTAAGTCTACCTCTACCTATTTAAGAGGATGTTAAAATAATGCCACAGCATTATTGTGAAAAGAATATTCATCGAACGCAAAATAAATCATAATAGATTGAAACTAGTTAAAATTGCTTCCTCTTGTGAATGTTAGCATTAAAGTAGAACTGAAATGCACCACCTATACATAAACGAATTAGGGGACCTGTATGACGAACTAAAGTTACGTTATTTATTGGATTTATTGTTAAAAAAACGTTGTAAAACAACTAACCTACAATACAAAACGCAAAATAGTACATATGCTGGGAATCTGAAACAAAAACAAAAGTTGCTGGGGAACCTCAGCAGATCAAGCAGCATCCATGGAGAGAGGAAAAATAGTCAATGTTTCAGATCTACAACCCTTCGACAAAATTCAAGCATCAGAACTCTGATTTTCAGAAGCAAATTTTGTTTGTGTTTCAACTACAAAACAGATGATCAGTAATCAAATGACAGTTCCTTTCTGATTGGAATCCACAGCTCCACAAATAAAAACATCCAGCCGATTGCAAACGTTTTCTCCTCGCTCTTTGCAAACACGCCACATAAACAATGATAATTATCCTTCCATTTGATACACCGCTTTACACGTCATCTAAACCTTTCATGTCGCATAGCAAAAAAGGCTGTACAGTGAATTGACTCACTAATTGTGGGCGAAGCGTGTCTGCAGTTTGCGAACACCAGCGGACCCATTAACAGCCATTGATTGAAATAACCAAATTTATTATGGTGTGTTTTTTTAGGGATTGTTATTAGGTGGGTGGAGTAAGATAACTTGCACAAGGTTTGCCGCTGACCTGCCTGGATTCGAACACAGTTCTCAACGGCATCACTCCCGTCCTCACCAATAGTGCCTCCCACTTGTCACGGAACAGATCGATTTCAAAAACCTCAAACTCACCTTCAAAATATTCCCTGCCATGGTCCCTCTCTATAGCTGAACCCGATCACAAACGTGGCCCTTTCAGTCAACCCGTTTGTCGTCATCTGGAGCCTCAATGCATCCACGTCACACTCTTTTGAACTGTCTAGAAATCAGACATTAAGTTATTGCTGTCAGACAGTGACTATGGTCGCTCCAATTCTATTATTCATCATTAAGATGTTACAGCGTGGCTTAGCAGCAATAACGTTTAAAGGAGTCGAAGACATTTATTTGGGGAGGAAGGGTTTGCGATATTAAGGGGAGAGATCTGGCGAGTGGGATTAAATTGCTCTATTCAAAGAGCCGTCATAGACTCGATGGGCTGAATGGCCTCCGTTTGTGCCGTAACATTCTATGTTTCTATGTTATCGCGCCTCTGATTCAAAACCTTGCGCGTTCGATGCCCACATCGGGACACAGAATCAGATTGTCTGACATATCGCTCCAGGGAAGCGTTATATGAGGTTTTGTATTTGACAGTGTGCTGCCCTACCGCTGTTAGCTAACACCGAATCATTTTGTACCTGTTTAGGTAGACATTAAAGATCCGAAGGAACTATTTGAAACTAGAGCAACGTTTGTTGTTCATAAACGATTCCAACTTTTCGCCCACAAAATACATGGTCACTATCCTTCACAGTGGATTATATGAAGCAAGCAGTTCATTTGCAAAGAAGACTCTTAGTATCAGTGTCACACCCAGTTCAGACACGCTGTAGACAACAACAACAGCAAACTACATTTATAGAGCGCCTTTAACGTCGGGAGGACGTCCCAAGGCGCTGCACAGGAGGCGTGTGACCCGAGCTGGGAGGGGAGTGTTTGGGAAGGAGTGAAGCACAAAGGGGAGGTAAAAGATTTCGGGGTGGAACAAAAGGCACGATCGAAGAGGAAAGTTTTCAAACCGGCCTTGAAAGAGGAAAGGGAAGAGACGAAACGGAGGGATTGAGGGATGGCATTCCATAGGGTGGGAGCGGAGAAACTGAAGGCCCGGCCTCCGAATGTGTGGCGGTTCGGGCGTGGGGCTTGGAGCATGCCAAGTCCTGTCGAACGGAGGGTCCGGGTCGGCATGTAGAGGGAGAGTAGATCGGTTAAATAGGGTGGGGCAAGGCCGTGTAAGGCCTTGTAGGTGAGGACGAAGATCTTGAACTCGATCCTCTGGAGGATGGGGAGCCAGTGGAGATGGGAGAGGGTGGGGGGTTATGTGGTCGCGGAGGCGGGTGCGGGATAGTACACGGGCTGCAGAGATTTGGATGGCCTGCAGCCTGTGAATGGAGGAACTGGGGAGGCCGACGAGGAGAGAATTTCCGTAGTCCATCCGTGATATATGCATGCACGAGTGTTTCGGCAGCGCGGGGGGTAAGATAGTTGCGGAGCCTGGCAATGTTGCGCAGGTGGAAATATGTGGTGCGGTCATGGCGCGGATGTGGGGGAGGAAGGAAAGTTTTTGATCGAACATGATGCCGAGGTTCCTGATTGGCTTTGTGATATGGAGAGTGCAGCCTTGGATATTGCGGCTGGCAGCGCCCGATGTGCAACAACAAGAATGTGCCTTTATATCGCGCCGTTCATGCGGAGTAACGCCCTGGATTGTTTCAGAGTGGCAGAGTCTGACAACCAGCCAAAGTATAGTGAGCGGAAGGGAATTGCTTTCTAAGTTGGATAGTCCAGCCGAGGTGCTACAAAGACATTTACAAGTATTTTGGCTGCGCTTGCTGTTAGGTACGGATGGAAGCAGGAAATTAGTTGGCAGTGGAAATAAATGGGCTGGTCCATTCACTGGATGTGGCAGAAGTAAAGTTTTGAACTGTCACGACACTGAGGTTGAATCTTTCAAACCCACAGTAACGGAGACATAGAGCCGAGCCGAGGACGACGGTTCCTGCGATCCTGACATCCATCTGCTGGAAATTATTGTTTATCGAGGATATGATGCCCATCAAAAAAATTACATGACATCAGACTCTGGGAGTTGCAACTAGAGGAGGTGAAATAGATTGCATTTAAATGTTCATCAAGGTAAAACAATTTGATATAAGTACAAACTGACCCTGAAGCTCAGTGGATAGGCCAATCGCCTATAAAGCATGAGACCTGTGTTCAAATCCAAGCAGGCCAGAGTGAAAACTTAGGCAAATTTCGTTACTCCAGAAACCTAACAATAATCACTCCAAAAAAAATAGCAATCATCAAATTGGTCATTTCAAAGTACGACTGTTGGTGGAAACGCTTCTGTACGGAATTGGCTGCCGCGTTTCACCCACAAATCTACAATCAATTCACTTTACCATATATTCCGTGAAGCGCTTTGGATGTCGACAAGATGTGAAAAGTGCTATACGAAACGCGAGAATTAATACTAAGGACTATTATTATAAACTGTCTAATAATACTTACCTGAAATGCCTAATGTTGCTAGAATGGGATAAAAAACTAATTTGGCCTGAAAAAATATTGTTTGTGTAAATTCGCCTGAAGCTCGCAACATTGTCTGTGAACTGTGCAGTGACAATTAGTGCACCAACAGCACTTCAGACTGACACTCAAAGCTGCAACTATTTATATCCCAGAAACTCCTCCACTGAGATTCATTTATTTTTAGAACTGACAGCAAGTAACACGTGTAATTGGATTTTGGATCCAAACACTGATGCCATGGGGGCGGGCAAGCGACATCTCATGAGGAATGAGGTAACATTAAGCTGACAAGCTCAACAAAATTAACAACAATATGAAACATGCAAAGCGCCTTTGAAGTCGGCAAGGCGTCCCAAGGCGCTGGACAGTCACTGATTCAGACCCGAGTTGGGGAAGGGGTTGCGGGGAGTGTAGGTATTAGGAGCTCCGATGGGACCATCGAAGGGGATAGTTTTGAGGAGGGACTTGATGGAGGCCGGAGAGCGGGCGAGGCAGATTGACTATAGGTTGGAGTTCCAGATGTTGGTACAGAGTGGCTAAATCCTCGCCCGCCAATGGGGGGCAGGTAGGTCAGGGGACAAGGAGCAGGGCCAGAGCCTGCAGAAGGGAGGGAACAGGAGTGTTGGCAAAGGGTTAGAGCGTCACGGATGTAGCTTGGGGTGAGTTTGTAGAGGACTTTAAAAGTGAAGACCAGGACATTGATTTGGATCCTCTGGACAGAAACCTGGAATGTAATCAAACACCTGTGACGGTCAGTGTGTACCTGTTGCTGAGTCAGGAAGACTACAGTTATTCCTCAGTAACTGTGTTTGTAAAATGGGGTCAGGGGACAACAGACATGCATGACGGCTGTTTTCAGGATGAGAGACATTGCGACAAATGCATTCGTTTGGACATTCCATAATAAATTGTTGCATCATCCCTCTCATAGAATTCTTCTTATTGAGTGAGTATGAAACCACCATTGGTCAGAGAAGCCACAAGCAGGTGGGCGAAAACCTAAAGAGTTGTCAGCAAAACATAAAGTTGCAGAATGATCAATCTTACATTTCACATAACTCTTTAATGCTGATTCCACATGGTAAACGTGTGGGAGTTTCTGACATGGCAATACATTACCGGGCTCAGTTTGAAGCTTGGACATAATAATAATACTTCCAAAAATATCACACTAATGAAAATTGGCTGTTGTAATTTCACGGCTGTTTGGGGAACACTGCTGTGCCCAATCGGCTGCCGCGTTTCGCCCTGAAGTATACAGTCAATTTACTGCAAAGCATATTCCATGAAGAGCTTTGAGACGTCGATAATATGTGAAAATCGCTATATCAAAATCAAGGATAATTATTATTATTACAATGTAATGTACGAGTTCATTCTATCAATCAAGGTGCATTGCTTACTTTGAGGGGAAGAAACGCTGCCATTAACTGGAGGCTGATCAGTTCAGAAGGAGCCGAGGCAATGTGCCCAACCATCTGTGAGGACAATGGCTCCTCAACAACCCTACACTCTGTGTCTTCCTATCCCCCTAACAACGTGCCCGCCCTCTCCGCTCAGCAGGCTCTGGCCAGCGCCATGTTCCCCCACCCAACTTCCCTACTGTTCTAGGCGTGCCTTCAGGCACTCTTCCCCCAAACTCGGAAAATCCATTCCACAGTCTCTTTGCATCGCTACCTCACTCCTTGGTCTCCGTCAAGTGTCCCCTCAAGAGTCCTCTTCGATCGACCTATCAGCAACTCCTGATCCGCCTTCGCTCTAAATACCCTCTCTTAAGATCGGTTCTGAAATTGTGATAGTCCAGCTACTTGGAACGTCCTCCTGGGGTGAACTGCGCTATATAAGTTTAATTTTTGTTATAGATTAAAATGAATCCTTATAGTTACAGAGCGATTTCTACGTTTTATGGACGTCGCAAAGCGCTTCACAAAATACTGAACCCTTCCGTGATAGGGACCAGAGCAGGGGCGAAGTGGTCGGGTTAGGGCGACAAAAGAGGGAAGAAACGGGGGAGAAGAGGTAGGGACCAGAGCAGTTGGTGAGGGGTCGTGGTTGGGGGAAGGAAAGTAGAAAAATTGACAGTATATTTGTGGGGAAACGCAGTAGCCATACTACGCAAAACAGTGTCCCACAAACAGTCGTTTAATTGGTGTTTGCGGTAAAAGAGAAAACGTTGGGTAGGGGAAGGAGAGCAGAAAAAACGACTGTACATTTGTGGGCGAAACGCGGCAGCCAAATTGTGCACAGCAGTGTCCCAAAAACAGTTGCGGAAGTGGGGTCAGTGGATAAAGTGGGAAAAGAGGGTAAAAGATAGAGGGTGTTGTTTATGCATTGTGTTTTCATACAATGGCAGTCAGATGGCAACATTTCAGGTGGTGGTCCCAATAACAAGCTTTGCGAATTTTAATGGTTAAATTGCAGCCGAGATCATTCACACAATCTGTTTCTAGCATCTTTGGGACGCTAAGAGATTTCCACATTTGATAGATTGGAACCCCACAATTAAAGGTTCGTTCAGATGGGTCTCGTCCCCAGTATCGTTATTGCACATGTCTCATGAAAATTCAAACACGTTAATATAATTCCTGTTATGAGGAGGTGCATATACGAACAATGTGCTCCATTCTAAAAGTCTATACAATGATTTGCAACAAGTGGATTCGCTTTTTGTTTTGTACTTTGTACAGCAGCAAACACAAATAACAAAGTGATATTCGTACAGCGCTTTTCACGTCAGGAGGACGTCCCAATGCGCTTAACAGTTACTGCTACAGACCCGATATGAGGACGGAAGTACGGACGTACGGGTTGAGGTGGGGTTGGGGGCGCGAGGAGTTGGCTATGAGTCCATCGAAAAGTAGTGGCTTGAGGTGAGAATTGAACGAGGCCAGGGAGGATGCGAAACAGATGGAGTTTGGGATGGACTGATACTCAACTGGTGTCCGAAATTACTCAATTAATCCACTCACAAAGCACTTAGATATTTGGACACCCTGTATTGGGAATGCTATGCGCTGCCACATTTGCTTACATGCTATTTAGACCGAAGTCACTTTCATCCTATGTCGGTCGCTAGACTGAACTTCAGCTGCCAATGGTTTGTCCGACGGGCTAATATATTGAATTCCTCCTGGTTATAAACTCCGGCACCTCTCGAGATTGTTTTTAAAAACCTGTGACCTGTGTTCGAATCCAGGCAGATCATGGCGCAATTGGTTGCTGCGTTTTGCCCACAAATATCCACCCAATTCACTTTACACTTGAATCTCTGAAGCGCTATGAGATGTAGATAAGATGCGAAAATTGCTATATCAATTGCAAGGATTATTGTTAAGTGCGTTGATATCATATTTACAATTCGCCTTATTTTTCAGAGGTGGAATATGCTCCATACGTTTAATAAATGAAAGATTGCTCGATGTCATACTGATCAACTTTTTTGCAACATTAGGAGGTTTGTCTTTTTTTTCAAGTTTGCTATTAATACAAAGTTAAAAATATTATTGATTAAAATATACTCAGCATATGCATGATCAGAAACCAGTGGTTTATCAGCAGAACCAACTATGTAAAATATTAAGAATTAAACAATTAGGTTATTAAACATTTACATTTTCAAACGAAGAATCAACGTGGGACATTTCTGGATTAAAATATCACATTTTAAGGTGAGCTGTTAGGCTCTGGATAGGTCTGATGGCTTTGGATGCAAATGGAAATTGGGAGCAAATGAATTAAGCACCCCGGGACATCCTGTAGCAGTGAATACGCTTTACAAATATATTCTGATTTTTATTGTGGATACAATAACATAGAAAGCATTTTTCAGGTTTGGAAATTTAAAACTAATTATCATTAAATTTTAATTAATGGTAGTCCATTTAGGATTGAAATTATCAGGCAGTTTTCGACCCATAGTTAGTATAAAGTTGGATATACTCACCCCCCACCCCCCAACACCCCAAAATGTTTGTGGATGCTGATTTCATTCGTATACGTTAGACTGATGCGGATGGATATTTGTAAGATCGGAGGCGAGCTATGATGTGTTCCACGTCTCAATAGACGTGGAACAACCATGATCGTACAAACAAGCTCGAAAAGCAAATTGGGCTTCAGTTGTATCCATGCTTCTCTATAACTCCTTAATCAGTTTGTTTGCCCACTCGTCCATGCGTTGTTCGTCTCAAAAAATGACATCGCACCTACTCTCTGCCGGTCTCCATTGCACGATAACCATTGCACCACCTTTCGCGGTATCCAATTGACTCATATCTCAGTTGCCCAGATCCCTTTGTCACCAGTTCTAACTAAGCTACAATCACTTTTAGTAACCGAAGTCGACGATTTCAAGATTCGCACAATTTTTTCCATATTCCTTCACATCTTTTTATTTGCCTACTTTCCTACCATGCCCAACCCACAATGTGCTACCTCGTTCGGTTGGCTCGGGCCTTCAGCTGGAGTCTTATGTTCAGTTCTGGGCATCGCACAGTGAGGAATCCAATTCATTTGAACCAGCGCAAATAAGAAAGATGAGAATGGAAGCAGGAATAAAGTAACTGGGTGATCAGATGTGTCTTGTAAAGTAAGGATTATTCTCCTTGCATGTTAAGAAGAGACGCTTCTATTTTCAACCATTTACCCAGTCAGTGAACAAACCATGGCGGGAGTCAAATGGCCGGGAAGCGATTCTGCTCATTGGCTGAACAGATCAGTGAACAGGCTCTGGTTTGACATATTGGGCTCATTGTCAGAAACAACCTACTGTGGTGATCACACTTGTCTGGTTGCTGCATAAGACGCAACTACGTTACTATTTTCAATGTTAACGGTGGGACAGACAACCAGTTTCTTCGGTAGTATTGGAAAAATTCAATTTGTTTAAGCAACTCTTAAGCATGTTGATGGTTCACAGCGTGTGTCATCTTTTTAATGTTTCAACCCGATGCTAAATGTGAACGTTATTATTGAGTTTCTCGCTATCAAGTCTGCTCACATCCCACCTCTGTGCCCTGCAACAAACAGCATATTTCTTCTCTAACTCCCAAAGCACTTCTCCATTACCGGGCATGCTTTTAGCCATTGGGATCTGATGCCGAGTAAACCCCGTTTATGTTCCTTCACCCTTTCCATCTTAATGGCCATCACTTTCGCCAAGAATCAACCCACAAATAAGACAGAATAAGGCAACGTAAGGCTGAGTAAGGCAAAATGAAGCACAATCAGCCCCAAGATAACGGTAACAAGATCGATGACCAGGTGTTGACGAAATATAATTCTGATAATAATCATCCTTCTGTGTGTTATAGCGCTTTGCACATCTTATTGGCGTCTCAACGTGCTTCACATTATCAACAGTAAATTCAATTTATGGGAGAAACGCGGAAGCCAAATGCACATGTTGTCGTAACAGTTGTCTAGCAAATAAGAATACCATTCAGATTAGCAGCGTCATCAAGATATATGATAAATAGTTAAGGCGATGGAAGTTCAGGACTACACAAAGTGATTAGACCAACTGTGCATGTTCAAGTTGGAGAAGAGAGAATTGAAGGACGATTTAAGCACCTTGGAATACACAAGAAAAATTGTTGATACGATTAGGCTCTTGAAATTTATAATCAATACTATATGATTGACAAAGACAAGCTGTTTCAACTGTCACTGATCAGAGAAACTAAATGACATAACCTGCGATAACCATTGGGTAAATTCAACACAAACCTGCAGAAACAGTACCTCTGTGAGTGAGTATCAAACGGGTATAGGAGGCTCCGAAGATGTGCTTCTTGTTCTATAAAGACATAAGTTTTCTATAGTTGATTTGCCTTAATAATAATTCTGCTTACATATTGATAGAGCAGATTTCACGTCTTCTAGAAATCTCACATTGCTTCACACAATAGACTGTAAAGTAATTTGACAGTATATTTGTGTGCGAACAACTAAGAAAAAAAACCTCAGGATACAAAATGTACAGTATGGTATATAACATTTGAAGATTCTGCAAGGATGGGAGTGTGAACGGATCTTGACATTCTGGTGTCTAGCAAATCTAACAGTGATGATTGCATTTGATATTGCGCCTTACCAAGTGTTGGTATCCCAATGTGCTCCTTCAATTATGTATCGGAATGCAGTAACGAACAATAATAAAATAACGTGCATTGATGCAGCGCCGTCCATGCCAGACTGGCGTTTCAGTGTGCTTCACAATAATGGATCCTGGGGTCGTGCCAGTGTGAACGGGGAAAAAGTTGTCAACAGCGCGGTCAGTTCCACGGCATCGGGATCTAGTAACTGATGGAATGGCTATCGACGGAGGAAAGGAGGATTCGTGGGACATGTTGGTGGCCATACAGAATTGAGCGAATTCAGCGTGAGCTGTTGGGAGGAAAGAAGAGGTCATCGATAAAGAACGTGTAGAGGAGTGGTGGTATTTATAAAGAAGAGTGAGTATCTTGAAATCGATCCGCTCTGAGACAGGTGGTCAATGCCGTCGGGCAAGAATTGGGGTAATCGGGGATCGAGGTTTATTTCAGGTAAGAATGCGTGTGGCAGAAATTTGGATAAGATGGATTTGATGAATGGTAGTGGAGAGGAGATCGGCGGGGAAGGTATTGGAATATTCCAGCCGAGAGCTGACAATAACAACAAAATTATACTGATATAGCGCCTATCCCGTCTGGAGGACGTTCCAGGGCTCTGGACAAACATTGGTAACGGGAAGGACCATAATGGCAGCCTTTTGGGGTGAGATATTGGCGGAGACGGGTGATGGAATAAAGCAGTGCTGGTGAGGGACCGGATGCGAGGGAGTTATAATAATTTGGGGTCGAACATAACGTCTAAATTGCGAACGGTTTCGGAGAGTTTTGGGGGCGGGGCGGGAGGAGGCGAAAGGCATGGGGTTAAAGACGCCAACGAGAGTCAAAGAGCATGCCTGCCGTCTTGTCAACATTTAACTGAAGGAAATTTACGCTACTCCAGGTCTTAATGTCTGACAGATAGGCTGAGATAAGTTCAGGGGAATGGTGTCACAAAATGGGATGGAAAAATAAAGTTGTGTGTCATTTGCATACATGTGGAAGGATACATGCTGCGGAGGAAATCGCCATGATGGAGCATGTAGATAAGAATACTTTATAATTATATTTGTAGATCGCCTTTGAAATTTGGTAGACATCCGCCGGAGCTGGACAGTCAGGGATATCGACTCGAGCGGGTGAATGTGCGATAACTGTGATATGAAAGGATGGCGGGCAGTCAATGTGGGAAGGCAGCCTAAGGATTCATTGACTTGCGGAGAATTGAGTCACACTATGAAGATGGCATGGGTGAGAGATGGGCTGATGGGAATGTATATCCAATAGGTTGGTGCAGAATATCCGGAGGGCTTACCGCCGATGGTTAGTCGGGATGGGCCACGGACATGGAGCAAGCCAGAGCCCGCTGAATTGGAGAGCGAAAACTGGTTGTTAAGAGGTTATCAGATTATTATGATAGGAAGGGGCTAGATTATGGAGAGCTTTGACCTGGAGGATGGGATTGTCAACTCTATCCTCTGGGGGAACTGGGAATACTGGCGAGGAAGTGCGACGATATGGTCACCCAGAATGCTGCTTGAGAGGATATGACTTCTGGACAACCTGTAGTTTACAGAGGGATGAATTGGAATGATCAACATGTGTGTTGTTGGTGATTGCATGTCTCGATGAATGCTTGAATGTCTAGCTCGTCGAAATTTAACAAATCAATTATTATTCTTCCTATTCTCTCCATTTTGCCGTCACTGGCCTGCCTCAAAGCAGTGTCTGGTCCAACGTATCGAAACACGATTTTTGAACCTGCCATTGTCTGCGACTACATTTTGGAAAGCCTCTCCATCCACGTCTCCTTCAATTTCGTTCTATGGTCCATCATGTTGAAAAAGGCATTCCGTAATTTTGCCACATCAAACTCGCTACCTTGTTCGCCATCCTCAAAAATCCAACACCTGTCGTTTGTTCAACCCTTTGCTATCATCGTACATTTTCGCAATTAGAATGAAGCCAAATCACTCTCAATTATTTTGATGTTGCTCCCACATTTAGAGTTTGAACTAAGTGTTATTTATGTGTTTGTCTTACTCATATAAGATGAATTTGAGTCATATGGAGCTATTTGTTTGCATGTAATTTTAACATGTATCTATCCTCTGACTCCCATTTACTGCATAACTTCTAGAATACCAATATTTGTGCTATCACTCCCTTGTCTGAGATAATCAGCTTAAAATGCTTTCCGGTGGGACTCCTCTACATGGCTTTAAACCCAGTTCGGAACATAACTACTTCTCCAAAGCTTTTGTGACCATTATGAAAATCCCCCTATCCTACGAACGACCACATATCATTGGCCATTTTCTCCAGAAAATATAATCACCTAATGCCAATGCCCACATCAAAACTCCTGACCCTATATTCCGTGATGTGGTTTGTGATGTTAGAGCATGCAATAAAGTGTAATATGCAATGGACGAGTTTAGCACTAACCTGCACAGTGACCACGACACCATCTTCAACATCTCCACCTTCAACATGCACTACCTTCAACATGTACTTCATCCCATTCGAAGCGCTGTTGGTCAGATGAACAACGTTTTTCCTCAAATAATTTCCTTTTGTGTAATATGTGACATCATGTGTATCTACAGCGGCTTGGGACGTCCTAGCGCCTTGAAAGGCGCTATATCAATGTAAGCTTTGATTGACTGTACTAAGGCTTATGATAATGGTTTTATATCAGTATCAATACATTACCTAAAAACATTGTGAAATTTCAAGCACCAGCATCAGTTTCGCTACTTCCTCCAATGCAACATTTTCACTTCAGTGCGGGGTTATCCGTAATCACTTCAGGGGTGGACATCCAAACATTGTAGAAGAACAGGCAATAATTTAGTTACTTTAATGACATACTAAATATATGGATTTACTGCTTAGCGGGATTTACTGAGTGAAAGTAGGCCAAGTCCATCCAGTTCGCCTGCAACAATCCTGGCAGTTGCTACATATTATGGTGTCCCAAACGGTACACTGTGACCAGCCAGAAATAGTATTTTCAGCCAAAGCGTATTTAATGTGTTCTTGCAATAATCTACATTATCTTCTTCCACTGCCTCTAAAGGAAGCCTGTTCCATAAGAGTACTACTCATTCATTGTTGTGATGCATTGGTTTTACAACAAATACAGAATTCGTCAAATTAATGTAAACGTTTTCATTTACCATTCTGTATGTTTGAAATGCCCCTTCTACGATATTTTTGATTTCCTCTACTGTTCCTGATATCTAATTATTTGCTGCGCTTATTGCACTTATATAGCGTCATTAAGGGGAGAGGACGTCGCAAAACGCTGACCAGTCAGTTCGGGAAACGAGCAGTGCATGGGAGGGGCGGGGAAGGGGTGGGGTAATTGGAGCAGTTAGTTGGGGAAGAGATAGTGGGGGAGCCGAAGGCGCAGTCGAAGAGGAAGGTCTTGAGACGGGCCTTGAAGGAGGATAGAGAGGAGGTAAAACGTTGGAGCTGCGGGATGGAGTTCCACAGTGTGGGAGCATTGAGGCAGAAGAGTGTTGATGGCGGTAGACGCGGAGCAGTTCTGAGTCTGCTGAGCGGAGTCGACGGACAAGCTAATAGGTAGACAGTATGTCAGAGAGATAGGCGGCAGCAAAGCCGTGAATGGCCTTAAAAGTGAGGTAGTGTGTGTTGAATTCGATCCTCTGGGGTATAGGGAGACGGGCGAGGGTGGGAGTGATGTGGTCGCGAAGCCTAGTACGAGCTGCAGAATTCTGAACAATCGGGAGGAGCTGGGAAGGGAGGAGCTTGGGAAGCCGACAAGTGGAGACTTCCCTGCCACTACTCAACTCAGAGAACCCTGCACACTTCTCCACCGCATATAACTATCTCTAGTAGTTGTATCTAGATAAGCTGCTTTTGTTGTTGTATCTACATCGCTGTTTCAGTGTTGTTATGGAATCGGATTTCACCACAGTTGCAGCAAAGCTTTCAAGATCCAAACAACAGCACAAATATCTTATACATTTCACGTTTTACTGTGAACCTATTTCCACTCACATCCCCTCTGTTTGTTCAGCATCTATTTTCACTCCGTGTCATCGATTTTCCCAGATATTAGCAAGAATGAGTACATTCTCGTTGTTCAATCTATGGCTTCCGCTCATAATTTTCAAAATAATTAAGCAGAAGGACGGGAATTAAAGTTTGCAAGTTGATTAATCCACCAACATGGTATGTGTATCATGTTGGTGGATACTGTTTATTGGTTGACACGAAAAGTGATTTGTTGTGATGATATTATTCTAGTCATAACTATTCAAGTTATTTAAAAAAACAAACAAAAAAATTTGAACTGACTTGATATAACACTACTGAATAAACGATGAAGCTCCGATCATCAGAATAATCCATAGGTCAGTATTTCGATCAGTACGTAACAGAATCCCATGTCATTTAAGACAAGATAAAAATGAGACACGAAGAATTCTACTCGACCATCACAAGCGAAATTGAAAAGATTTATGAACGTATAAAATCAACAGAGCGTCCAAATATTAGCCGAACTGGCAGAGTAAGCGAATGATATTTATGAAAAACGTGAGATTACGCATTCTGGCAATAAATTGAGGGCAGGCAATACAAACAGACTGGCAATATCTGGTGAGGCGCATAGCAGCAAAGTGACTGGTGAGATAGCTGTACTCAAGCAAGTTGTAGATCATTGTTATCTAAAGTAGCTACTAAAAAACTGAGTGATCTGAGTTTCATAGATAGAGCCATTGAATACAAGTCCAACCAACAATTACACATTCTTATAAATCACTGGCTAGACTGGTTTGGAGTGCAGCACTCTCCATATTTGCACATCCTCATATCAGCAAGGTCGGTATGAGGTCGGTAAAGACGGAGAATTTCCGTTGTGTTCTCTTTTTAACGGATTATGCACCTCCCTATCTATCTGATCTCCTCTCACCACAAACCAGTACCCGCTGCTTTCGTTCCTCTGGTTCTGGCCTCCTCCATGTCCCCTGAATCGAAGGATTCAGGGGACATGGAGGAGGCCATGTCCCCTGGGTGGAGCGAAGGCTCCACCCTCGGCGGCCCTGCCTTTAGCCACTACGCCCCGAGGCTCCAGAACTCCCTTCTTCTCAGCCCTTGCTTCGCCCACTCTCTTCCCAGTTTAAAGTCACAGCTGGAGACCTTTCTTTTCGATCTCGCTTTAGGTCATCTTTCTGTCCCTGCCCCTGGCTCTGTCTCGGGATCCGCTATTGTAAAGCGCTCTGAGACGCTGTCCGGCATGGAGGACGCTATAAAAATCGAAATTGGCGTTCTTGTGATTATTACGCGTGTGGAGTTAGGCAACTCGTTCAGGCTACGACCTCCTAATAGAGTGTAAATACAATTTTGAATGTAGCATTGCATATTGAGTATACGTTATATTTTGGCCATCAATATTCAGTCAATTCACTTTTCAGTCTATTATGGAGTATATTGTGTATATCAATATATTGTGGAGCTGCTGTAGATCAGTTTTTAGAACACACGACTTGCAACCGTGAGACCTGTGTTCGAAACGAGGGAGGTCATGTCTACACTTTGGACAAGTGTTCCTTTCCACACGACTAAAAATAAACCGTCCAAAAAAATTATAAGGATAAAAAAAAACTTCAATTCAATCCATAGCTGTTTGTGGCTCATTGCTATGCGGAATTGGCTGCCGCGTTTTGTGCACAAATATACAGTCATGTCACTTTAAAGTGTATTCCGTGAAGCGCTTGAAGACACCGATAAGATGTGAAATGCGCCATATCAAATGCAAGGATTATTAATGTTATTTGAAACTCCTTTAGACGTGGACCCAATGTGAAAATCGGTATATTCAAGCGAATGACCATTGTGATATAATTTTTATTGCTGATGGTTTATCATTTTGATTGACAAGTTTGGCTGCTCAATGGATTTCAAGTTATACGTTGGTATAAAATGCAGAATAGCGACACCTGATGCATATTGCTGACATGTCTGAACTTGTTTGTTCCACCATCTATTACTAATGTGATGATCTCAACATCTGACCATCTCCATGGGGTTTCCCACACGCTATAAATAGGTGACAACGTGAACCCAATGATCCTTAAGCAACAGGTCTATCTTTACAAAGGTTTATCACTGCTGTAAAAGATGCCACGGCGATCCAAACTACTTAAAATACAACGCATTTATTTTCCTTTCCTTGCAACGATTGGAATTCCTGGTGAGTATAACAAATAATGTAAATTTCTATTGCATTTGTGTAGATCAACGGTAATAGCATTTAAAAGCAGGCAGGAGATCTGGATTCGATTCCAAATATGGCACAATTTTGTGAATGCTTCCTTGCAGTGTACGCCTCTGTATACCGAGCAGCAAGTTGTCGCAACTCGATTGGAGGATGACTTTTCTGTTGTTCCTGAAAGCAAAAGAAAATAATTTGATCAATTCAATCTACAATGGTTGTAGGACAATGGTGTGTGCAACTGGCTGCCGCGTTTACCCCACAAGAGGCATCTCAAAGAATGTGGTAGACGCTATATGAACATCAAAGATTATTGTTAAAATGCGCAGTTGATCATTTCACTGTATTTAGCTTCGTGATAAATGCTCTATAACTTTTTTAATTTGGAATTATATATGTAGTACGGACTTCAACCAAATTCTTCATTCTATACATAACACTATTTTCTCACGTATAATATGTTTTCTTCAATGAGATAATTAGTGCATTTGTGAACATCATGTGATTAATCGTATGTTTGCATAATATCATGAATTTGTTAGCGAAATGTAGCTTTCACTTTATCCTTGCTACGTTGACATTTAGGTTGGAGAATCATCAGTATTGTACTTCATAGTCGAGTAAGTAATGAACTTAATCTTTTTATGGTTCTGGCAGTTAATTTGTTAGCGATTGTGATTCTGTCCCGAGGAAAGTGTGGTCTCTCCAAATGCATCACTCGCTATCTAATGGCAATGGCAGTGGCTGATCTGTCTGTTGTCGTATTTGAAGTAATCCTGAAGCAGGTTGGTGAGATTTATCTGCAAAACTCCGTCCTGTTCTACACTCCAGTCTGCAGCTTCATCGCTGTGGCTTCAGCAGCCGCTGTGGACGCCGCTGTCTGGCTAACCGTGGCTTTCACGTTTGATCGCTATGTGGCAATTTGCTGCCAGCAACTAAAGCAAAAATACTGCACTGAGAAAACTGCGTCTGTGGTGATTGTCGCTCTAATTGCGCTGCTCTGCTTGGAAAATGTTCCATTTTACTTTGTATTCAGACCTTTAGCTCACTTCCATAACTTGTCTTGGGGCTGCCTTGTGAAATTATCTGTCCGTTATCAATCCCCGTGGGTCACGTTTTATTGGTTAGAACAGGTTTTGGTCCCTTTGCTCCCATTAGTGCTGATTTTGCTGCTGAACGCCCTGACTTGCAGACACATTGTTGTGGCCAGTAGAGTCCGTGCCAGACTGAGGAGCGGCAGCAAAACCAACCGTTATAGCGATGCGCAAATGGACAACAGAAGGAAATCCATTGTTTTACTGTTCGCGATCTCAATTTCTTTTATATTGTTGTGGGTCACATCTGTGGCACATTATATACTGTACAGAATTCACTCTACTTTCAGAGTGAAAGGTAACTTTAACCCTTTGAGAGTGTTTGAAGGAGCGGGTGTGATGCTCCAACTGCTGAGTTCCTGCACAAACACCAGCATCTATGTGGTCACCCAGAGCATGTTCAGACAGGAGATGAAGAAAGCAGCGAAATATCCTTTCACAATCATCAGTAAATGTTTCAAATAGTAAAAATGCAAAACACAAAACCGGAGCACAGGTTGGAAAATGAATTGCATGCGATGGGCCCAGCTTCGTTCCCCCATTAACTCAGTCCTTGCCAAACTTCACTGACTTCCTGTCCCGGATTGGAACGATTTTCAAGATCATTACGCTTGCTGACAAATCCCTCCACTCCGCTGCACCAACCCTAAATCTCTGATATTCTCTCTCCCAAAACTAGCACCCGTTGACTTCATTCCACCGGGTCTGGCCTCCTCCATGTCCCCCGAATCCTCCGCTCCACTTTCGGCGTACGTGCCTTCAGCCACTACGCCCCTAGGCTGTGCAATTCCTTTCCTCAATCCCTTTCATTCTCCTCGCCGCCTATCTTCACAGTTTCAAGTCCCAGCTAAATATGTTTCTCTTCAACCGCGCCTTTGGTTACCTTTCTACCCCTGCCACAGGCTCGGTCCCGAGATCCTTTAACGTGAAGCTCTCTGAAATGCCGTCCGGCACCGAGGGCGCTTTATAAATCAAAGTTGTTGTTGTTTTATTTATAACTAGATCTGTTACATGTATAATCCTGTTCATCGCCATTCATAATAAAATTACCTGTTTCACAGTATGATAAATGTCCTTGGCTCTGGTGAGTGTGTTCTCCCCTCCCTCCCTCGCTGATATCCTTGTTGTTATCACAAAAATATCACTGCTTTAATAGTTGTATTCGAGAAGTTAATGAAGCATTTCCTTATTGCCTTGTGCAAAACTCACCATGCTGTATGTGAATCCTGATTCAATTAAACTAAACTTGACATATTTTGCAGATATTTTTAGTAAACGTTACCAAATAATTGTTACAAATAACTATCAGCATATCAGTGTTGTATATAGCTAAATTGGCTAAGATTGAGTTCAACTGGTTAACAAAGCTGTAGTGTGTTGTGATACTTGTTGCTGATGGTCGTCTTCTGTGTTGGCTCATCTAGAGTCAGCCGCAGTCTTCACTGACTAAACAGGTGATGATGTGTGATCCTGCGCCAATCAGCCAAATGTAATGGAACAGGAAACACTATATAAAACGGTAGCTGAGCTGTACATTGCAAGGCCAAGTGCTTACATCCAGTTACTGTGAGACTGAGAATGACAGTCGCTCCTTCACTTCGGCCAACACTGTCGTCTGAGATCCTGTGACAGGAGCCACATCGACTGACTATGTTTCCAGCAACATCGAATAAAGAGAAATGACAATGAGAACAGATGTGGTCGGCACAAGGACAAACGTGGAGGACACCGACCGCTCAAGTTCTTAAGGAAGAGCATACTGTGATCACTGATACAGAACAAAATTACATTTATAGAGCGCATTTGACGAAGGACGTCCAAAGGCGCTGATCAGTTAACGTAGTAGGACGGAGGCGGTGTGGGCGGTTTATTCGGAACGAGAGTTTGAAAGGGGGGAGAGTTAGGAGTGGAGGGAATGCACGGTCGAAGAGGCAGGTCTTCAGACCGGCCCTGAAGGAGGAAAGAAAGGAAGCGAGGCAAATGGATTGCGCGATGGAGTTCCAGAGTATGGGGGCAGAGAGGCTGAAGGCTCGGCCACAGAAGGTAGGGCGGTTCGGCCAGTGGACGTGCAGCAGGCCAGAGTCCGTTGGATGGAGGAGACGGGCTGATAGGGAGACAGCAATTCGGGGAGTTGGGCAGGGGTAAGGCCGTGAAAGGCTTTGAAAGTGAGTACGAGGAACTAAAATTAAATGCCATCTGTTGGTGGTTGGTGAGCCACTAAAATTGGTCGAGTGATGGAGTGACATTGTCGCGGAGCCAGTGCGGGAGAGTACATGAGCTGCAGATTTCTGTATGATCTGCAGCCTGTGAAAGGAGGAGTTAGGGAGGACGACGAGGAGAGAATTCCAGTAGTGGAGCCTAGAGGTAATGAAGGCGTCGATGAGTGTTTCGGCAGCATAGGCGGAGGGAGGGGGGGGGGGGGGGGGTGGCGGTGAGGTAGCATCGGAGTCTGGCAATGCTGCGGAGTTGGTGGAAGGAAACATGTTGGTCCAAGAGCATCATAAGAATTTCCATTGTAGCACTTCTTTGATGACCATATTTATTCAATTGTTCAGAAATTATGTATCTTTTGTTCTCTAGCTCAAAAATATACAGTAAACCTTGAAATAAATCTGCCATAACTTCCTATCTGATAGGACTTCGACTGTTTGTTTTGCCAAAGCATCACTCGATGGTCTTTGATCCCTGCACATTTTAACCTAGGTTTCAATAACAGAGTTACTTATTACCCTAACCCTTTGGAACCCATGATGCAGATCCCCTATAAGCTACTTCATCGACGACAACAACAAAACAACGTTATAACGCGTTCCTTGTAGGGAGGAACTGCAACGTTGCTTAACATTAATTGTTTCAGACCCGATCAGGGGTATGGGAAGGGAAGGGTGGAGACAAAGAGGGGGATTTGGCGTGACCGATGCGATCAGCGAGGGTGACGTTCTTGTGGCTGGATTTGAATGAGGCCAGGGAAGGCGTAGGTTCTGCGGGATGGAGATACAGGGGTTGGGAGCAGGGTTTGGCGAGCTAAATATTCGCTCGCCAAATGTGGGGCGGGTGTTTCGAGTGATGTGGGGAAGGCCGGAGCGTGCTGAGCGAAGGCGGTTATGGGGTCGCAGATATAGGGTGTGGCAAAGCCACGGAGGGGTTTGATGATGAGGACAAGAATCTGGAATTGAATCGTCTGGATGATTGAGAGCCAATGTAGAAGGGCGAGAATGGATAAGATGGGATAACGGATGTTGGAGCGGTAAATGACATCGATTGCACAGTTCACCATGGTCTGTAGCATAGGTAGGGAAGAAGTTGAAAGGCAAACAAGCAGGACAGTTGCGTAATCAAAGAAGGATATGAAGAAGCCACGAATGAGACATTCATCAACATGTGGGATGAGGTAGAGGTAGATTGAGCAATGCTGTGCATGTGACAGCTCGAGTCAGTACTTTGATGTAGGGTGTGCGTGGGGTGGAGATAGTTGAAGATCGGAGACTGTAGCTAGATATCTGATTACCTTGGTGAGGTTGAGTGAGCTACCATGCAGGTTGATGCTACCAGTGAATGATGCAAGAAAATGATGCCAATCAGCCAATCAGTAGCTCCGCTGTCGTGTTGAAATTCAACTGTAGAAAATAGATCTCATCCAGAACTTGATGCGTGGCAGACAGTCTATCAGGACAGTGGTAGGATTGCAGTCTGTGGTAGAGGCAGAGAGATAGAGTTCGGTGTCATGCGAGTATATGTATAATTTAACCTATGTCTACAGAAGAGCTCATCAAGAAGGGATTAAATGAAGGTTTTTAGGAAGAGAGTCCCAGAACTACGGGTCGTAGTGACTGAAAGCATTGCTACCGACAGTGGATTGGAGGACTCATATAACAAACCAGAGTCCAAATTCAGTAGAGAGGAAGCAATAGGTACTGTTGTGAGCAGAGAGGTGGTTTGAGAGGTAGGGGGCAGCAGAGGGGTGGAGAGATTTAAACACAAGAGTCAGGATCCTAAAGTCGATCCGCTCATTCCAGTGAATCATGAAGTCTGGCAATGACTCGGATAAATTTGGAGCTACTTCATGTTCTGTTGAGCATGCGTGCGGCATAGTTCTTTATGTGCTGTATTTTTTGAATGGTGATGGAGGGCAGACCGGCGAGGAGGGTGTTGGAGTAGCCCAGCCGAGAGGTAGCAAACGCATCGACCAGAGTTTCAGCAGCGACCAGAGTTTCATACGGTAATATCTCAACGCTAAAGCGTTGAGATATTACCGTATGTTGGGGGTAATGGACATTTGAGTGTCGAGCAGGATTCCGTGATGCCATATTGCCTTCGTAATGTGTGGAATGAGTGCATCCATAAAGGGTGATTATAGAAGCGCCTGAGCTTTGCAGGTTTTCTTCACAATCATTGGATGCAATTCTGCCGTAACAGAATCAATGACTTACTCACTGGTCACTTTGAAAGCATGGGTGTTGACCCATCTCTTCTTCATTTAATTCTGCTACACCCTAAACCCGATATTCTCCCTCATTCTCCTCCTGTTCAGATCTGAACACCATCCACTGGTCCAAGTACCTGAATTGCCAGCACCAACCATTCTTGATCCTCTCATCGAAAACGCATTTTATTAATGCGCTTTATTTTCATGTGATTGGCTGTTTATTCTCTTGTTTTTTGCTCAAATGCTTCCAATCCTAATCGCGCTTCGGTCACTTGTTTTTATTGATAGTCCTGCAGTCTGTAGTCACCTCAATTCCGTATTCCACAGAATCCAGTTGATATAAGAATTCCACTGGCCACATGGTCGCTGCCAATATAGAATCACGAGTTCATCAATCCAAGCTCGTTGATTGCATTGGCTAGTTTAATGAACTGACTTGCAAACGAATATTGTTAGATCTAAAACCATTGAGTTGAGGGACTCAACAGAAATTAACTTCACGATAGTTTGCTAATTAGCCTCATTCCAATCCTGGCCAAGAAACATATGTTGACAGTACAAAAAAATTCGGAGGTGTAGTAATGGTTTGCTTATTGGTAGGGAAGCGGTAGTGCAGTAGATGCCGTGGCTTGGCTTGTGATAAGATCGATGGTTTGTAGGCTGGGACGGTTGGTGTGTATAGTCTGGCACATGGCAATGTAGCTGGCGTGGAAGCCATTAATGCTGAGCTCTAAATATACGGAGGAATAACACTGATTTCCGTGTTGTTTCAATTTATAGTAAGCCGTACGATATTAGAGCGACCGTCATAAGTCACAAGGCTAAGGGTAAAATCTCTAACAAAAATTATGAAGCTCGATTGATGAGACGAGAAACCAGGAGAATATATGGAAAAATTATTACATGTAATCCAGAATGTGAAACTGAGCTCTAAGATCCTTGTACATTTTTTGTTTGGTCTCTGTTAGCATCCCGGTTGATGTAGAAGTGAGGCAAACCGGTAATGTTATATTGCTCAATGATATTTTTGGCAATGAGGTCGAAAGATTTAGTGGGACAGTTTGAGAAGCTCTTTCGAAGACCTGTCATACGTACGATGGCCTGAATGGCCTACTTCTGTGATGCAAAATTCTATTTGGCTGAACCCACTTTTGCTTTCGCACATTCTATTCTGTTCCTTTCCACTCTGAGAAGGGACGAAGTCCACTCGGGCCATTCTTGTCTCTGCTCAAGGGCAGTAAGATACCATTGCAAGTTAACGTTGTGTCTCGCACAACGTTGCAGACCCACCTCAGTTTGCTATCATTGAGCTCCGAATAATTCAACAGAAATGAATATTTAGTCACATTTGCAAAGTTTAGGACAAGATTGAGGTGTATTCGTCGGAAAGGAGAAACTGCTGCAGTGAGTCATGGCTCAAACAAGTTTGTGCAGAGCAGAAACTGCACAAAGAGAGTGATTAGTTGTATCTGAGGAATTGTTTTTGTTGATTAGGAGAAACTCCTGGCGACTCCGTAGTGAGGTACGTTGGAACGTATAGACGCCTGGTGTGGCTTCTGTCAGGGGCAAAGATGGCGCCTGTAGCGACATAAGTTTCCTTGATGAGGAAAGTGTTGATGTTTTAATCTCAATACGTTCTTGGATTGGGCGTGTTAGATTGTAAAGGGAATGGACATATTGTTAGCTAATGCAGAGGGCAGATTTGATCCGAAATGCTAAAGAAGTACTATAACAACAGCAAAATTAAATTGATAGAGTGCCTTTCATGTCGGGAGGATATCGCAGGAATTCAGGAGACGGTAACCTTGGATAACTAAATGTTCACATAGTGGTGTGGCGACAGATCAGATCAATGAGATCCTGGTGCAATAAACAATCAGGATGTGAGATGCGGTGGCAATTCACACATTTTAGCCTGAATCCCTGCGAACCCATTCCCCTTCACCCTTTACCTCTGGTCGTCTAGCTCCAGCCTCCTGCTTACATTCCTTGTGCCGTCCAACCATTCTGTTGAGTATAGCTTGCAGCCGCTACACTCAGCAGATCTGAAAGACTCTCACTCAATCACTCACTTTTGCCCCTTCACTCAAATCCCATCCGTTCCCTTTCGATCAAGTTTACATTCACCACCCTAAGGTTCGTTGTCAGTCTCCTCTATTACCAAGCGCACCGGGGCACTAACCCATGATTCCTGTGTAAATCTAAACCATTGTAGAGCCCGTATAAAACGCTGGATGAAGTCTCCCCAAATATCAACAATGATACTAATAATATTTGCATTTGATATGCAGCTTTTCACGTATTCTAGAAGTGGAGTCCTTTATCTCAGCAGGTTAGAGCACTCGTCTTGAAAACGTGAGACATGTGTTTCCAATTTTGCATAGTCACGGAGCAAGATTGGGCAAGTTTCTTTTCTCCACACGACTAATAATAAACGACCAAACATCTATACTGAATCGATCATTTAAATTCAGGACTGTTTGTGGAGACACTGCTGTGTTCTACTGCCTGCCGCATTTCGCCCACAAATATACAGTCAATTCAATTTGCAGTATATTCTTTTAATCAAGAAGAATGACAACAAAAACAACTTCAATTTATATAGCGCCCTCCATGCCGGACTGCGTCTGAGAGAGCTTCACAATAATGGATAACGGGAACGAGCCAAGGTCAGGCTAGAAAGGTGACCAAAGGCGCGGTCGAAGAGAATGTATTCTGCTGGGATCTGAAGGTGAGAAAAGAGGGGGCGAGGCGAAAGTAGTGAGGAAGGGAATTACAAATCCTCGGGACATAGTTACTGGATGCATGGCCACTGATGGTGGGACATGGAGGACGCGAGACATCGTGGAGCGAAGGCAACGGGAGATGGTTTGAGGAGAGAGGAGGTTAGCGAGACAGGGGGGAGCAGAGTATTTGAGTGATTTGAAGACAAGGGTGAAGACCCTCAAGTCTATCCTATCTGGAGCAGGGAGCCAGTGAAGTCTGGCAAGGACTGTGCTAATGGGGGAGCAAAATCTGCTGCGGGTGAGAATGTGGGTGGTAGTGTTCTGTATGAGCTGGACTGTGAATTGTGGAGGAGGGGAGACCGCCGAAGAGGGCATTGGAAACGGGGAAGTGGAATCACTTTGAGACACAGTGCAGCAGACGTTAAAAACCCGATATCAAATGCTAACCCTAATGATTAGTATTATTACGTCTCAAAGCGCGTCACATAATATACTGTAAAGTTAAGTGTCTAACTGTCTATGTTACAGTGGACCTGCTCGAAATTATTTGGAAGTTATGACATTAGCCGGATTGTGTTATACAAACGCAGGATTATTCTGATGCCTGAGCTGTGTTACATGCAGATAATCACGCCCGTCGTTAATCATTTCATGACAGAGATGATGATGTGCTGTTTTACGCCATCAAATGTAATAGCTAAACGGTCAGTCTCGGAGCAACATAGAATGATTCCTCACAGAAAGCAGTGAGGCTAATTGTATCTGTGTTTACTGTTGGAAGTTTTAGAGTCCGGTAGCTCAGTGTTGACCGCCACATACAAAACAACTAGGAGTAAAAAAAGGTTTGCTTTCTGAAGAGGATATCAATTAATCAATATCAATATATGTACATAGATTATTAAACATTGTTTTTTTAATATACACATATATATAAATGGATACATTTGTACCTTCTGCTCTCTGGGGAAATTTGTTGAATGGTCAGAAAGATTTATGCATCTAAATATGATGTGGAAATTTCTATTCGTGAACATGAATCGAATGATTTGAAGTGAAACTGCTCAGCCATGAGGCTGTTATGCGTTAGGTTCGGATACGAGTCCAAGACCACAGGGTGGATCAGATAGTGGACTTACATGTATCACCCACTAACTCGGGAGAGTATACTCCTCTGCTATTATGTTGTTGCTATCAGTGTACTTTATTCCGAACTAAATGGTATTGTTGTCACAATTGTTGGCACAATAGTTTCTCTAATTTTTTTCAGTGAATGTGCTGGCAATTGTAATCTTGTCCCGGTGAAGGTGTGGTCTCGCCAAAGTCGTCACCCTCTATATGGAGGCCATGGCCGTGGCAGAACTAATGGTTATTATCAACGATGTGATACTGAGTCGCATCAACAACATTTAGCTGCCCTTCTGCTTCTTGTCCTACACCACAGTTTGCAGCTTCAGATCTGTTCTGGTGATCGCTGCCACTCTATGTTCCATTTGGCTAACAGTCGCCTTCACCTTTGATCGCTATGTCGCCATTTGTTATCAGAAAATAAAGCACAGATATTGCTCTGTGAAAACGGCCAGTTAGTACAACACTGAGTGTACTCAGCTGTGTTCAACGCATTCCAAATTTGTTTTTTTATTCGCTTGTTATAGCTAAGTTACCAAAGTATTGCATTCTAAAACCCATTTTTCACACTTCATCGTACTGGAGATCATACGAATTTTTGATCCGTGTTTTCAATCCTGTGATAGTATCTGTTCTCCTTACCTTCGTCAACGCCCTGACTGTCAGACGCATTTTAGTGGCCAGCAGATCCCGTAGGAGAATCCGGGGTGACAGCAGTGGGAATAATCAGAATGATCCCGAGATGGAGAAACTGAGAAAATCCATAGTTTTGCTCTTTGCTATATCCGGCAGGTTTGCACGTTTCTGGTTGACAAGTGTTGAACATTCTTTAAAATGGTCAGTTACAAACTACGACCATCAAAATACAGACATTAAAACTGTATAGCGTCCAGCAAATTGGATACATGCTTCAGCTACTGAGCTCCTGTACAAACTCTTGTATCTATGTGTTGACTCATAGCAAATTTAGGGAAGAGATCAAGAAGATGCTAAAATGCCCGTTTGCTAATTAAAGTATTAATACTGAGACAGTTTGATAGTAAATGATTTCCACATCGCCAATGTCTGTTGCTGTTGCGTTTATTTTATCCAGTCCACAACTGTCTACTTGAGAATGGAAACCATGTCATGTTGGCATCACGTAGCTTCTACATTGTTTGAGATTGACGATGACGCCAAACATTATTAGCTAAAACTCTCCAAACCTGTGCGCCAGCTTGGCGTCAGGATCGACCCGAAACTTTCCTTCTTCCACGACATTTGCTCCCTCACAGTCGTCCACTTCCAACGGATCACCCGTCCTCGGCAATACATCATCCCAAAACATTGAGCATTTCAAGCCACCACAGGTTGTGTGGACGTTGCTGTGGGCAATTGGCTGCTGCATATCTTCCACAAAAACACAGTCAATTCATTTTACAGCGCAATCTGTGAAGCGCTTTGAGATGTCTATAAAATATGAAAAGCCGCTGTAACAAACGCAAGGATTATTAATATTCTTTCTGTTATTATTATTATTTCAAGCAGACCAATAACAAATGTCTCATTGCGCACAGGTTTCCACAGGAAGCAAAGCCTTGTATTTATACATCGCCCTCCATGCAGGCTAGCGACTAAGAGCGGATAGCATTTGCAGAAAAATGTACAAACAAATTGAATCTTTCCACAACACAAACTGGTCGGTCTGAACCAAGGGTTTGAATGGCGAATAAACACCAATCGCTTTCCTAGATTTTCGATTTCCATCTTTTGAGATGTACAAAATTTCGCTCGACCATCACCCAATCCTTGTGAAACAACGCTAAGCGATTACATGCCCAGTAAGAAAGAATGTAACAACTGGTTACAGTTTCGTTTAGGGGGGACATACTTGGTCAAAATTTACTTTTTAAAAACACCCATAATTGTCGCATTCTTACTATCTTTCCAGCTCATTCAATGGCTCACTCACTCAATGGTTCAAACTTACAGGAAGCAAGGGGCTTAGCGAGAGGAAGGGACGGTGGGATGAAGATCCAGAGTGTGGGGCCAGAGAAGCTGAAAATCCGGCCACCGTAGGGCGGGGTGAATAGAGCAAAATGCCCCTTTTTAACAAAGTGTTTTTTACAAGACTCTTTTGCAGACCTTCATGAAATGCATTTTGGAAAACCATATCAGTTACATAACTTCACCATATTGATACACACTCTGTGTAACTTCATCATAAATTTCCAGCAAGTTTGTCAGAAACGAGTTTGCTTCAATAAATCTCAGTTTGCTGTCCTTGATAAACTATTTATTTTCTGAGTGAAACAAAGTGTTCTTCTCAGACTATAGTTTGTGAAAAAAATTCTAACCAATGACATTAGGCTGATCGATTTGAAATAACTAAACCGTTGACCTCAAATTGCCAATCGTCTGTGACACCAACCCGGTGTCAAAGACGATTGGCACGTTGAGGTCACCGGTTTAGTTAATTGCACACTTACGTAACCTCAGTAATCTGTTTGGCATCCACTCAAAGATATAGGCTAATAAAGGACAGTCAAATCCATGTTTCGACCTGACCTGCCAGGATTCGAACACTCTTTCTAAGTGAAGATCTATCTTGTCCCTGATGATGCACTATAGAAGTTTGCCCACTACCGACTTTAGACCGACTTTAGACTACCAGGCTTCTCCTTCTGCCACTTTTTATACAAGGGAGTAACATTAGCTATCCTATCACTAAAGATCAGTTACAAATAATATGTAGGTAACGACTTTTATGTTTTAATTTTCAATTTCATGAATCTTAATGCGTTATAGAATCATAGAATTTTACGGCACAAAAGGAGGCTATTCGGCCCATCCAATCTGTGCCGGATCTTTGAAAAGAGCGATTCAATCCCACTGCCCTGCCCGCTCCCCATAGCCTAATAGACCCGTTCTCCCTAAATAAAGATCTAATTCCCTTTTAAAAGTTGTTATCGAATCAGCCTCCACCACCTTTTCAGGCAATGCATTCCAGATTCGAACAACTCGCTGAGTGAAACAAATTCTCCTCAGCTCCCCTCTACTTCGCCTTGAAACTATTTTAAATCTGTGACCACGAGTCACAGAATCACCCACGAGTGGAAATAGTTTTTCTCTATTTGCCCTGTCGAAACCCCTCATGATCTTATAAACCTCTATTAGGTCTCCCCTCAATATTCTCTGCTCCAGAGAGAACAACCCTAGCCTATCTAGCCTCTCCTCATAGCTGAAGTCCCTCAATCCTGGCACCATTCTAGTAAATCTTCGCTGTACCCTTTCCAATGCCTTCACATGCTTTCTGTAGTGTGGTGACAAGAATTGAACACAGTATTCCAGCTGAGGCCTCACCAAAGTCCTATAGAGGTTAGTCAGCACTTCCTGACTTTTGTACTCTATACCCCTATTTATAAAGCCTAGTATCCCATATGCCTTCTTAACAGCCTTGTCTACCTGTCCTGCCACCTTCAACGAGTCACTAGCACAAATCCCCAGGTCTCTCTGTTCCTTTACACCATTTAAAATTGTACTATCTAGCCTATATTGCCTCCCTTCATTTCTTCTCCCAAAATGCATCACCTCACACTTCTCTGCATTAATCTTCATCTGCCATGTGTCTACCCACTTTACCAATTTGTCTATATCCTCTTGCAGATGGCTACTACCCTCCTCATTGTTTACTATTCTCCCTAACTTAGTGTCATCTGCAAACTTGGAAACTGTACTCCGTACACCCAAGTCCAGATCATTGATGTAGATTACAAACAGCAATGGTCCCAAAACCGATCCCTGTGGCACACCGCTGCTCACTTCCCTCCAATCTGAAAAACAGCCGCTCACTACAACTCTCTGCTTTCTGTCTCGCAGCCAGTTGTGGATCCACTGTCCCTTTTACGCCATGGGCCTTTAATTTCATGATAAGTCTCACTTTGTCAAATGCCTTTTGAAAGTCCATGTAAACTACCTCAACTGCGTTACCATAATCCACCCATTCCGTTACCTCCTCAAAAAATTCTATCAGATTTGTAAGGCAAGATTTGCCTTTAACAAATCCATGTTGACTGTCCTTTATTAGCCTATAGCTTTCTAAGTGAAGATCTACCTTGTCCCTGATTATGGACTCTAGAAGTTTGCCCACTACCGACGTTAGACTGACTGGTCTGTAGTTACCAGGCTTGTTCTTCTGCCCCTTTTTATACAACGGAGTAACATTAGCTATCCTCCAGTCCTCTGGCACGACCCCTGTGTCCAAGGAAGATTGAAAGATCGTGGCCAGAGTCCCTGCTATTTGCTCCCGTGCCTCACTTAGTAACCTAGGGTGCATCCCATCCGGACCAGGTGACTTATCCACCTTGAGCGACGTCAACCTTTTTAGCACTTCCTCTCTGGTTATAATTATTCTATCCATTTCTCCTACCCTCTCCTCTAATACCATGGCATTGGCTGTATCATTTTCTTTTGTGAAGACAGAGGCGAATTACTCATTCAGTACATCAGCCATGCCCTCTGCCTCCACAATGAGATTTCCTCCTACGTCCCTAATTGGCCCCACCCTATCCTTGACCAACCTTTTACTCTTAATATGTTGGTAAAAAACCTTAGGGTTCCCCTTAATCTTACTCGCTAATTGTTTTTCATGCAGTCTCTTTGCACCTCTAACTTCCTTTTTTAGTTCTATCCTACACTTCCTATATTCTGCTTTGTTCCCTTCTGAATTTTGAGCCTGACACTTATCATAAGCCTCTTTTTTTTGTTTGATTTTGGCCCCGATTTCCTTAGTCATCCAGGGATGTTTGGATGCCTTACATTTCACCTTTGTGGGGATGCGTTTGACCTGTGCCTGAACTATCTCCTCTTTGAACGCTGCCCACTGCTCGTTAGTTGTCTTACCTGCCAATTTTTCTTTCCAATCCACCTTGGCTAGGTCCCACCTCAACTCATTGAAATTAGCCCTTTTCCAGTTGAGTGTCCTCACCATCGTTCCTTATCCTTTTCCATAATTATTCTGAATCTAACGATATTGTGGTCACTATTCCCTAGATGCTCACCTACAGAAACCTGTTGAACTTGCCCTACCTCATTTCCCAAAACTAGATCCAGCAATGCTTCTTTCCTCGTTGGACTGGAAACATACTGATCAAGAAATTTGTCCTGCACACACTTCAGGAATTCTTCTCCCTCCTTGCCCTTTACTCTACTATTCTGCCAGTCTATGTTGGGATAGTTGAAGTCACCCATTATCACTATTCTATTAGTTCTGCATTTCTCCGTGATACGCTTGCAGATCTGCTTGTCTATCTCCTCCCCACTGTTTGGTGGTCTATAGTATACCCCTAACAGTGTAACGGCACCTTTTTTAGTCCTCATTTCTAACCAGATAGATTCGGTTTTTAGTCCTTCTTCCACCTCGTTCATTTCTAAGGCAGTCACTGAGTCCTTAACTAAAATTGCCACCCCGCCCCCTTTCCTCCCTTCTCTATCCCTCCTGAATACATTATAACCAGGAATGTTCAACTCCCATTCCTGCCCATGCTGGAGCCAAGTCTCTATTACTGCTATAACATCATATCGCCTCGCAGCAACCTGAGCCTGCAGCTCACCAATTTTATTTCTCAAACTTCGTGCATTTACATACATGCACTCTAAGGCACAAATTACTTCCTCTGCAATTTTCTCCCGTCTTACCTTTACCCCTGTCCTCCTTATTACCCCTCCCGTATTTGAACTACTGATCAGTTTCCCACCCTCACCCCCCTGTATTAGTTTAAAGCCCCCACCACAAAACTCGACAACCTCCCTGCAAGGAGATTGGTTGCAGCCCTGTTCAGGTGTAACCCATCCATTTTGTACAGGTTCCACCTACCCCAGAATTGGTCCCAATTGTATAGGAACCAGAAACCCTCCTTTCTACACCACTTCTCCAGCCATGTATTGATGTGCCGTTATCGTCATTAAGTTTCTTCATTAAATGAGTTTTGAGACAAACAAGGGACTATTGTATTGTAACCTCACTACAAACATTGGCAGCAGTTCATTTCGCGACAAGATAGTTTCCCATTCACGTAACGATCCGCAATGTATTTTTTGGTCCATCACGTTACAACTCGACGCCAAAACTGATATCCTGGACTCGCACATCTATGTCGAAAATTCTCTACGAGTGACTTGTGTACTATATATTCCAAGAAATAATTTTCATTGTGTTTGATTAATTGGAATTGATGAAGCGCCACAGTGTGTACAGGGCGTTGAGGTCACTGCTGTTGAAGGTGATAACGCTTTCCACGAAGGATAATGCTGTCATACAATTCCAATATACTGCCTTACAGTACACCTGGCTGTGAAATGCTTATCAGACGCAAACGAGTAAAATAGTCATGGGTTAAATATACAGTTCGTGTGTATGTGTTTGTGTGTGCGTGTCTCTCCCTCTTTCTCTGTAACATATTTGACTCTGTAGCTGCCTCTAACTCTTTCTGTCTCTCTCTCTCATTTTGTGTGTGTGTCCATGTCGACACAAGTGTATGCATCTGTCCCAGTTTGTGCGTGAATCTGTGTGTGTGGCCACCTTGTGTGGGTGTGTGTGTGCGTGTCTCCCTCTTTAACACTTTCTCTTTAAATGTATCTATCTCTGTCTGTCTGTCGCTCTCTTTCACTCTGAGTGCATGTGTGTCTGTATGTGTGTGAGTGTCTGTGTGTCTGTGTGATGCATTGCATTTACGAAGTAGCTGTTAAACTGAGGTTCTGGCTGTCTGTCCATGCGGGTGCCACAATATCCCAGCTCCCATTTCAAATAGTGCCGGGAGATTCTGTAATTATCATGGCCAACAGTCCCACAGAAACAATTGATCACTCGCTTTATGGATGAATCTTACACTTTACTGTGCGCAACGTGTCTCTTGTATCTCGGAAGTACCGAAGCACTATTCCAATAATCAAACAGTAAAGCTGTTACATGAAAATAAGCTCTTGGTTACATCTTTTGGAGCTCATGTGGCTCAGTTGCGAGAGCACGCATCTTGCAATCTGGGTAAACCAGGCTGGAGAGATCTGTGTTCGAATCCTGGCAGGTCAGGTCGAAAACGTGGGCAAGTTTCCTTACCCCACACGTCTAATAGTAATTCCTCCGCCCAAAAAATACCACAATAGTAGAACTGGTCATTTCAATCCACGACTGGGACAATGCTGTGCGCAGGTGGCTGCGGCGATTCGCCACAAAAACGTATAGTCAATTCACTTGATAGTATACTCGGTGAAGCGCTATGGGACGTCGATAAGATGTGAAAAGCGCTATATCAAATTCAATGATTACTATTATACAATCGATCTGTAATCTATTGAGTTGGAAAGTTCGAAGCAAGGTCTGGTTGAGGTTGGCAAACTGTAAAGGCAGTTAGTAAAATGACGAAAAACGTAAGTCCAGTGGTAACATTCTGCTATTAAACTCCGGAGATTTATTTGGCGAGAACGGGTTTACGAGGTTATGTGGAGAGAGCTGGGGAGCGGGACTAAGTTGCTCATTTTAAAGAGCCAGCACAGACTCGATGGACCGAATAGACTCCTTTTGTGCAGTCATTTCTATGACACCTGATGCCAGATAATAATTCATTGGAAACAAAATGGATAATTTCAATCCAGGACACTGCTGTGCGCAATTTGCTACTGAGTTTCGCTCACAAATGTGTAATCGATTCACTTTACAGAATATGTGATGAGACACAGTCTCATCTATCGCTTGGAGACACTGTCCGATATTTATTAGTTACCAACAGAAAAGCTATAAAACAGCAAAATAACAGCTGACTCCATAGTTAACGTAAGGTGCACAGAGGCAAGTGGAGTAAAGGAAACTTGCTTCAGTCTTGCCGTCCCAGTACCCAAACCCAAGTCACTCGCTTGCGATCAGAGTGAGCTAACCACTGACCTACAGTTTGCTATGTATAGTAAAGACATACATATATGTTGTACATCTGTCTTTATCCTTCTCTACATATCTCACTATACATATACATATTGAATTGTAACTTGATGCAAATGCTGATACAATACACAGACATTTATACAATCAAAGTAATGTATTTCAATATTTTACTGCCAGTGAATTATTGATTTATACGTTTGTAGTGTATAAAGCTGTTAAAGCTTGAGGTTTTTAACTCATCCATCACAGTAAAACAGTATCGGAATCGGTTCATCTTTGTATGTATGTACAATTGTCTATAGTAACTGTTTATTTTGTTCAACAGATCTGCAGCTAACACCACTGGGTAAGCAAAACTACATCCCACTGACACTGACATCATCTGAGCCCGTAAATTTTATTCTAATAAAAAAACACTTTAATACATAGAGAAAGTGGGTCAGCAGAAAATTGCGGAATTTGAATATGCGATGACCACATAGCTTGGGGACTGATCACATCCCACTGATCACTCCTTCCCGGTCTCAGCGTGAGATTAACTGAGATTGAGAGAAAGACTGCGAGACAGACTGAGAGAGATGAGAGGGAAAGATTGAGAGTGACTGAGAGAGAAGGGAGGGAGCGATTGAGAGAGAGACAGAGAGAGTCTGAGCAAGAGAGATTGAGAAGAAGAGTGCAAGAGAGACTGAGAGAGAGTGTGTGAATGTCAATACCAGGATATACAGAGGGAAGGAAGGACATCCTTTCTGTCCGTTTTCTCTTTCTTTTGTCACATCGTTCACACTCACTGCTGTCTGATCAACTTTCACGAAATTTTCATCTTCACTCTGACACATACATATTTTTCATTTACCTTTATTACTCATTCGGAAAATGAGGGTTGGAATGGTTTGCATTGAAACAAACTACAGCCTTGACACCCGCACATATCTTATGGACATGAAAGGCACGATACAGATGTCATTTGTTATTGTTGAGACGAGAACAACTTGCACTTGTATAGCGTCCTCCACGCGGCAGCTCAGGGCTTGAAACATGACCAGTGTGAAAGAGACGTTGAGGCATCAGGCACTGGTTCATTGCAGTCTGTAAGGTAGAGACGGCTCTCCCAGCCAAGGCCAGAATTCACAAGGTTATATCGCATCTCATGTCAGTCTAGCAGGAAGTCGCTGCTGATTGGGTGAGCCAGGCAGTGATCAGCGTTGGCCTCAGTGGCTGGTGGAGCAGAATGCCGACTGATGGCCGGACAAACTCGGCCACATCCTGGGCCCATTACTCCAGTCGAAAAGAGAGAAATAGAGAAGGTAGCAAATGGACAGGTTCTGTTCCAGGGCTCAGAGGAAGCTGCGGAATCCATCCATTATTCCTGGATTGTAGTTACAAAAGAAAAGGAGCTCCTGTTTCCCCTCCTTTGTGTGAGCTGTGGACGCGTGGAAAGGCAGTGAGAGAATTAGTCTGTGAGGAGGCGGAATGAATCCCAACAATCCCAGTTCTCTGCACTGTACAATAATATTACACAAGGATTCTCTGATTCTGTTTTTTAGAGTTCGGTGAGACTTTGCATCAAGTAAATGGGGAGAAACTACCGACTGGTGTCAAAATAACCAGAGAGGAGACAAGGAGTAAATAGCAATGTCCCCCAACTCCACACTAATCCCTCCCTCCGTACATTTCTCATGCTGGATCTACTTTCGTTCCACAGAGTACTGATAGCAGCTTTCAAATTCGTTCTCACTGTAATTCCTAACTTCGATTGGAACAAAAGGGTCCAAAGTATCGAAGCATTCCTGCAGAGGTTAGGAGTGTGTTGAGGGGAGAGAAAGGAGAGATATAGAGGGGAACAGTGCCACTCATGAGCAGACGATGCCACAGCAACAAAATACACGAGCACAGTGTGTTTCATGTCCGGAGGACATCTCAAGACGCTGAAGTCAGGGTGTGGTCCCGAACCGGATAGCAGGGAAGGTGACCGAAGTCATAGTCAAAGAGGAGGGTATTGAGACGTGTCTTGAGGGAGGCGAGGCAGAGTAACTATGGGATGGAGGGAGCGAGGCGTAGGGATTGTGGAATGGAGGGAACGAGGCTGAAGAACTGTGGTATGGAGGTGGCGAGGCAGAGGGTCTCCAGGATGGAGTTCCAAAGTGTAGGGTGCAGGGATGGAACTGTGACAAGAGATGAAGAACAGGGACCTGATGAGATGTAGCCCAGTGACTGGCTCAATGGCCTTACCGATTAACGATGTGTGAAAGCGACTGGATTTGCAACAACAACCCTTAGGCCCCCCTCTGCGAGTGAGTAGCTGGGCTCTCAGGGTGGTTTGGGAGGAGCTTCAGGCAATCTGGGCACAGAATGCTCACCTTTCTAAGCAGATGGTGGAATAGATGAGACAGGTGGGAGGAACCCAATGCCCCACTCTTGGTCAGTGTCATCACCACGGCTCCAGCAGTGGTAACTGCAGCAGGTAACACACGGGTTAGAATAGAATAATAAGCCTTACATTTGACGCACCACCTAATCACTTTCAAACGTCTCCAAGCTATTCACAGGATACACTGTCAAGTAATTTGTCTGTATATTTTATGGTCAGACATACAGTGCGCCAAAATGATGTGGACACATGCATAACTACACGCGTACATACACACCACACACACACACATTCACGTACACACACGGAGCATTTGAGCAGGGAGTTTGTCGCGCTGTAGGGAGACGCTACTCTCTCAGACTCTCACCTAGTCATTGTTCATTAGCTTCTTCAAATTGTGCATCAGAGTCAGCTGGTGTGGAACAAATTGTGAATATAGAGTGTCCTGAAACTGGGGAAGGAGGGGGTACGGCCATCAAAGAGCGTTCAGAGGTTCACGATGGAGTGGCTGCCACTGATGGTGGAATTTAGATCATGAGGGACAAGTCATTTGAGTGGAGATAGTGGGTTGGGTGAGTAAACAGGTCGAAGAGGTGGCGAGAGAGAAAAACATCCTTCTCTTTAACGACAGCGCCATAGCAGATCATTTAGCTTCTGACAGTCGGCAGGTGTCTGGCGAGCTCTGTCCATTCAGCTCCTTGTACAGGACTCCGACTGCATCACTCGCACTATTTACCCTCGTCAGTCCCTGCAGCGAGAAGTCAGCTCAACCACACCACACACAGACACACAAACAATAACTCACTCATCTCACCCTCCTGGCACCAGTGAAGGCATCTACGAATGCACTTGATCTGACGCTTAGAACACGAAAACATCTCAAAGTGCTTTCAAGGGAATTGCTGTCATCAGGGTGAATTTTATTTTCCAAATAAGCAAATGCAGCAACCAGCTGTGAAGTGAATGAGCGATTTATTTAGGGAATTGTCAGTGAGGACACAGGGAGAGAGAGAGAAAAAACATCCTTCTCATTACAGCGGCATAGCAGATCATTTAACTTCTGACAGGAAGCGAGGTTTTACATATCAACAAAAGGACAGCGCCTCGCCCAATAAGGCTCTCTCTCCCACCAGCATCAGCCCATTGTATGAGCACAGAATACCCAGCATTGACCTCAGAGTCCAGAGCTTAAGTGACTGAGCCAAGCAACAGGACAATTACATTTTTAGAGCGCCTTTCATGTTGGTAGGACGTTCCAAGGCTCTGGACAGTCAGGGGTCAGGACTTGAGTATGGGATGGGGGGGAGGGGGAAGACTTAAGGAGACCTTTTTCTAGCCCACCCCACCTTATCCCCTCATGCGATTCTGATGATTCAGTGTGAAACCCCTCACCCAGTTACCTGTTCCACCACTGCACCGAGCGGCCACCCCTCCTCTGTTGCCTCCCGCTTGCTCCAGATGTACCCTTGCCGAGTTTTTATCTGTTCAGTCAAAACTTGAATCAGAGATTTATTCAGTTGCTTCAACGAGATGTTAAATCGTGGAGAAGTTTCAATTCCCTGTTAATTTAGAAGTTGTTGTAAAACGACAAGAATGGATACGAAGGACGTCCCACCAATCTGGAGTCATGAAACAGGCCTAAAAGGAGTCAAGGGACTGTGGGCTGGAGGTCTGACACATAGGGTCATGGCTACTGGACAAAAACAACTATTTTGTTATTACCTCCTTTAAGAAGCGCTCGTTTGTAATCTTGAAATTCTTGAGCCAGACGTAGGCCTCCATGGGCTGGTGTCAAATCGAGCTGGATTGTAGGAGGACTGCAGCAGCTCTTTACGGCTTTTCACCGATATGTAAGCTATCACATGGGGAAAAACATAAGAGAGTTACTGATACTCAGCCTCACCCTTGTTTTCAAATCCCTCCACTTCTCTGCAACCCCTACCTCTCTGACTTCCTCTCTCCTCAAACCAGCTCCCGTTGACTTCGCTCCACTGGGTCTGACCTCCTCCATGTCCCCCCCGAATCCTCTGCTCCACTCTCAGCGGCGTGCCTTCAGACACTATGCCGCGAGGCTCTGGAATTCCCTTCCTCACTACCTTCGCTTTCACCCTCTTTTCTCAGTTTCAGGTCCCAGCTGAAGACGTTTCTCTTCGACCGCGCCTTTGGTCACCTTTCTACTCCTGTCCCTGGCTCGGTCCTGGGATCCACTACTGTGAAGCGCTCTGAGACGCCGTCCAGCATAGAGGGCGCTGTATAAATCAAAGTTGTTGTCTCTGTTGCTCAGCTACACACACAGTAGCAATCTCATGAGTCTCCCATCAATTCATATCTATGGTTTTAGCTGGTGTAGAGTTATAGAGTTTAGTCATACATCCAGCAAATCTCATCACCTTGGAAAAACCATGGATCCAAGGTCAAATTCCTTGTCTGACATTGTTGTTCGTGCCACCAGAGACACAAAGAGACAAACACAGCTTTATAGCACCAGTGGGTGGCCATGTACAGCAACATGCGCCCATTGTCAATCATGTCCTGAAACACCAAGAGTAATGATTGCCCTCGCGCCCACCAACCCAAACCCTCTCCCCATTGCTGCCATCCTCTGGACAACTACACAAATCCAATCCAATAACATGGGCTGCAACTCACCATCTGGGACATGGAGAATAAGGCAGTCCTGCTTGGAACAGTAATGAACAGCATTGCAGAGTCTGAGTGTTTTCCCACAGCCTCTCTCACCATCTGAAAGCTGAGAGGTCAAGGAAAGGACCTGGGGCATTGAGCCACATTGATGGATTCCACCTTACACAGCGTTCCAGCGGGTTTGTTTCTTGAGGGAATATTATCAGACGTGAGGCGTAAGGAAACACTTTGCCGGGAATCGCACCCAGGTGAGAATTGAAAAGGAGGTAGCGGATGGCACGAAATATTGGTCACTTTCAAATAACTGATGAGCTCCAGTGCTGGCTGCCTGACCATCAAACATGCCTCTCCAATCGTCTCCACCTGCAACACAACAGAGAGAATCACATACCTCCTTCACTCCTGTCTGAAGCAGAGAGAAGCAAGCACACACTGAGACATAGAAGGCACTTTATATCAGATACACACTACACTAGCAGTGTGAAATAGGGTGACACACACACACACATAAACATACACACACACAAGAGTGAGAGACAGAGAAAGCTGCGTATGGTGAAACAGGAAGGCTTTACAAAGCGCGAAACAAGAGAGGATAGTCACAGAGAGACAGATAGGATACCGATACACACAGCGTCAGATACATGCCTCACTGACAGCCTAAAACAGAGATACGCGCACACCAGAGATAGAGACACACATCACACACACACACGATAGCGAGAGAGCCAAAGGACTGGACGTTGTGGCTGTACCTGTAGCTTGAAGCGCCGTAGCAGGCCGTAAGGGATGGCAGATTTCAGGACACAGGGTGGGATGGTGTAGTGCAGCCCCACGTGGAGTGGCTTGTGATTTGCCTGCGAATAAACCCCGCGTTACACAATCATTTAACACTGTCACAGCCGAGCTTTCCAACACAGAGATACACACGGTGCAGGGCATGTTACGTGTATTATAAGTCTGCTGGTTTGCGTTGTGTGTTGTGTGCGCGTGACTTACTGGATCTGTTTGGCTGGTCCTGAACACAGCTCTGGGATTTTCTGGGGCCGTGTCCCTCTGCACTGCGGCATGCGCCTCCCACGAGCGGGGGCTGCAGTGAAGGAGACGGACACGGCAGGCCTGGGGGCAAACAGCAAACAGGAACATTGCCTTTGCGAACGTGTAAATGTTACATTGGATCATTGGCACGGGACTCACTGTTGTAGCAAACTTGGCCATTTTCCTCATACAGTCCAGCGGCATCATTCCTGCAACACACACAGAGGCCACTTCATTCCAGCAGCTGTGTAACTGCATTATTTACCCCCGAGACAACAAGGGTCTCCACCTGGCACAGTGAGTCAATATACAGTGTGATGGTAACGGTGATGTACCAAATGCCAACATTCTTCTTTCTGCACGCCAGCCTCTGTTTACCTGGCAGGAGGTGGGAATCTGGTTGTTATTTGATTGAGGGATTGCTTTTGGGGGATAACGCGATTGCAAAGCCCTCCATGCCGGTCTCCCCTCCACCACAATCCACAACATCCAGCTTATCCAAATCTCTGCCGCCCGCATACTCACCCGCTCTAAGCTTCGCTCCCCCATTACCCCAGTCCTTGCCAGACTTCACTGGCTCCCTATCTCAGAGAGGATCGACTTCAAGATCCTCACCCTTGTTTTCAAATCCCTCCACTCCTCTGCACACGCCTATCTCTCTGATCTCCTCTCCCCCAACACAGCACCCGCTGCCTTCGCTCCTCTGGGTCTGGCCTCCTACATGTCCCCCGAATCCTCCGCTCCACCCTCGGCGGCCGTGCCTATAGCCACTACGCCCCGAGGCTCTGGATCTCCCTTCCTCACTCGATTCGCCTCGCCCCCTCTCTTCCCAGTTTCAGGTCACATTTGAAGACCTTTCTCTTCGACCGAGCATTTGGTTGCCTTCCTGCCCCAGACCCTGGCTCAGTCCCGGGATCCGCTATTGTGAAGTGCTCTGAGATGCCGTCCGGCGTGGAGGGCGCTATACAAATCGAAGTAGTTGTTGTTGTAATAAAATAAAAATATTAATTTATTAACTCACTCCACATCGCTTTTGTAGACACAAAGGAATGTGAGACACGGAGGACTTTGTGTGTCACTCTCTGTCTGTGAGTGTATCTCACACTATAAAGAGGACTTTTGTCTCTCTCTGTATGTATGTGACCCTCAGTAATATAAAATACACGAAGAGTCAGAGAGACCTGTATGACACAGAGAGAGACAGACCTCTCTACAGATATACTCTCACCGAGACACATACACACAGGCCTGACACAAACACACCGAGACACACGCACACACAGTCCTCTGTCTCTCTCTCACTGTCGCTCTCTCTCTCTGACACACAGTGAGAGGGAGACACACATACACATACAGGCCTCTGTCACACACAACTAGACATAGACACACTCATGACAACACTTCAGGTCCACCCAACACTCCAACAAACACACGAGGACACACACACATAGGGAGACACACACACAAACAGGAAGACACACACACACAGGGAAACACACAGGGAGACAGACACAAACACAGTGAGACACACACACACATACAGACATACACACACACACAGGGAGACATACACACACACAACAACAACAACAACAAATTACATTTATAGAGCGCCTTTCACGTCTGGAGGAATTTCCAAGGCGCTGCACAGGAGGCGTGTGACCCGAGCTGAGAGGGGAGTGGTTGGGAAGGGGTGAAACACGAAGGGGAGTTAAAAGAGTTCGGGGTGGAACAAAAGTCATGATCGAAGAGGAAAGTCTTCAAACCGGCCTTGAAAGAGGAAAGGGAAGAAACGAAACGGAGGGATTGAGGGATGGCATTCGATAGGGTGGGAGCGGAGAACCTGAAGGCCCGGCGTCCGATGGTGGGGCGGTTCGGGCGGGGTCTTGGAGCAGGCCGAGTCCTGTTGAACGGAGGGTCCGGGTGGGCTTGTAGGGTGAAAGTAAATCGGTTAAATAGGGAGGGGCAAGGCCGTGTAAAGCCTTGTAGGTGAGGACGAGAAACTTGAACTCGATCCTCTGGAGGATGGGGAGCCAGTGGAGACGGGCAAGGGTGGGGGTTATGTGGTCGCGAAGGCGGGTGCGGGATAGTACACGGGCTGTAGAGTTTTGAATGGCCTGCAGGCTGTGAATGGAGGAACTGGGGAGGCCGACGAGGAGAGAGTTTCCATATTCCAGCCGTGAGGTGATATATGCATGCACGAGTGTTTAGGCAGGGAGACACGCACACAGGGAGACACACACACATACAGAGAGAGAGACACACACACAGGGAGACACACACACATACACACACAGCGAGACACTCACACAGGGAGACACATACACACACACAGGAGACACACACACACAAAGGGAGACACACACACATACAGGGAGACACACACAGGGAGACACACACACACATACACACAGTGAGGCACATACAGGGAGACACACACACAGTGAGACACACACACACACAGGGCGACACACACACACACACACACACAGGGGGACACACACACACAGGCCCCTGTCTCTCTCTCTCTCTCTCGTTGTGAGTGTATCTCTGACCAGATCTCTCTCTCTCTCTCTCTCTCTCCCACCTTCTCTCTCTGTGTATCGCAGGATGTAAACAGACTATCTCTCTCTCCCTGACCGTCTGTAAATAAAATGTAATAGCTCGGTATTTCACTGTAATAAAATCAAAAATAATCCCACACAGGTCAGCCTCCACACCCATTACAGCAACAAACTCATTAACCGCTTCTCGCATGTTCACATCTATAATAAGTCACGGAAAAGCTAGAGAAAGTATGACAGCACTCTCTGACAAACCCTGTACTCATGAGTGGTCAAGATCCTTGCATAGGTTGTTGAATTCCTACCATTGATTCTATGCAGCTATAAGCTGACAACAGAGGCTGAATTGTCCCTCCTGTTTGTCCCTCCTCCCCACCAACCAACACCTGCCTTACCAGTAACAGATGAATTTCATTGGCTTGTAACAACATTGGTCATTCCAACTCCAGCGTTCGCCCACTGACTGGTCTGTCATTTCACACAGGTCAGTCAGCAGACTGTCGGGCTGACCCTGGCCCCAGTTGTAGTAGGTGTCCGCTTCCTGGTTGCTCCACTCCCAGTTGTAGAGCACACTGGGTCTGTGCAGGTCAATCCAAACCCCACTCCCATCGGCCAACTTGGCCAGAGCCTCCACCTTCTTCTGTGCCTTCTCGCTACTGATACTCACCAGATTCCCCTGGTGGTGGCTTTGGCAATAACAGCGAGCGCCAAACCACGTCTTCTTTTCATTGATGAGGAACAAAAGTCGCACTTTACCGAAGACTGTCGTGTCCCCACGTGGGGAGGTGGTGATGGGGAGGTGGTGTGGGTTAGGTTTTGAGTGCCAAATACCCACAATCAGCGTCATCACCATCATCATAACGAGTTAGTCACATTGCTGTTTGTGGGTACGCTGCTGTGCGCAATCGGCTGACGCATTTCATCCACAAAATACACATTTCATAGTGTATCCTGTGAAGCCGTTGGAGGCTTTCGATCTGAAATGTTCTCACCCCATCCTCGTTTGCAATCTCCTAAACCACTGCCAATCTGCCCAAATTCCTACACTCAGGAGGCTGCGGCTTGCTCCATGCCCCGACCTACCCATCCACCCCACCGTTGGCGGGCGAGCGTTTCGCCACTCTGCCCCAACCTGTGGAACTCCATGCCACGTATCCCTCCGCCTCGTCCCCTCGCTGGCCACTTTCAATTTCCTCCACCTCAAGACCCTCCTCTTTGACGGTCCCATCGGTCGCCACAAATCTCGCCCTCCACCTTCCAAGTCCCTGACCCCATCTCGGGTTTGAAACATTGACTGTCCAGTATTGGCATGTACTACTGGCGTGAACGGAGCTGTCCATACAAGGGTCATTTTGTTGTTTTTATCGTATCGATGATGTGATAAACCACAATATTAAATACAAGGATTACTTTATTGTATATTGGTGGTGACGTAAGAGGACTAGAGATTATTTAACATCACTGAGAAGATCCCCAAACAAACAAATACAAGTCCTGTCCTTGCCTGTGATCCTGATGTTGCCGCGAATTTATCTCTTGTCGCTCGCTGTAGAGGCTTTTTTGTGGGGGAAGGGGATCTGGGAGTTGGACGGGGAGAGACAGGAGAGGGTTTTGGTGTAGTAGGAGGGGAGCTGGGAGTTGGAGGAGAGGAGTCTGTGCTCTGGGGAAGCGCAGCTGGATCTGGAAAGAGCACAATTTCAAATAGTTGTTAAAACAAACAGAGGGGAGGTGAGGAGAAGTGTTTACAGGCAGCGATTTGTTGGGATATGTAATTGCGTTGCCGGAAAAGCTGGTGGAACCCTATTCGATAACAAATGTTAAGGGAGATGTGGCAGGTTATTTGGGGAGGACGGTGTTGCTAGGCTGAGGGGAGAAAGCGAGGAGGGAGAGTGTGATTGATTTGTCAGTTCTTCACAATGAACAGTCAAAGACAGGATAGGCCAAATGGATGAATACATTTTGTGCTGAGGCGCTGTAGAAATATAACTTTGTGGTTGAAGTTGTTGTATGATTCTATTATCCTATGAAATGGGAATGAGCGAGAAAGCAAATGTCTTTCAAGTGCTGTCCCAAAGCGAATCTCTTTCAACATGAAACTCTTTCATGGTTCATCTGGTCTCTCTCCTGTGTCTAAGCACTGGTGTAATTTGAGTAACCTGTCTGCTTGCTTCGGTTTACCTCGCAGTAAAGACTGGTGGATGGACACTTACCTGTGACACTGGGGGTCCCGGTATAGATGGCCTCGGGTGTCGCTCTTGGTGCCTCTGTGTTGATGGGACAAGAGCTGGGAGTTGAAGGAGGAGAGTCCGTGATCTTGGGAAGGGTGGGTGGATCTGAAAGATCAGAATTAGGAATGAGCAAGAGAGTTTGAAGTCAGGGATGAACTTTGTTGGTAGCTACCGTCAGAAATCCAGCCCATAACGGGCAGCCAATGGACACTGACCTGTTGCTGAGCGGGAGGTGGGCTCGGGGGTTGAGCTCTGTGATGGGGTGAAGGTGTCTCTGGTGGCTGTGGATGAGGTGGTTTCAGGAGCTGCTGTAGATGAAGCTGTCATTGGTGTCTTGTTCTCTATAAGTAAACACTTCGGAGTTACTGTTCCTGTTCAGGGTTCAGTTTGAATCTCTGATCCCACTTTCACACACACATTGTAAGTCGTCAGCAATAAACCACACACTATGATAGGTTGGAGACAAGGATTCCTGTAGCTCACTTGTTAGAGAATGAACCTCAGAACCAAGATTTTATTTTAAAAGAATTTGGTCACCTAAATCCACGACTGTTTGTGGGGATGATGTTGAGCACAATTGGCTGCTGCATTTCGCCCACATTAAACACAGCAACTGCTGTTCACAGTGAATCCCGTGAAGCGATTTGATGAATTGATACTGTATGAACTATAGTATAAGGATTATAATATTATTTTGTGGCACATTGAGGGTGAGATGGTTTGGGGGGAATCCTCCGGCCACTGGGGCTCGCTGTGACCGCAGGTTCCCGCCCCCCACTCGCCGTTCTCCCCCTGGTGTCAGTATCCGACAGGACCTCAGTGACCCAGCCCCACAACCAGAGCAACCGAGCGCACAGCAGAGAGACGCTGCCGACATCACATCTCACTCTGTCATGTTAGCAACACAATCATTACCTGTGTAACAGATGGAAGGGTAATTGTGGTGGCATTGAACATCAAACCACAGAGCAACAGACTTTATATTATTGATTACACGCACACAGGCTTGTTCGGATGTGTAACCATTCGGCTGCCCATCTCCCCAGTGGTTGTAATTGATTGTGTCTCCACTTGACCATTCCCAGCCGACCTCATTCATGTCATTATTGGACAGCCCGACCCAGGCTGATTCACCGTGACCACCCGGCTGATCAATGAGACTCTGTTCCTCTGGGCAACGGATGCTGGCCAGATCCGTGTAGTTAGCACGGCATTGATCCCGGGCTTCAGCCCAGTTTCTCCCCACATTGATCCTGCAATAATCTCTGTCCGTCGATTGGATGAAGAGAGATGGGTAGAGGAAAGAATAATAACAACTCTAATAATAACATGAAAAGTAATGATTGGATTTTATAAAGAGACTGATCTCTAAGAGCATTATGGAAAAATACTGTCAATTAATTTGTATATTATTTTTGGGAAAAAACCTTAGCAAATCAGCGACGTCCCACAAACAGTTGTGGATTAAGGGACCGAATTACTATAATATTTTTTTCAATGGAATTATTCCTCCCAGAAAGGTGATGTGCCAATGGAATAACAAGTAGGTTCGTACTTACTGCTAGATAAAGAGAGGCGTGTGTGTGAAATCAGGAAACGTGTCGTACATTTAGCCCCGACCGACACGGGAATCGAATCCAGGCTCTCTTGCTTGCAAGGCGAGAGGTCTTGCCACTGAGCTAAAGGAAGTCCCGAGTGAGTGACAGCTAGAGGGGAGGGGCTGGAGGGTACTGGTGGAGGGGCTAAAGGTAGGGGCTGAAGGGTACTGGTGGAGGCGGCCCCCATTATAGACGGGGGCCGCCAGTCCACAGGGAGCCCTGAGGCCCTGCATTGACCCAGCCTCATACCGGCAGCAACCGATGGTCACAACATTTCACAGCTTGTCCTGTGAAGCACTTCGTGACGTCTCGGAGACTGTTATATGGCACTGCGTCAAATACAAGGACAATTATATTATTATGAACCACATTTAGGCTGAGATGGTTTGGGGGGAATCCTCCGGTCACTGGGCGTCGCTGTGACCACAGGTTCTCGCCTCCCCTCCCAAAGTTTGTCCTGGTGTCAGTATCTGACAGCACCTGAGTGACCCAGCCTCACACCCACAGCAACCGAGCGCACAACAGGGAGACGCTCCCGAGATCACATCTCACTCTGTCATGTTAGCCATACAATAATTACCTGTGTAACAGATGAAACGGTGTTTGTAGTGGCATGGAACCATTTCCAACAGGTATGAAGTACTTTCAACCTGTTTGGATAAGGAGGTCTGTGAGGAGGTTGGACAAACCAACTCCATCAAGACCATTTTAATAGGAGATACAACTGTCCGAGGTATAGATAGGCGTTTTTGTGAACGGAAACGCGAATCTCGGAAGGTGTGTTGCCTACCAGGTGCCAGGGTTGAAGACTTGACTGAGCGGGTCCAGGAAATTCTGCTAGGGGAAGGGGAAAATCCACTTGTGGTGGTCCATGTTGGGACCCATGAAGTTGAGAGGAAAAGACCTGAGATGCTCCAGGGAGAGTACCAGAGACTAGGGAGTAAACTAAAAAGTGGAACTTCGAGAGTGGTGATCTCTGGGTTGCTTCCAGTGCCTCGAGCAAGCCAGTTCCAGAATGCTAGAATAAGGCACATCAATGCATGGCTGGAGAAGTGGTGTAGGAAGGAGGATTTCTGGTTCCTAGACCATTGGGACCAATTCTGGGGTACGTGGAACCTGTACAAAATGGATGGGTTACACCTGAACAGGGCTGGAACCAATCTCCTTGCAGGGAGGTTGTCGAGTTTTGTGGGGGGGGCTTTAAACTAATCCCGGGGGGTGAGGGTGGGAAACTGATCAGTAGTTCAAATACGGGAGGGGTAATAAAGAGGACAGGGGTAAAGGTAAGACGGGAGAAAAATGCAGAGGAAGTAATTTGTGCCTTAGAGTGCATGTATGTAAATGCACGAAGTTTGAGAAATAAAATTGGTGAGCTGCAGGCTCAGGTTGCTGCGAGGCGATATGATGTTATAGCAGTAACAGAGACTTGGCTCCAGCATGGGCAGGAATGGGAGTTGAACATTCCTGGTTATAACGTATTCAGGAGGGATAGAGAGGGGAGAAAAGGGGGCGGGGTGGCAATTTAAGTTACGGACTCAGTGACTGCCTTAGAAAGGAACGAGGTGGAAGAAGGACTAAAAACCGAATCTATCTGGTTAGAATTGAGGAATAAAAAAGGTGCAGTTACACTGTTAGGGTTATACTATAGACCACCAAATAGTGGGGAGGAGATAGACAAGCAGATCTGCAAGCGTATCACGGAGAAATGCAGAACTAATAGAGTAGTGATAATGGGTGACTTCAACTATCCCAACATAGACTGGCAGAATAGTAGAGTAAAGGGCAAGGAGGGAGAAGAATTCCTGAAGTGTGTGCAGGACAACTTTCTTGATCAGTATGTTTCCAGTCCAACGAGGAAAGAAGCATTGCTTGATCTAGTTTTGGGAAATGAGGTAGGGCAAGTTCAACAGGTTTCTGTAGGTGAGCATCTAGGGAATAGTGACCACAATATCGTTAGATTCAGAATAATTATGGAAAGGGATAAGGAACGATCACAGGTGAGGACACTCAACTGGAAAAGGGCTAATTTCAATGAGTTGAGGTGGGACCTAGCCAAGGTGGATTGGAAAGAAAAATTGGCAGGTAAGACAACTAACGAGCAGTGGGCAGCGTTCAAAGAGGAGATAGTTCAGGCACAGGTCAAAAGCATCCCCACAAAGGTGAAATGTAAGGCATCCAAACCTCGCTGGATGAGTAAGGAATTCGGGGCCAAAATCAAACAAAAAAAAGAGGCTTATTATAAGTGTCAGGCTCAAAATTCAGAAGCGAACAAAGCAGAATATAGGAAGTGTAGGATAGAACTAAAAAAGGAAGTTAGAGGGGCAAAGAGACTGCATGAAAAACAATTAGCGAGTAAGATTAAGGGGAACCCTAAGGTTTTTTACCAACATATTAAGAGTAAAAGGTTGGTCAAGGAGAGGGTGGGGCCAATTAGGGACCTAGGAGGAAATCTCATTGTGGAAGCAGAGGGCATGGCTGATGTACTGAATGAGTACTTCGCCTGTTTCTTCACAAAAGAAAAGGATACAGCCAATGCCATGGTATTAGAGGAGAGGGTAGGAGAAATGGATAGAATAATTATAACCAGAGAGGAAGTGCTAAAAAGGTTGACGTCGCTCAAGGTGGATAAGTCACCTGGTCCGGATGGGATGCACCCTAGGTTACTAAGTGAGGCACGGGAGCAAATAGCAGGGACTCTGGCCACGATCTTTCAATCTTCCTTGGACACAGGGGTCGTGCCAGAGGACTGGAGGATAGCTAATGTTACTCCCTTGTATAAAAAGGGGCAGAATGACAAGCCTGGTAACTACAGACCAGTCAGTCTAACGTCGGTAGTGGGCAAACTTCTAGAGTCCATAATCAGGGACAAGGTAGATCTTCACTTAGAAAGATATAGGCTAACAAAGGACAGTCAACATGGATTTGTTAAAGGCAAATCTTGCCTTACAAATCTGATATAATTTTTGGATGAGGTAACGGAATGGATGGATAATGGTAGCGCAGTTGATGTAGTTTACATGGACTTTCAAAAGGCATTTGACAAAGTGCCACATGAGAGACTTATTATGAAATTAAAGGCCCATGGCGTAAAAGGACAGTGGCAGCGTGGATCCACAACTGGCCTCGAGACAGAAAGCAGAGAGTAGTAGTGAGCGGCTGTTTTTCAGATTGGAGGGAAGTGAGCAGTGGTGTGCCACAGGGATCGGTTTTGGGACCATTGCTGTTTGTAATCTACATCAATGATCTGGAATTGGGTGTACGGAGTACAGTTTCCAAGTTTGCAGATGACACTAAGTTAGGGAGAATAGTAAACAATGAGGAGGATAGTAGCCATCTGCAAGAGGATATAGACAAATTGGTAAAGTGGGCAGACACATGGCAGATGAAGGTTAATGCAGAGAAGTGTGAGGTGATGCATTTTGGGAGAAGAAATGAAGGGAGGCAATATAGGCTAGATAGTAAAATTTTAAATGGTGTAAAGGAACAGAGAGACCTGGGGATTTGTGTTAGTGACTCGTTGAAGGTGGCATGACAGGTAGACAAGGCTGTTAAGAAGGCATATGGGATACTAGGCTTTATAAATAGGGGTACAGAGTACAAAAGTCAGGAAGTGCTGACTAACCTCTATAGGACTTTGGTGAGGCCTCAGCTGGAAAACTGTGTTCAATTCTGGTCACCACACTACAGAAAGGACATGAAGGCATTGGAAAGGGTACAAATAAGATTTACTAGGATGGTGCCAGGATTGAGGGACTTCAGCTATGAGGAGAGGCTAGATAGGCTAGGGTTATTCTCTCTGGAGCAGAGAAGATTGAGGGGAGACCTAATAGAGGTTTATAAGATCATGAGGGGTTTCGACAGGGCAAATAGAGAAAAACTATTTCCACTCGTGGGTGAATCTGTGACTCGTGGTCACAGATTTAAAATAGTTTCAAGGCGCAGTAGAGGGGAGCTGAGGAGAACTTTTTTCACTCAGCGAGTTGTTCGAATCTGGAATGCATTGCCTGAAAAGGTGGTGGAGGCTGATTCGATAACAACTTTTAAAAGGGAATTAGATCTTTATTTAGGGTGAACGGGTCTATTAGGCTATGGGGATCGGGCAGGGCGGTGGGATTGAATCGCTCTTTTCAAAGAGCCGGCACAGACTAGATGGGCCGAATGGCCTCCTTTTGTGCCGTAAAATTCTATGATTCTATGAATATCAGCCCATTTATCATCAGCCGCTACAACATTATACACATTGACACAGACTGGTCCAGATGTGTAACCATTCGGGTCCACATCTACCCAATTTGTATAACTGATGGCTCCACGTGACCATTTCCAGCCGGCCTCAGTTTGGTCATTATTGTACAGCCCGATCCAGATCTCTTCACCTTGACCACCCATTGGATTAATGAGACTCTGTTCCTCTGGACTCTAGATCCTGACCAGATCTGTGTAGTGAGAGCGGCAGCGATCTTGGGCTGCATCCCAGCCTTTCTTTTCGTTGATCCTGTGATACTCTCTGTCCGGGAACAGGCTGATCTGGGACCGAGCTTGCAAGAGAAGATATTATTGTTATAATAATAATTTATTTTAATAATAATAATCATAATCCTTGCATCTTATGGAGCTCATGCATCTCAGTGGTTAGAGTTCTTGCTTTACAAGCTTGAGACCTGTGTTCGAATCCACGCAGATCAGAATGAAACCTTGTGCAAGTTTCCTTACTCCACGTGCCTGATAATAATTCATCCAAGAAAACAAAGTAAAAAAACAATTGGTCATTTGAATCCACGACCGTTTGTGGCACGCTGCTGTGCGCAATTGACTACACATTTCGCCCACAAATATACAGCCAATTCACTTTACTGAATATTCTGTGAAGCGCTTTGAGACGTCGATAGGAATTGGAAAGCACTATATCAAAGGTTTATTATTATTACATAGATCCTTATCGTGTCTTTGAAACGTCTCTAACTTCTTCACCGAATATTACAAAATAATATAATATTAAAAAGTGGAATGTGTTTAAGGCCAAATGCACACAGGCAACAACAACCACAGAAGTACACGTGTATAGACAGAGCATTTTACGTCAGGGGGACGTTCCAAGGCGCTGGTTAGACACTGTGTCAGATCCAAGCTGGGGATGGTAGGGTGGTGGAAAGTGGACGGGAGGTATGGAAAGGGGGAGTAGGAGTTCCTGATAGTACCATCAAAGAAGAAAGTTTGAAGCAGGTCTTGAAGGAGTCCAGGGAAGTGTCGAGGCGGATGGACTGCGGGATGGAGTTCCAGAAGTTGGGTGCAGAGTGGCTGAAGACTCGACCACCGATATTGAGGTGGGTGGGTTCGGGGATGTGGAGCAGGTCACAGACGGTTGAAAGGTGGGGGAGGGCAGGTTGGAAAGCGATCCGCAGGTCAAAGATGTAGGGTGGGGCAAGGTTGTGGAGGGGTTTAAATGCGAGGACCAGAGACTTGAATTTGATCATCTGGATGACGTGGAGACAATGGCGTCGGGCGAGGATGTGGTCACGGAGTTTGGAATGGTACAGGACATGGGCAACAGTTTTCTGGATCATCTGCTGCCTTTGGAGGGAGGAATTGGGAAGGCCGACAAGCTTGGCACTTGCATAGTCGAACAGTGTTCCTACAAACAAATCGCGGATCGAGCGACCAGTTCACAAGATTTGTTTTCGAAAGGGATTATTACGATTTTCGTCATGACCAGGAATTGAACCCGGGTCGTTGCCAAGCGAGCACTCTCAACACTGAGTTACGGGATAGTGGTGGGGAGAGGAGTGAACACAGTGGGTGTGGTGTGGGCGAGGGGGAGTGTAAGCGGGGAGGCGTACGATGCCTCCAATCATGGACATCAATACACACTGATAGCACCTCAAAGTCACTCAGAGAGGAGACATTTGATAACTCATTGTCTGGTCGAACTCCCTCCTTGAGTGGCTCCACTAAACTGTGAACAGGGCAAGCAAACGTTAGTCCATGTAGCGCAGTGGTTAGAGCAGTCACTTGCCTTACAAGCGGGAGACCTATGTTCGAATCCAGGTAGGTCAGTTCAGGGAAAAGCCTTGGCAAAGATTCCTTACTCCACACATACGCCTAATAAGTATCCCTCCAAAAAAAAACCACAATAATAAAATTGGGAAACGTGACAATTGCTCTATCAAATGCAAGGACTGCAACTATTATTATTATTATTGATTATTATAAACAGTAGGAGCCACCTACAAGGCTCGAGAGAGAGGGTGATTTCAAAGCAAAATAAAGTTGGAATGTCAGTGAAGTGGGGAAATTGTCTGACCTGGATCCAACAGCAATATCAGAAGAAATACGACCCTCATTTTGATCGCATGTTGAGAGAATAACGGCTTCTGTAATATAAGCGTCATAGGGTGTGAGAGAGAGGGAGAGAGGGATCAAGGGAGAGGAGGGAGGGAGAGTTTGACATTGAGAGATGCAGAGAGGTACCGTGAGGATGAGACAGAGACTGGGAGGGCGAGGGAGAGATAGAGAGAGTGAGAGACGGAGAGAGGTGGAGAGTTTGCGAGAGAGAGGGGGACAGGGAGAGAGATAGAGAGAGAATGAAAGACTAAGAGAGATATTGCGAAAGATAGGGAGAGATGGAGAGTAGGAGATAGAGTGATATGGAGAACAGAGCTAACGAGAGCGAATCAGATAGGGAGGCAGGGCAATGGAAAGACGTGGAGTGCGAGGAAGGGAAGGAGAGAAGGGAGGCAGTGTGAGAGAGAGAGCGAGAGAGACAGAGACATAGTACAATATGAGAACCAACATACATTTAAAAATAACTAACCTTATATCAACTCAAGGCAACTCAAATCAAAATAATAGTTTGTTAGGGTTTGACAAACAGAGCGTGAGAGAGACAGATAGGTAAAGAGATAGTGTATTATAATAATAATAATAATAATAATAATACTCCTAACAACTAAAGGAGAAGGCAGTTTCACTCTCCTGGTTTTCCGTCAGATGTAACATACTGAATCGTATCATGGAACAAATCAACAGCTAATTATATACAGCAGTGTCCCACAAACAGTAGTGGATTAAAACAACCCGTTTAGTTCCTCTTTTTTCTCTTGAGGGATTATTCTCAGGCGTGTGCAGTAAGGAAACTTGCTCAAGTTTTCGCGCTGACCTGGCTCATAAGGCGAGTGATCTAACCAATGAGCTACAGGTGTGCGTGTGTGTGTGTAAGGGTGGGGGGAAAGAGTAAGAGTCCGTGCCACATATCCACACAAAATAAAACATGATTGTTCACATCACCGACCAAATCAATAGAAGCCTTTGCCTAGAAAACAGTCACTACAGTTCACAATAAAACCCTGAAGCACCGACCCACACACGCACAGCACCTGCATCGTTACGATGATCGAGCAAACAATGTTGATCCTTTCTCCCTCCGCGGCTGCGCAATACAACATCAGTCTTGAGGTGGGGGCTCGGGAGTTCGGGGGAATCACAATCTACCGATCCACAGACTCACCCACCAGACTTCCTCACTCTCTATTCTCCCCGGGGCTGTGTTCATGTGGGTAAGTGTGCCAAGTCTCGATATGCATAAACATGCAAATTCCAGCTGGCCACCACCGTGCAAGAGTAATAACGTAGGGATATTTTCGAAATATGGGAATGACAGGCCTTTGTCTTTGTCTCTGACTCTTAATTCCTGCTATTGCAAATGTGCGGTGAATGGAGTGAGTTAGTGCGGGGTTTGTTGGGGGGTTGGTTGGGGGTGTTGCGCGGACGTGATGGAATGGGTAAGTAAGTGCAAGGAGATGGCTTTGATCGGAGAGTGTAAGGGACTAGGGTGGGTGAGTGTAATAGGATGGGGTCCGTGGTTGGGTGTAAATGAATGGAGTAGGCGGTTAGGTATAAGGCGATGTGGTGGGCGATTGGGTATAAGGGGTGATGTAGCTGTTTGTATGTAAGATGATGGGGTGGATGGGTGTAATGGGATGTGGTGGGCGGCTGTGAAGGGATGGGGTGCGTGGGTGGTTTGATGTAGGGGGATGGTGTGGGTGGTTTTGAAGATTTTGAAGACCCCTCAGTAATTTGCACGACATCACTCCCATCCTTGCCGGAATCCACTGGCTCCCCTTCTCCCAGAGGGTTGAATTCAAGATCTTCGTCCTCGCTTTGAAGGCCATTCAAGGCCTTTTCCCCGCCTATCTCTCACAACTTTTTTCTTCCTATCAACCATCCACTCCACTCAGCAGGATCTGGCCTGCTCCACATTCCCCCCTCGCCCCCCCCTTAACGCCATTGGTGGTCGGGCTTTCAGCTTCTCTGCCCCACGCTCTGGAACTCCATCCCGCAATCCCTTCGCCTCGCTCCCTCCCTTTCCTCCTTTAAGGCCGGTCTCAAGACCTACCTGTTTGACCGCATCTTCTGATCCCCTCCTAACTCTCCCCTCCACGCCTCTCCTCGTCATCTTCCACGTATTCCCAACCATGCTCCCACAGCTTGCTCGGGTCCGGACCGAACTGTTCAGTGGCTTGGGACGCCCCCTCTACGTGAAAGTCTCTCTATAAATGTAATTTTGTTGTTTGGGAACAGAGAAGATATTTGCTATGCTCGAGACATGCGCAGCAGTCATCTGTAGACTGTTCTTACTCACATAACAGTTGTGTGTGTGTGTTTGTCTCTGTTTGAGTAAGCAAAATGGTCTCCTTGTTTGTGTACAATCGACAGTTATTTCCTGAGGAATGCTTTGACGTCTTTGGTGGGATGGATGACAATCCAAATAGCGTTTTACTCTGCCTCTAATCTGTTAATCTGGTAATAAATAAATAACCAACAACTAAGAACTTTGAAGCAGTAAATGCATTCGGTTGTCTAACCCCCCCTCTCCGTTATTCCTTCTCTACCCTTCTTTCTCTTCGCCCTCCTCGCCTACTGTCCCTGCTCGACCCTCCGACCGCTTCCCTTTGAACCAGTTTTGGAATCATCCGTCGGGCTCACCGTGTCACTCGGCGCTGGCTGTCCAACAGCAGCCACACCAAGTGCCCTGTGCCCCACCATCACCGCCAGGCCCACCGGACACAAAGCCGGGGGGTCAACCTCTACTCCCTTATCCAGATCCCTACCCTCCCGCCGACCATCCCAATCCCCCCTCACAACCCTCGGCCAATTGCTTTATCCGCACCGGCCTCCAAAATGTCCGCTCTGTCTGCAACCAGACCCTGGTCATCAACGACCTCATCCTTGATGAGAACGTTGACATCATGGCCCTGACGGAGAGTTGGATCACCCCAGGCGACACTTTCCCCCTTGTTGAAGCCACACAACCCAACTGCACATTCCACCATGCCCCTCGACCCAACCGTCGTGGTGGTGGCGTAGCCCTCATTTCAAAGTCATCCCTCGCCCTATCCCCCTACTCCTACGGTTCATTCCCTTCTTTTGAACAGCTCACCCTCTCTCACTCATCCCACAATTCCTTCAAACTCCTATAAGTTTATCGCCCCCCCAAACGCTCCCCAATTTGATTTCAGATTTTTCTTCACATTTAACTTCCCTTTGTACCTCCTCTGATCGCCTCATTATTCTTGGCAACTTCAACCTCCATTTCACCCCCTCCTGCCCCATTTCCTCTGAATTCTCCTCCTTCAACGACTTTCCTCCCACCTCAACCTTCAAGGCACAGTCCTTGACTGGTTCCACTTTTATTTGACACACCGTTTCATTTTGTTTCTTCCAATGATATTTCTTCAAGACCAGGCACAGTGTCACAAGGCGTCCCTCAGGGCTCTGTCCTAGGTCCCCTCCTTTTCACCCTTTACACGCTCCCTCTGGGCGACGTCATCCGCAGACATGGGGTAAATTTCCACATTTATGCGGATGACACCCAGTTGTAACTTTCTGCCTCATCCCTCATCCCCCAGACGATCGATGTTCTGACAGCATGTCTGTCCGACATCGAATCGTGGACGAGGGACAACGTTTTGCAATTGAACGTGAATAAGACCGAGGCGCTCCTGATTTGCTCAAGCTAGCGCTTCCGCACATCGGGCGCTGCCAGCCTTAACATCCAAGGCTGCACTCTCCACCTCACAAAGCCAATCAGGAACCTCGGCATCATGTTCGATCAAAAACGTTCCTTCCTCCCCCACATCCGCGCCTTGACCGGCACCGCCTATTTCCATCTGCGCAACATTGCCAGGCTCCGCAACTATCTTACCCCCCGCGCTGCCGAAACACTTGTGCATGCTTACATCACCTCACGGCTGGACTAAGGAAATTCTCTCCACGTCGGCCTCCCCAGTTCCTCCATTCATAGGCTGCAGGCCATCCAAAGCTCTGCAGCCCGTGTACTATCCCGCACCCGCCTCCGCGACCACATAAACCCCACCCTCGCCCGTCTCCACTGGCTCCCCATCCTCCAGAGGAACGAATTTAAGACACTCCTCGTCACTTTCAAGGCCTTACACGGCCTTGCCCCATCCTATTTAACCAATCTACTTTCCCCCTACAAGCCCACCCGGACCCTGCGTTCAACAGGACTTGGCCTGCTCCAAGCCCCCCGCCCGAACCGCCCCACCATCGGAGGCCGGGCCTTCAGTTTCTCCGCTCCCACCCTATGGAATACCATCCCACCAGTCCCTCCGTCTCGTTTCTTCCCTTTCCTCTTTCAAGGTCGGTTTGAAGACTTTCCTCTTCGACCGTGCCTTTTGTTCCACCCCGAATTTTTCAATCTCCCCTTCGTGTCTCACCCCTTCCCAAACACTCCCTCCCAGCTCGAGTCATACGCCTCCTGTTCAGCGCCTTGGGACGTCATCCCGACGTGAAAGGCGCTCTTTACATGTAATTTGTTGTTGTTGTTGTTGTTGTCTATGCACAGCAATAACTAATAATAAACTCGCAGTTCCACAACTTTATTGAATATTCTAATAATAATAAACCTTAAATTTACATAGCGCTTTCCACATCTTATCCACATATTCAAAGCGCTTCACAGAACACAACAACGTCTCAAGGTAGGGACCAGAGCAAGTGGGGAGTGGTCACGGTAGGGAGCAGAAAAAAAAGAGATGGGATGTTGGTCTTCATCTCAATCGACTGGATTATAATGGTGAGGAAATGATGCTTCAAATAAATTTTACCGTTTTTTGGACAGACCCCATCCAGAAACTTTGTTCAGTTTTGGGGTGATATTGTTGATATTTTGTTAACCAAAAAAAATGATAATAGATTCGTCATTTCAATCGAGGACTGTTTGTGGGATACTGCTTTGCACAATTGGCTGCCACATCAAATTAGCGAGGGACACAGGGGCAAAGTTAAGCGGCTGTTGTTGAGGTACAGAGCAGTAATGATCATACAGAATGATGGAAAAAGCATGAATGGCCAACTCCTGTGATAATGTTTCTCTGTTGCTACGATTGTGTTTTGCAATGTGTCAATATTTCCATGTTTTCGTATTTCCAGTGCTTTGCATTTCTATGCTTTTGTGTTTCTTTGATGTTGTGTCAATGTAATTTTAGTGTAGTAAATATCAGATTTCACTGGCACAGAAATGTTATTGCGGACAGTGTCTTAGACTATCTTTACAAGAATCATCAACAACAACAACAACTTCGATTTAAATATTGCACTTCACGCCGGACGGCGTCTCAGAACGCTTAATACATACATAATGACACATACATCTCAGAACCCAACAATACACAACCTCAACAGGGACGTTGAATATATTTTTGTCAGAATGCAAAATATATGTCGTATCATTGAGATGGGGGAACAATCAAACCTTTCTCTGGCATCTCACTGCACACCAAGCAGGAAATCAATCATTTTAGTTTGTGTCAATTCCGTTCAGTAGATTTAAAGGACCCTTCCAACAAACGCCAGTAGGAAGCATATAATGTTAATAAATAATAATCCGTAAACTGATATAGTGCTTTCCACATCCTATCGATTTCTCAAAGCATATCATAGAAAACAATAGCGTCCCATGGTGGGGAATAGAGCAGGGGTAGGGGGGAGGGAGAAGATAAAAGGGAAGAAAGTGGAAAAGAGGTAGGGACCAGAGCGGGGGTGCGGGTGGGTGGGGGATTGGGGTTAGTGGTTGGGGGAGGACAATAGGAATATTGACTGTATATGTGTGGGAGAAACGCTGCTGACGATTTGCACACAACAGTGTCCCACAAATAGTCATGGAAGTGAGGCCAGCGAAGAAGGGGGGAAAGAGGACAATGGGAGGAGCTGGTTAGGGGAAAGGAGAAGGTTGCAGAAGGAGAGCAGAAAACTGACTGTGTATTTGTGGGTGAAATAGTTCACAGAATCCTACTGCACAAATGCACAAAGGTAGGCCATTTGGCCCATCGATTCCGTGCCAACTGTTTGAAAAGAGCAACTCAATCCCACACCCAACCCTCTCTCTCTCTCTCTTTATCTCTCCCCATAACCGTAAAAACCTGTCCACCGCCAATCAACATCTACCTCTCTTTTAAAAGTTGTTATTGAATTGGCCTCCACCAACTATTCAGGGAATGTATTTCTAGATTCAATCAACTCACTGAGTGAAAACACTTAACTCTGAGAGTCCAATGTGCTTTCACCTAAGTCTTGGTCTCATCCCACATGTCTGTCCACCAGTGCCACCCAATTCAAAGAAGCGTAACAAACATCTGCCGACCAGTGGCTCACTAAGCCATTATTGAACCATTTTTACAATATTTACCTACATAATGTAAATATTAATCTTGATAACATTTTAAATCCCAGTTTTCCCGGCTCCCTGTTCAATTACACAATCAAATGCTTCTGAACTGTTAAGAAGCCAAAGGTAGTTACTATTTGCTGCCACATTGGATTGAAAAGAACATCCAGAAACCGCAAATCTAGCAGGGGACCAGTGTGCAGAAGTTTTAAAATTAACGGGGAAACAGTTTGGTTGATCATGTCTCTTACACAAACTGACAAACACACAACGACTGTCTGTCTCTCGCACACACACAAACACACACACAAACTCACAGTGACGCACTATCTCTCTCACACACACACAAAATGACAGACTCTCTCTCACACACACACAAACAATCTCACAGATTTGCTCTCTCTCTCTCTCTCACACACACACACAAAATGACAGACTCTCTCTCACACACACACAAACAATCTCACAGATTTTCTCTCTCTCTCTCTCTCTCACACACACACGTAAAGAAACTGACAGACTCTCTTTCACACACCCAAGCAAACTCACAGACTGTATCGCTCTCTCTCTCACACACAAACAAACTCACAGACTATCTCTCTCTCTCTCTCTCTCTCTCTCTCTCACACGCACACACACACAGAAACACATAGAGAAATCCACACGTACGTTTTAAAGCAGGAAACTAGCAGCAGCTCAGCTGGGATCTGACAGCATTCGCCACAGTAACCCTTTACTCTCCAAAATAACATTATGGAGCCTTAGCAATCTACATCACCAGGATTATGTCATTGATAATGTGTGATCGATTTATTTTTCGATATGTAAAGATGAGGTATTTGATAGGCCAGTAATTATAACACGAAATCCCTCAGGAATGATCATTTTACTTTTCTCAATTCCACCCCCCGCAGGCTGCAGGTAATTCAGAAACCTTTGGCCCGTGCCCTCTACCGTTCCAAACTCTGTGACCCCTTCTCCCCCATCCCCGCCAGACTCCCTGCCTCCCCAGCATCCAGAGGATCTAAATCAAGTAGAGCATAGTTTCTTGGAACAGGTTGAATGTTGTACATCATGCCCTGCTTAATTATTAAAACGCCTGCTTTGGAACTGGCTCATATTAGGATTTTGGATGATTCTTTGGTTTGTTTCCTGTATTATAGTTGTTGGTTCCTCGGTGTCTCTTTGATGAACGAAGGCACATGTCGCTGGTGAGAAACCTGGCTGTATTGGCATCATCTATTTGTTTGAAACAAGAAACCCAGTCATCACCCTGCAATACCTGCTCAAAGCATTGGTGGAGTAAAGAGTCCTTGCATCCAAGTCAGTCTTTTAATTAGAAACTGTGAAGGACAAATATTGACGTTGCAGTTTTCCTGCAAATAACAATGTCATAATCTTGTCATAGCCTATTTCTCACTTATTCAATTGACACTTATTGTGGGACAGTGCTGTGCTCAATAGGCTGGTGCATTTCAACTCCCCCAAAACAATAAATTGAATAAATTCACTTTACCGTATTGAGATGCCTTCCGGCGTGGTAGTCGCTACATTAATCTAAGTTGTTGTTGTTGTTGTTGTTGTTGTTATTGCGTTCAGCGCTTTCAGAAAATTAGAAGACGTGAAAAGCGCTGTATCACATGCAAGGTTGATTAATTGCGCCCTGCCTGGAAAAAGGGATGACCCCTGTATCACTAAAACATAAATAACCAAATCAAAAACCGTTGATTACCAATCTTTATAATAATTTTAAAATTGTCATAATTTATCCCTAATATTTTTGAACGTTGTTTTCATCTATCAATGTATCGTGTCAAAATACGCTTCACCATTCATTTGTCCATGACGCTTGTAACTCGGTAGTTAGACTGATCAGCTTGCATATATTTTTTCACTCAGCGAGTTGTTCGAATCTGGAATGCATTGCCTGAAAAGGTGGTGGAGGCTGATTCGATAACAACTTTTAAAAGGGAATTAGATCTTTATTTAGGGAGAACTGGTCTATTAGGCTATGGGGAGCGGGCAGGGCAGTGGGATTGAATCGCTCTTTTCAAAGAGCCGGCACAGACTAGATGGGCCGAATGGCCTCCTTTTGTGCCGTAAAATTCTATGATTCTATGATATGAAAGACTTGAGTTTATTTCCAGGCAGGGCGCAACACTATAAGAATGTCCTTACTTGACTGGCATGATATTAATCCAATGACAAAATGATAATATATTGTTGATTGCAATCTACGGTTATTGAAGGGCATTGCCCTTTGCAATTGGCTGTCATATTTTGCCCATAAAGTAGCAGTTAGTTCAATTTGCGACATATTCTTTTAAAGGCTTGGGAACATCTACGTGATGAGAAAAGCGCCATATCAAATTCAAGGATTATTAAATGCTGTAAGTGCGTATGATATATCGAATGAAAAAGTGATCAATAGATATATGAACAAACAGAGTGACTCTGATATTTGACTCTGGTATCAATTTCCTTGATTTAACTTGATGACTTTATAAAGATTCTACCCCAGAATGAGCCCCTACATTCTAATTTATCTTCAGTACACAACATTGGCAAGTCTGGTTTAACAGGCCTGCACCATGTATTTTAGGCCTAGTCTCTCTGTATCACATTTGGTCTTGATAAAATAGGCCTTGCCTCTTTACAACATGCTCTTTCTCTGTATAATAGGCTTGGTGACTGTAATAGACCTGGTATTGATATCTTGTTCTATATTTAATAGATGTTTGCTCTGTATAGATGCCCGTGTCTCTAGAGACATGGCCTTGCCTCGGCTTATGGAAGGCTCCGCTCAGAATGTCATCATTGGCTGCCTGCAGCTGGTCTGCTATCAGTGAGCCAATAATTCATGTTTCAGTATTTAGATAGGAAAGTAGGCAGCAGATCGTTTATAATCGGATAATTCTGGATCTCCTTCCTCTGTGTGAGACAAGATGAATTTCCTCAGACAGGATGTGCTACAATAGTGAACCCAGTGATCAGCGATCCGAAGGCCTAGCAACCTGGTGTGAAAACATCTTTCAGAATGCGATGAGTAACGCCTGCTCAAGTGAATATCAGAAGGAAATTATTCTGGAAGAAGCACAAATTAACGAGTCACTGATAAGTACATATACAACGCTTGATCTTAATGATTTTGGTATCATTATATGCCTGAGTACTCTCCAACGCATTACTTGACTTCTCAGTTGATCAGTACATAGGCTTGTTCCTTTCACAGTTACCAGTCTGTTTCTCTATTGGTGACACTGACTCAGATTGGGTTCACTGCTGGATTGGCATCTATATGGTGAAATGGGCAATGGTTGTTCCCAGCAATTTATTATTTGTATTGAACAGCTTCTTGGAACAAGTTAAGGTTTGTACTTAATGTGATGCCGAATTTTGAATACTTGTTTACAATTCTGAGTATTATCTGAGTGGCATCTGATAGGGTGACTAATTTGAGCCTATATTCTCTGAAATATAGAAGAGTTAGAGGGGTTCCTATGGTAACATATAAGATTATTAAAGGGCAAGATAAAGTCGGTAGTGGGAGATTGTTTCCCCTAGTAGGAGAATGTAAATCTAGGGTTCACAGTCTTCAAGTCAGGGGTCAGCCCTTTCGCACTGAGTAGAGAAAAATGCAATGAATGTAATTATGTTATTGTTGTTGTTGAAGGTACCAGAAATGTCAAGGTGGAAAAGAAGACAAAGGGAACCCTGATTGCAAATGAACAGGATGCGGAGAAACTCAGGGAATGTGAAATCATGAATCTGCTTTTTTTTCAGAACAGTGCATTCAGGGACGGACGCATTAAATTATCTGGACACAATTCGTTTCTTGAGTTTGTGCAACTGAAAACAATACAACACAATTCAGAGGCTTAGTGACCATTTTATATTTATTGAAGTCGATTTGTATAACAGTCATGATTTACAACGTGAATGTAAATTCGATAGCATGTCCAAAGTAGAAATCTCCCTGCCAAGGAGAGTGCTAATAACCAGGCTGATACACTACACAATCAGTACACCATGACAGTGTAACACTAGTTGTTTAATCTCTTACGTGTACACCATGGCAGTGTAACACTAGTTGTTTAATCACTTACCTGTACACACAATGCTGACATGTTCTTTGTGGTGACAGTCATGCTTCCCCCATGGCGAAAAGGCGCATTCCCTAAGAGTGGATTCCTTTGCTGAACATCTCACTTCATCCATCCAAATTGGCTCTGAGGCTCTCCCGCAAGTGGCAGCTGCTGTTACAGTGACTGTTGTTCCACATCCCAGCTGTTTGCACACAACATCCGCCTCTACTGATCCGCAGGAGTCATCACAAACCGTCCCCCAGGATCCATTGTGGTAAATCTCTACTCTCCCAGCACATGAACTAGCACCGTCGATACGTCTGATCTGATCATCTTCTGTTGAAAACACAACAACGTTTATTTCAAGCAAAACATGCATTCTGTTACATAGTTTAAAGAAGTGATCCACTAAAGCCGGGGAAATGTGCTGAGCAAAGATTTAGCAGATTAAGTCAAGTCATTAGCTCTTTTGCTGCACAATGCTTACAGAGGATCACAGCATAGAAGAAACCGAAATACATATTACCAACAATAACAATATTGATGATCATGCTTACAATGATGACAATAATGAGAACAAGAAACCTTGCATTTGAAATAGCGATTCTCGCGTCTTCTAGATTGTGCCACATAGCACTTCATGAAATACAATGTAAAGTTAATTGACCGTATTTTTGTGGGTGAAATACTGACAAAATTGAACATAATTATTATAATGTTAATAATGGTACTAGTAACTATTGTATTTGACGCAGCACAACATAGCGTGCTTCAAAATTCTGAAAAAGCTCATAGAACGATATCTCAATCAAAATAAATATCAATTACGTCAATGAGAAAGGTAACATAATGCACTCAGCAGTGTCTCAGAAACAGAAACGGTTTAATCAATCAATTCAAAAAACAATTACTCTTTTACTTATTGAAGTGACCAAGGGCCCAGAACGACACAGACTAATTGAGTAACGACCGGATGATCGTTAAAATATCGCACTGAAATCTAAATAATTGGAATTCGTTCACTCACTTGAACACTGCAATCCAACATCGCTTGTGTTCCTAGTTGATTCGTTTAGCCTGGATGGCTTGCACTGCAACATACGTGAATCATTTCCTTGACATTGAACATCTTTCCGCCATGGGGACCGCCCACCTTCTGTGTATATCGGGGAGGTATAGGCTATTATAGCAGGACCACAGGCCAGTTGTCGAAAGACCACGTTTGCATCATTTAAATGCCAGAACTGATCCCGCACTCTCTGCCAGTGTCCGCTATGGTAAATCTCTACTGTCCCAGAGCAGGAACTGTCACCATTCACCAATCTGATATGTTTGTGATCTGTTGCAAAGAAAAGGAGAATATAAAATGTAGGAAAAGCACAACATGGGTGTGAAATACTATTCAGCAGCAGTCTATTAATTGTAACGCAATATAATAATCACCCTTGCATTTGATATTCGCTTCTCACGTCTTCTGGACGTCTCAAAGCGGTTCAAGGAAAATTTACTGCAAAGTGACTCTATATTTGCGAGTGAAACGCGGTAGCCATTTTCCACAACAGCGTCTCCGCCAGCAATCGTGGGTTCAGTAACCAAATTTTTCTCTTCGTTTATTTTAGGTGTAAGGAAATTTGCCCAAGGTTTCGTCGTGCGCGGAATTTAATTCTAGTATATCATTTGTAAGGCAAATGCTCTAACCACTTAGCTATAGGAGTCCACTGTGTGTGTGTGTGACATTTCATTCGATAAAAATTATCAATGTTTAGGCAGTCACATGTGACATTTATCAGTAAAATGCTCTTACCTGAACAAACAACTCCACCATCACGGTTGTTGCTGGAGAATGAATTCCCTGTGGAATGTGGACAGTTCCATATGTGCGTCTCATTTCCCACACACTGAACATTATTGATCCAAACAGGTCCGGTGCCTTTCCCGTACTGGGAAGAGTTGTAGACGGAAATAGCAGAGCCACAGTTCAGCTGGCGACAGACGATATCGCCATTTAACATGTTCCAGGAATCATCCAGCAACCTGCCCCAGGTGGCGTCATGATAAATCTCCACTCTCCCATCACAGCGGCTCTCACCGTCCTCTAACTGTAAAGGCCACTGTTTGCCTTCAATGATACAAATCGACAATTACTCAATCGAACCATATGAGAACTGAAGGCAGAGACCATAGAGGTTCTACGCGGTGAGGAACTGACAGTTAAAAGTTAACAATCTGCTTGATATAATGATATAGGACGCTTCATTATAACGGAGAAAATACAATAATCTCCCAGTATGACATCAGGCCACATCCCAGCAAACAGATGCAATACAGTTGATGTAACAGGGAATGAAGGACACTAAAAATCCGTAACAACATGGAAATATTCAAAACATTCACTGCATGTACAGCAAAACAACCTAATCGTGAGAAAACTAAACGAGTTTAAATTGTGAGACTATGTTCCTGATCAGCACAAAACTTCAATGTTGGACAGAAGAATATACTGCAGTATCTCACGAGGCTATGCTGCACTGAAATGTTTTGCAATAAGATATTTAATATATTTTAGAGATTTGGGTTCAAGAGTTTTATTTTCAAAATACAAGGAAGGTTGCGATTTGGATTGTGGTCAGTTTCAGAGATTCTTCAACAAAGTGGTAGCAACATTCAATAGTGGGACGGCGTCTCAGAACACAAGTTACAGAACAAAACAACAATACATATCCATAAATGTTATTCATAATACATTAATATATTTACGTACATAACATAGAGGACGTAGTTTAAGAAACAAAAGTAGTGAAATGCAACGGCTCAAATATTTTTCCGTTACTGGCTTTATCCTAAAAAACACAGTGACTACTCTTTACATTATATTCTGTGAAGCAGTGTGAGAGATCCCAATAATACGGATTAAAATTATTATTATTTCTCTCACCCGAACATATCACAGTCACGTCATGATCATGTGTGCAGCTGAACTCCTCCCAGTATGACGCAGGACATTTCCACATCTGGGACCCGTTGCCAACACAATTAAACTGAGTTTTTCAGATAAGCCCTTTAGCTTCCCCATACTGTCCCCCAGGACCAGTTGACAATGCGAACCCACAATCGAGTTGTCTGCAGAGCACATTTATTCCTGTAAATCCCAATAATAATCTCAGATGGTTCCTAGTTTATCTCTTTGCTGCAACTCAACTCTGCCAGAGCAGCTGTTCGTTCCACCGATTAATCTGGTTGAACGGTGTTCTGTTGTGAAAGAATTAAATAAATTACACATTACCTATTGGTAATACAGTACAAGTCAAACGCGATTAGGGATTGGTGATATACAGAAATATTAGTTACAGATACGAAACCGATCACGGATGAAAACCAGGATCAGAAATTTATTGGCAGATACCTACAGATAGACTAATTTCCGTTGACACGGTAATTGTTGCGTACGGTAAATATTCCCTTGCATTATTCTCAGTTTATGCCGAACCTGGCATTTTAGAATGAAGGCCCAAATCATGTTAAAATAAACTCTTCTGTGCAATGGGTCAAGGTGGATGAGGAGACACAGCACCTGAAGTATAATGGAGGTGAGGTGGTGATGGATGTTTGTGGAAGGGTGAGTGCTCTCTGTTGGGGATAGCAAGTCAGCAGAGACAGTGCCGCGCTGACATGAACGAGCTGAAACTTTAAGCTAAAATAATGTTGCCTAATAGGATGAGTGGAGCTAATATTTGATGTTTAATGGTGGATCTGAGAGGTTGAGGGGAGCCTACATAGGCTCTTTAATGTGGTATCAGATGGTGAGTAGAGGCAGTAACTGCTGCGGAATGGGTGGGATGATGGTATATGTGCTGGTGAGCAAGGTCAGCTACAGCTATGTAATGCAGTTTCTTAGTGGTTGCGAAGCGATGGAAAAGCTTTGTCACCTATACTGAATCACGAGTTGTTCAGTTTACACAGAGATATCTGTTGGTCCTATTTTCCTTCCGAATTTTAACCATTTGTTTCCACAAACAAAATAGCGCAGAATCAAACAGACAAAGCACAATATGCTTTAGACATGTGAGTGTCAATAAGATACATGCCAAGACTTTACTAAAGGCTGTACCTGAACAGAAAATGCCACCGTCTCTCTCGTGTCCACAGTGGGGCTTGCCAATAACAGACCCCAATCCTTCTCCATACCGAGCATCGTCAGATATCGATGAAGCACTTCCACATTGCAAACGCCTGCAAATATTTCCTGCCATATCCATGTTAAGGGAATATCCACACACTGGTCCCCCAGGCATCGTTGATGTACAGTCTGTACTCTACCCGCACAGCGGCTATTTCCATTCACCAATCTTGGAGGTTGATTTCCTGACAGTTAAATAAAATGTATGACTTTCATGGATATATTCAAGGTTATATACACAATTAAAATATAACAGCAACTAACAGTTCCCTGTATATAGAACCACCCTTTCAGGGAAGTGTACCAGATGCCATACTACCATACGCAATAGTATATAAAATTGCATAACAAAAGAAAATTTTAATATGTTTGTAAATTTTAAATAGTTGCCTAAAAAAAAAAAAAAACATCATTTGATTCAACAATCGATTTTCATTGAGTCACACTATGCTTGCTGGTGGAATACTATAAATTCTACAGAAGGATAATCTGAAAATCGCAGTGGCTAAATTTGCAGCTGACAAAAAAAAAAATATATTCTCATGTTGAACTGAAAAAGATTGGTTACAAGACGATTTCTACCCATCTGGGATTTAGTAATATGGTAATCGATGTGGAGAAATATAAAGAGCTTCATACTGGGATAACAAATCCTGGAAGACAATATGAATTGAACTGATGTTGATATGTATATAACATGAAAGATGTCGCCTTGTGGTAATTGGCAATAAATTGAAGCTCTCCCAACAATGCTCCATGTCAATGAGTAAAGCAAACAGATGTATCAAAAGAGCAATAGCGAACTGAGATAATGCTGTAGACATGCCACTATTTAAATCATTTATGAGACTATATACTAGGAGTAGAATTATGTAGTACAAAAAAAGGTACAAGCGAAATCTAGGAGATACAGAGGATAGCTACTAAATTGTTTTAGGGAATGGAGCTACTGGACTGGACGAACAACAGCAACTCATTATGTTGGGCATGAAAAGATGGACAGGTGACATGATTTCGATCTTTAAGTTTCTAAACAGTCTAGCCAATGTACATCAACCAAAACATCAACGTCGATTTATATAGTACCCAGCACCCCGGACGGCGTCTCATAGCAATTCACAACAACGCATCCCGGAACAGAGCCAGGCGCAGGGTTAGATAGGTTACCACAGGCGCGATCCAAGAGAAAGTTCTGCAACTGGGACTTGAAACTGGGAAGAGAGGGGGCGAGGCGAAGGGAGTGGGGAAGGGAGTTCCAGAACCTTGGGGCGTACTTGCTCTAGTCACGGCCACCGAGGGCGGAGTGGAGAATTCGGGAGAAAAAGAGGCCAGACAATTTGGAGTGAATGCAACGTTTGTTGGTTTGCGGAGACAGGAGGTCGGGGAGGTAGGGTGGTGCAGCGGATTGGAGGGATTTGAACACAAGGGATTTAAAACAAATTAAAGCAGACTTCTGCAAATTTCCCAGACAAGACCATTGGGTTTGGCTGCCATTGAAGGTGCGGAAAGGGTGGTAGTGGGGAGGGTGGGGAGGTGGGGGGATAAATATGAACCAAATATCCAAAGCTGTACGGATGTGAAAATGCTGGAGTCATATAAATGAAAATGGGCCATTGAACAACAACAACAACAACAAATTACATTTCTAGAGCGCCTTTCACGTCGGGAGGACGTCTCAAGGCGCTGCACAGGAGGCGTGTGACCCGAGCTGGGAGGGGAGTATTTGGGAAGGAGTGAAACACGAAGGAGAGGTAAAAGAGTTCGGGGTGGAACAAAAGGCACGATCGAAGAGGAAGGTCTTCAAACCGGCCTTGAAAGAGGAAAGGGAAGAGACGAAACGGAGGGATTTAGGGATGGCGTTCCATAGGGTGGCAGCGGAGAAACTGAAAGCCCGGCCTACGATGGTGGGGCGGTTCGGGCGGGGGGCTTGAAGCAGGCCATGTCCTGTTGAACGGATGTTCCGGGTGGGCGTAAAGGAGGAGAGTAGATCGGTTAAATAGGTTGTGGGCAAGGCCGTGTAAGGCCTTGTAGGTGAGGACGAGGATCTTGAACTCGTTCCTCTGGAGGATGGGGAGCCAGTGGAGACGGGCGAGGGTGGGGTTATTTGGTCGCGGAGGCGGGTGCGGGACAGTACACGGGCTGCAGAGTTTTGGATGGCCTGCAGCCTGTGAATGGAGGAACTGGGGAGGCCGACGAGGAGAGAATTTCCGTAGTGCAGCCGTGAGGTGATGTATGCATGCACGAGTGTTTCGGCATCGCGGAGGGAAAGATAGTTGCGGAGCCTGGCAATGTTGCGAAGGTGGAAATAAGCGGTGCCGGTCAAGGCGCGGATGTGGGGAAGGAAGGAATGTTTTTGATCGAACATGATGCCGAGGTTCCTGATTGGCTTTGTGAGGTGGAGAGTGCAGCCTTAGATATTGAGGCTGGCAGCGCCCGATGAGCGGAGGCGCTGGCTTGAGCCAATCAGGAGGGCCTCGGTCTTACTCACTTTCAATTGAAAAAAGTTGTCCCTCGTCCACGACTCGATGCCGGACAGACATGCTGTCAGAACATCCATAGTCTGGGGGTTGAGGGATGTGGCAGAAAGGTACAACTGGGTGTCGTCCGCATACATGTGGAAATTTACCCCATGTTTGCGGACGACGTCGCCCAGAGGGAGCGTGTAAAGGGTGAAAAGGAGGGGACCGAGGCAGAGCCCTGAGGAACGCCGTGTGAAACTGTGCGGGGGTTTGAAGAAAAACCGTTGGACGAAACGTAATGTAAACGGTGGGTCAAGTAAGAGTTGAACCAGTCAAGGACTGTGCCTTGAAGGTTGAGGTGGGAGGAAAGACGTTGAAGGAGGATGGTGTGATCGACTGTGTCCAACGCAGCAGACAGGTCAAGGAGGACGAGGAGGGAGAGGGAGCCCCGGTCACAGGCAGTTAGGATGTCATTTGTGACCTAGACCAGGGCAGGTCTTTGCTGTGGATAGGGCGGAAATCTGATTGGAGGGGTTCATGAAGTGAGTGAGTTGAAAGGAAAGAGCGGAGGGATCCTGCGATTTTCTTCAATGAGGCATTAAACAATATATTTAAGGACACATTAATCGTTTCAACATATTTCAGTAGCAGCCTGAAAGCGTGCCTGATTGAAGGCGTCAATCGTCTGAATGGATGAACAGGGAATAGTTGAACAAGAAAATCAAATTCGAGCTGCGCTGTTTGTGGGTGTATGCGTTTCGGGGTGGTGGGGGGTGGTGGGGGGTGGTGGTGGGGGGAAGTTGGGGGGGAGGTGTGGTGGCTGCGAGTCCCTGCAGACTAGTGATTTGATAATAATAAATGGACATATTGTTGGGATTGAAACTGTGGTTCACCGAAAGCGTGAGAAATTAAAGATTATCAGGGAAAGACTTACTTCAGCAATTGAGATTGGCATAACCGGAGGGTGAACCCAGGAGTGTGAGAAATCCGAGGAATCTCACATGACGCTGGGATCACAGGTGTGTGGCCAGGAGCGAAGACTCCAGCGCACTGAGGGACTTTTTCTCACAGCAGATTCCCTTGAGACAATCCCTGCCGTGTAATAGCGGCCTGGTGGGGTGGAGGCATCTGTCAGTGTGAAGAGAGACATTATCTGCTGTTATACTGGGGCATTGATAGTAATAATAATAATCATTGCATTTTGATACAGCGTGTATTACGTCTTATCAACGTCTGAAAGCGCTTCATACAATATATTGTGAAGTGAATTCACTGTATATTTGCGGGCGACGCGTGGCAGCAGATTGCGCACAGCAGTGGCCGACAAAGAATCGTGGATTTAAATGACCCATTTTAGTCTTGTGTTTTTGTTTAGAGGGATTATAATTAGGCATGTGGAAGATGGAAACTTGCCCACGGTTTCAACATGATTTGCTTTGTTTCGAACAAAAGACTCACCCTTGTAAGGCGAGTGCTGTAAACACTGAGCTACACTAGCTCTACAAGGAGACAATGAGACAAGGTGAACATGGGCAATTCCTGCAGTGTCGTGTGGGTATGAGATGGTGAAGAGAGATAACACGTGTTGTGCAATGAGGGCCCAAGGTATTGATAAGCAGATATTACCTGCTAGGGTCTGAGCGTGTGCAACGAAGTGGCAGTCATGGAGCTGTGTGCACCTGTGTGTGCGCGCTGCTGTGTGTATTTGTATAGATTCACAAATTGGGTTGGAGGCTGAGCGTCTGATGTTTTATCTAAGAAGAAACACTGGTCACACTACCCTGATGACACATTTTTTATTTCAGTACTTTTTAGTTTCTTTCTAAAAATAAATTGATTGAAAGAGTGAAGTTTCTGAAAGGAACAGAAGGAAAAATTGGAGGAGAAATAAATACACATTGAGCGCCCGGTTGGGTGGTGGTGGGGGGGTGGGGTGGGTGTGGGGCTGGGGGCGGGGGGATGTCTGTGTGTGTGGGTGGAAGGAGCAGGGCAGCAGTAGTTCGGCATCCTGACACCCGCAAACTAGGGACGTTAGTATTACTAAAACCGGCGTATTTTGGGATACAAATTGTTGCAGATTTTCACAATCTGTGGCTCAACGAAAACATGAGAACTGAACAATGATCAGAGAATTGAGTATTTACCAGAGCAGATGACGCCGGCATCAGAGGAGTGTGACAACCAGGAATACTGACCCCAGGTACGTGACTGACATTCCGTCAGAGCTGCGTCACTGCCTCTGCACTCAACACTCCCCGTCACAATGGGACCTGAGCCTTCCCCAAAGTGAGCATTTGCTGTCGCTGACAGGGCGGCTCCACAGCCCAGCTGCTTACACACCACAGCCGCGTCCTCCATATCCCAGCCATGATTACCAGAGCCACCGCCAAGCACTGTGCCCCATCGTCCTCTATGGCGAACCTCCACTCTCCCAGCCCACGGGATGCCTCCATCAGCCAACCTCGTATGATCTGCAAAAATAACACAAACAAACGTCAGGTGCTCATTTTTAAAAATTCTCGGCAAGAAAGATGATCAGAATGAACCATCATTCTGATCATCTTTCTTGCCGAGAATTTTTAAAAATAATCCTTATGTGTGTCTTGGCTTCTGCATTTCTCAACATTATTTGAGTATATACATTCATTACGGTATAAAAAGTTGCTGCCCTTGATAGTAAATTACCTGAAGCATTGTAAGAGCTTCGTGGACTGCTTCGCTGCTCATTTTAATAAATCAGCATCACAGAGAAAAACAAGAATGTATTTCTCTAGTTTTCACAATCAATATTTTAAAAGGCACCACAGACAGGTGTCGTAATATATCTCGTGTAACTTATCAGTTTACCAGGATCCGGCAGAATAATGTTACAATTGCATAACGGACACAAGGCGAAACCTGGATAGGAATCGACGTGTGGATGGTGGGACGGGAGATAAGCGTTTTAAACCTGCAAAGTATTTGAGGAACAGAACGAGGAGCTTAAAGTCATATTACTCATATTGGTATAAATAGGGGATAACATAATGGTGATTGTAGGGTTATTGCAGTGAAGATATCTTTGCATTCCATTCATATAACAATCAAGTACACAGTCAATATGTTTTTAAATAATTTTGCTCAGAATCTCCTTGAGTGTCCCCACAAATATTGCGGTTAAATTTCGAACAACAGAAAATAATAATAATAATAATCCTTGCAGATGAAATATTCTTTCAATTTAATATTGTGAAGGACCAAAAGAGCTCAAGGACAATCACGGTGGAGCGAATAACCAATTTAAAACTCATATTGTACTCACCTGATTTCTTAGCTTGACCGTTGACTTGCGGAACTAAATGGGAAAAATATCAGCAATTAGTTAACTTAGAAATTGGTTGAATTGAAGGTGGCCCTTCGGCCTATTCAGTGTTCTCTCACGATAGTATTTTGATAGCACGCATGTGGAATAAGAAAACATATCTATCATTTTGCCCTGCCTGGGAATCGAATCTAGGATATTCATCATGCGAGATAATTACTGTTTACGCTTGGTTAGTGTATTCCACATTACGGTCTGAACCAAATTGATGTTGCTATGTCTCGTCACACAATCGCTTGTCCCTAATCGCTTGCGTCGTTTACACAGAGTTGGACAAATCCATAGATTGAACACCTTTATTCGGTGGATTGTTGGCCAGAAAGAGAACTTCTCTTTCGGAACAGTGTCATGGGATGCTCGATGTACACGTGGACAGGCTGACCTGACCTTCGTTTAAAGTTTCTTAGGAAAGACGGCACTTCTCACAATGCTGGACATACTCAGAAGCCCACTGGGGCGTATATATAGGCGTGTGTACACAGGATGTTTTCTAATCAAATAATATTGATATAATATTATCAATAATAACCAGAACCCTTGCATTGGATGCCATGCCGTATTATGACAATGGATCCTCTGAAAGCTATGCTCAGAACATAAAAGTGTCGTGACGCTGTCTTTTATGGACTTAATTAAAGGAGCCTTCGCACTCTTAATCATTTACCCAAACCATTGGTTTATATTCTGATCATTTTTAAATTAAACACCTACTCTCTCCCCACCAACCTGCCCGTTCCCTCCGTTCAGCAGCCTGCTCCGCTTCACCTGCCGAAACCGCCCTACCATCGTTGGCCGTGCTTTCATTCTCTCTGTCCTCCACACTGTGGATAACCATCCCGCAATCGCTTCGCCTCGCTTTCTCCCTTTCTTCCTTCAAGGCCGGTCTCAAAGCCTTCTAATTCGACAGTGCCTTTTGCTCCCCTCCGAAATCTCCCTCCTCTCCTACTCCGCTCCCCCCCTACGTTGATCCTTCCCCCATTGCTTGGGATCAGACCGAACTGATTTGCGCCTTGTGACGCCCTCCTGAGTCAATGGGAGCCGAGGGCAAATCATTCAGAAGAACATGGATTAAATCTGTGCCATAGAGCCCGTTACCCACAGACCCATTGCCCAGCCATGTACAGCCCTGTGTTTGTGTTTGTTTGTCTCTGTGTCTCTCGCCTCACTATGATGACAGCCGAGAGACACAGTACCGCAAGTTGATGGGAGAGAGAGCCAATGAATGGCTCTGCTATTGACTCCAGCATTTCACTCAAGCTCTGACTTGTGTTTGATGAACAGCCTTACCACACAATGAGAATATTACAAAGCAATTCATAAAATTTACTGTACTTTATATCAAAGTCCCTACCACTCATTTCATTAAGAGGTGGCAGAGCTGTCAGATTAACGCTGGGATGATGTTAGATACTCGTCCCTCATCACAAAATATTAACTAATAAAATCCGATGAATTCTGCAGCAAAAAAAAGGAGGTCCCAGAGAATGGATTTGAAGTCATTTCATTGGATAGACATTCCTATTTGTACATCTTCAAGTGTTTCCAAACTCTTTAGCATTCAATATAAATATACGCAGACACACAGGTAGGTCCAATGTTATGTTGCTAAACAACCATTTGAATCAGTTTTTCATAAAGTCATTCAATTTTGTGGTATGAATCCATTATCTTATCATCTAACTATTCGGTTTTCCATCTTGTAATTTGAAACCGTTAATATAAGATTTCATCTGATCCAGAATAATACAGAAATGATACAGTCCAGAAAGTAACCCACACATATTCAGTCAATTAATTCACCTTGCAGCATATACTATGAAGCGCTTTGAGACGTCTAGAAAATATAATCAGGCGCTACATCAAATGCAGGGATCATGATTACTAAAATTGAGTCAATTTACTGTGTATTTTACCGTATATTCTGTAAAGTGCTTTGCATCGTCTCAATGACATGTTGAGGTTCTGTGTCAAAAGGATTATTATCATTATTAAGCACACTTTCCGGACTGGATCACGGCTCTGTTCGTCAGTTGCTTTGATGTTTACATATACAAGAGGAGAAAATAAAGCGAATAATATAGTACTAACGCAACCCAGCCAAAGTATATTAAAACTCTGCCTTGCCCCGTTTTTCCAATACCCTGATGAATATTGTATCACACCTAGCAATAATAATAATGTTTACGTTTCATATAGCGCTTTTCCAATATTCTAGGCGTCTCCAATTGCTTGACAGAATGTACTCTAAAGTGAATTGACGGTATAATTGTGGACGAAATATTACTGTAAAGCGAAACGCGGCACCTGATTGTACATTGCATTGTCCGACAAACTGTCGTGGATTGTCTGACCACTTTATTATCCTTGTCCACTCGAATTCCCAGCACTTCCCAACACAGGCCTTAGCAACAGCCACATCCTGCAGCTCGTGACGTCTCCAGTAGCAGCCGTGACACCTGTCAGCCCTGCATCACTCGCACTCCTCTTTGGCAATCAAAGGCCTCCCAACACCACCCCCACCCACCCCAAACAACACACACATATAGAAAGGGGAGCACGCTCGAGTTCAACAATGGAGGGGAGAGATAGAGCAGGAGAGAGAGAGATAGAGTGAGAGAGAGAGGGAGAAGAGACACACACCTTCTCGTCGACATTAAACCACATTATAAAAACTAAAAAATTTGATCAGTGAATCACGTAAGTCATGGCAGTTTGCGAGAATACGGCTGAGACCAACTGGTTGCCATGATTCATCCGCAGAACGTTGACTGGCTTTCTTGGTTCAAACAAATACAGCAGATGAATTTAAAAGTGCCAAAGCAGCCGGATTTCTAACCATCGACGTGTGCCTTCGTTCATCATACAGGCAGAAAGGAACCAACAAACATTGTGTGCTGGTGGAGGTAGTTGTCATTGTTGGGTTGGTGGTATAAGTGTAATGTAACCCTTTGGCTTTACAACTGATAACACAGCTGTGGGATGACGTTGCTCTTTGGTAAAAAAAAATGATATAAACAGATAATAATAATAATCTTTGCATTTGACATTGCGTTTTCACGTTTTATCGACGTCTCAAATATCTTCACAGAATATACCATAAAGTATACCATCAATATAAAAAACATTATATACCATAAAGTGAGTTGGCTGTATATTTGTGCAAAGCACAGCAGCGAATTTCACACAGCAGTGTCACACAAAGAGTCGTGGTTTGGTTACACCAACTTTTATTACTGATTTTAGGGACGGATTATTGTTAGGTGTGTGTGTGTCTCTCTCTCTCTCTCTGTTTGTGTGTGTGTGTGTGTGTGTGTGTGTGTGTGTGTGTGTGTGTGTGTGTGTGTGTGGAGTAAGGAAACTTGCCCAAGGTTTCGCCCTCATCTCTCTGATTTTCAACACAGATCTCATGCTTGTTAAGCGAAACCTCTAACCACTGCGATGCAGGAGTTCCACACTGAGGGAGAATGTTCCAGAGATTGACGATATAGAAACAATGATCTTTGATGGTTCGATATCTAGGAGGGATGCTCAGGAGGCTGATGCGAGTTGAGCAGATTCGGCAGTGGCGTATTGATGAGAGAACAGTTTGGAGACTTCTGAACGAGCCGGAGAGAGAGAGAGATCTTTAGATTAGAACTTTGGATACTCAGCAATACGGCTTGCCCTTTCAAAACAAGGCATATTCCAAACAATGAAACACAAATTTGAAATTGCATGCAGTGAATCTACACTAGCATCATATAGAATATTTTGTACATTTTTGTTCTGCTTATTTAAGAAAGGACGTACTCGCCTTGGAGGGGATACAACGCAGAATCACCAGGTTGGTATCTGGCATCAGGGGGATGGTCTGTGAGCGTAAGTTGAGCCACCTATGTCTATATTCTCTAGAATATAAAAGAATTAGTGCTGGTCTTACAGAAACCAACAAAATTATCAAGGGTCAAGACAGAGTGGGAGACTTTGTCCCCTGGTTGGATAAACTAAAACTACCGCTTGAAACATCAGTAGATCTGTATTTCCCTCCTGACACCATTTCATAACATCCACATCCAATCGCTCCCAGAAGAACGGGGAGCAGGATAATGCAGGAACTGCAGTTTGGGACGTCATTGTGCAGAGATGTAGAGACAGTGCAAATATTACCAGCCTTGGCTGTGGTGTATCCGGAAACCCAGATCTACTTTTATCAATCACATCCTTAGTACCCGCCGGCTCCCGCCACTGCAGATAGCGAATACCACGTGATAGGGACAACGTGCTCTATCACAATCGAGCATTGCTTGTTTCAATATAGTTATATTTCATACAAAGACTAATTGAACTAACAATATGTTGAAGACAAGGAGAATAAAATTCGACACATTAGTTTTTGTTCTACAAATCAAGTAAAGTTTGCTTTATTGGCTGGTTAAGTGAGTGAATAAGGAACGACTGACATGTTGGGGGTACACTTCAACTAACAATACAAGTGTGATGCACAGTAGAATTGCAGTATTATTTGCACATCAATTGTCACAATTCGAAGCCACTGTTGGTGACTGATATCTACTAATCTCAATAGAATAGGAAGGTTTTGCCCTTAAAAGTTTCACAAACATCAAAAAATTATTCACTGGTTATATTTCAGCAGCAATCTTAATACCGATTTAATCTATTAATTTGGATTGCCTCGCTCCTCTCAGCAGATGACTACTTGGGCTTACGTACAAGATTCTGGTTAAAACATAGCTATATACAAGCCTTGGATTTTGTCCGTGGGTGAGCTTAGTTCCAAAGTAATCTGCGTGTTCATTTATGGAGCAGCAAGGAGACATTTCAGCCTATCAAACCAGTTGAAATTGTTAAACTTACCCAACCAGACTTGTTGAATAAGATAACAGACCTGTGCCTATTCCGTGTACTGGAATTGTTCATTTTGTACCACTTACTACCCGATAGTAATAACTTTCATTAATTAACACGTTTAAGAATGAGTCGAAATGGATATGTCACCAGAATTTGCAATTCGTCTCTGACTTTAGATTGTGTCAATGCATAAATGACCGTGTTCGTGCAGCATCTCAAAAGCATCAGCATGTCCGACACATATATGTAAACATACACTGGGTCTGTGTAATGATTCCAGACAAAACTATCCATGGTTCGAGAAAGTATTGTAAAACGTTCATCAGCCACAAGAGTATGAAGCTTCCCGATGTGGTGAAGAGCAAAACAATAGATTTCCTTCGATTCTCCATCTGCGCATCATTGCCGCTTTCACTATTCTGGTGAAGGAGGTTTCTGCGGATTCTATTGGCCGCTAATATGTGACTGACGGTCACCGCGTTCAACAGTAAAATCAGAAAGAATTGAACCATTGGAGTTATTATACAGTGAAACGACTGTCCATCGTAGATAGGTGGTGAAAACTGGTTTCAAAGAACAGTACCAGGGTAAATTTTCAGTATCTCCCACGGTTCATATGCAAAGTACCCAGGAATGCTGATCATACCGCTGAGAGTACAGATCACTCCTATAACCAAGGTTGTTTATCTCTCTGTGCAATATATTGTGTTCAGTTTCAGCCAACAGATAGCAACCATGCGGTCAAAGGTGAAAGCAACTGTGAACCAGACTGAAATGTGTCCCGCAGCTGAAAGCAGCACCATGCTGAGTGAACACACGGGAGTCATATCTAGAAATCCGCCAGGGAACTAAAGAGACCGAAAATTGTTCAATACCACATCGGTGATGACGACCAGTAGAGCACACACTGCCACGGAAACCAGGTAGCGGGTGGTACATTTGGAGAGACCACATTTCCCACGGCACAGGACCACAATGGCCAACAGGTTCGCTGTAATGAAAAAGAAACAAACATATTTACACGTGAGCTCTGTGAGTTGACGGCATTTTGCTCAAGAAACAATTACACTTTCTGGAATCACACGGAATCACACAGCCGAATCTGACACAAATTTTGGTAATAATAATATAACAATCCTTCGTCTCACACTTGTGCGGCGAGGGCTCTAACTAAAGGGGTTTGTGAGGTGGAGCGTCAAATTCTCCGCTTCGCAACATATGGAATCGAGATAATACCAGAAATTAAATATTCTTCGTACACTTCGCCTGCTGTCTCACTGACTCATTCATCAATACTGAGTAAAGTTATAGTCAGGCTCAGCTGTATTGACTCGTTCTGATACTGACTGGGATGGTTTCGACCACCATGTGTGGATTTGGTTCTGTATGGTTTCGCTTTAGTGAGGGGCTGTAGAGAGCTAAATTGTTTTAGATGATAAAAAGTCAATGTGCTCAATTTCATCAGTGGTCACTTTTGCACTTGGAGGTGACGCAACAGAGCATTTGCCTTACAAGAGTGAGACCAGGTGTTGTAATCCAGGCAGGTACAGGCATAACCTTGGGCAAGTTTCCTTACTCCATATGCCGAAGAACAATCCACCCCCGCAAAATACATCATAATATAAATTGGTCATTTCAATTCACGACTGTTTGTGAGGGACGCTGCTTTGTGCAATTGGCTGCCGCGACTCGCCTATAGATATGCAGTGAATTCACTTTACATTACATGTTAACGATGTATCAAAACGTTATATCAAATGCAAAGCTTATTATTATTATTATAAAGACGTGTCTTCCCATTATCGTGTAACAACTTTTGTCTTGGAAGCGCTATTCATGTGGACTCGACACCTGGAATTGCTTCACTGTTTAGAGCCTTGGTATTGTGTGCAGTTTTGTTCATCTTATTTACTAAAGGACATACTTGCCTTAGAGGTGGTGCAGCGTAGATTCACTAGGTTAGTTCCTGGGATGAGGGGACTGAGTTATGAGGATAGGTTGAATAAACTGGGGCTAAACTCTCAAAAGAACAGGAGAATTAGGGGAGATCTTATTGAAACGTATAGAATTCTAGATATATTAGATACTGACGGAATGTTTCCACTTGTAGGAGTATCTATAAGCAGGGGTCATCATCTTAAAATTAAAGGTCAGCCTTTTAGAACAGAGTTGAGGAAACATTTCTTCATTCAGACTGTAGTGAATTTATGGAACTTTTTACCTCCAGAAGGCTCTAGATACTGAAGAGTTGAACATTTTCAAGCCTGAGACTGATAAACGTTTTAAAGATGGATTAGGGGATATAGGGATAGGGCAGGTAATTAGAGTTAAGTCAGAAGATCAGCGGTCAACTTTATAAATGGTGTGACAGGCTCGAAGGGCCTGCTACTAATTCTTATGTTATTAAGAGTTGCGGAGAGTGAAAACGAGCTACAAATCCCGACACGATGGGATCTAAACATAATGAAGATCAAAAGGGAAATGTCCAGCTGGGAAGTGACAATGGCGGTGCCTGGGGGTTCTGCTGTGTTTGCTGTGATACTGCAGGCGAGCAGTGTGGCGACAAACGGAAAAAAACAAAAACAGTAGCCTGATCTTCGAGTGGTGAAAAGAAAATGGTGGATCGAACATGGTGCGTATTTGAAGCCCTTAAGCTGACAATAATTTTTCTCTCTTCATGAGAGCCAAGGACTATTGCTTCGGATTCCACCAGCATACACGTGAACCCACGTGTTGCATATAAAAACTACTACGTATTTTTATTTACCTGTAAACGCAACAGCTGCTAGAAGGGGATAACAAAATAGCAGTGCCTGAAAAATAGTAGACCACACCTACAGTGGATAATCGGCTAAAGCCATCAACATTGTCTATGAACAGAGAAGATAATGTCAGTTCATGAAACACTACTGTATTCTGACACTCAAAGCTACCATAACCCAGAGATTGCTCCACTGAGAATAGCTTATATTTAGAAATTACGGCTTGTTTGTAGCACGATTCCTTGGCGGAGGTAAACCGTTTCGAATGGGGGATAAGCAAGCATGAAGGTGACGTGTTCAATAAAATTAACCTTGAATGAAATCAATCCTCTGTGGAGATCAGATTATGCCTGTTGCTGAGTCAGGCAGGACAGCGTTTGTTTTTGGTGAATGTGGTATTGAGTTGATGTCAGGCTTTAGGGATAGCGCCTGGGGACAATGGTTTTGTATTTGTATTGTTATTGGGATGGTGATTTGGGGAGAGCGTTTGATTAGGTCTTTCCATGATGTCCTGGTTCAGCATTGTTCGCACACCTTTGTTCCAAAATTGTGAAAGCCAGATTGGCCAGAGTAGTGACAGGGAGCCTTCAGAACCCTATACAGTGATCAGCAGATTGGAAAGCAATAAAACCATTCACCCTATATTCATCCTCACACTTATAACAATGTTAGGTCGCCACGCACATTATAGAATCATACAATCATAGAATCATAGAATTGTACGGCACAAAAGGAGGCCATTCGGCCCATCTAGTCTGTGTCGGCTCTTTGAAAAGAGCGATTCAATCCCACTGCCCTGCCCGCTCCCCATAGCCTAATAGACGCGTTCTCCCTAAATAAAGAACAAATTCCCCTTTAAAAGTTGTTATCGAATCAGCCTCCACCACCTTTTCAGGCAATGCATTCGAGATTCGAACAACTCGCTGAGTGAACAAATTTCTCCTCAGCTCCCCTCTACTGCGCCTTGACACTATTTAAAATCTGTGACCACGAGTCACAGATTCACTCACGAGTGGAAATAGTTTTTCTCTATTTGCCCTATCGAAACCCATCATGATCTTATAAACCTCTATTAGGTCTCCCCTCAATCGTCTCTGCTCCAGAGAGAATAAACCTAGCCTATCTAGCCTCTCCTCATAGCTGGAGTCCCTCAATCCTGGCACCATCCTAGTAAATCTTCGTTGTACCCTTTCCAATGCCTTCACATCATTTCTGTAGTGTGGTGACCAGAATTGAACACAGTATTCCAGCTGAGGCCTCACTAAAGTCCTATAGAGGTTAGTCAGCACTTCCTGACTTTTGTACTCTATACCCCTATTTATAAAGCCTAGTATCCCATATGCCTTCTTAACAGCCTTGTCTACCTATCCTGCCACCTTCAACGAGTCACTAACACAAATCCCCAGGTCTCTCTGTTCCTTTACACCATTTAAAATTGTACTATCTAGCCTATATTGCCTCCCTTCATTTCTTCTCCCAAAATGCATCACCTCACACTTCTCTGCATTAAACTTCATCTGCCATGTGTCTGCCCACTTTACCAATTTGTCTATATCCTCTTGCAGATGGCTACTATCCTCCTCACTGTTTACTATTCTCCCTAACTTATGTCTCCAATCTTTTCTCAGCTGAATTATAATAATTATTCGTTGTGTGCACATTAGGAAAGTGCCATCAACAGTTACGAATCGAGGTAGAAAGGTGACTATTGCTAACGAAAGAGATCATCTCTACCATATTGGCAGCTTGTGTAAGGAGGGTGGTGTGGATACTCTGGTGACTATGTGAGATCTCCAAGCACACTACGTCTCAAAATTCTACTTATTTGAAATACAATAACGTTTGGTTGTGTGGGCCACAGCATTGTGCAAACAACAGCTATGAAGTGAGTTTCAAAGGTTGTTGCGGCCAACCATGCAGATCCTCCCTTTCGAATTGGAAACTTGTGTCAGGTGGATGGTGGGGATCATAAAATCAGAGAATCATAGAATATTACGGCACAGAAGGAGGCCATTCGGCCCATCGAGTCTGTGTCGGCAATTTGATCGGGCAAGTAACTTTCATTAACCCCATTCACCAGCTTTCTCCCCATAACTCTGCAAACGCGTCTTCCCCAGATACGTATCTCGTTCTCTATGAAAAGCTGGTATCAAATCGGACCTCACTATCCTTTCAGGCAGATCATTCCAAATTCGAAAAAGTCGCTGAGTTAAAAAAATTATTCTAATCTTTCCTCTGCTTCTTTTGGTAGATATGTTAAGACTGTGAGCACGGGTCACAGGCACACCTACCAGCGGAAACAGCTTTTCACTATCTAGCCTGTCGAAACCTTTCACGATATTGGAGACCTCTATCAGGTCCCCGCGTAACCTTCGCTGCTCTAATGGGAAAAGTCCTAACTTCTCCAGCTTGTCCTCATAGCTAAGTTTCCCCATTGCTGGTATCATTCACGTGAATCTCAGCTGCATCCTTTCCAGTGCCTTAACGTCCTTCCAAAGTAAGGTGCCCAGAACTGGAGCAGTACTCCAGCTGAGACCTAACCAGTGTTTTGTATAGGTTACCCATCACCTCGCTACTCTTATACTCTATCGCCTACTAATAAAACTCAGTAAACCAAATTCCATTTTTACTGCCCTGCTACCTTTAACGATTCGCTTAGTTGAACACCCAGATCTCTTTGTAGCTTCACCGTCCTTAATAATGAGCTACCAAGTCTATATTGCCTCCTATCATTTTTCCCACCTAAGTGTATCACCTCACACGTATCCACGTTGAAATCCATCTGCCACATGTCAGCCCAATCTACCATTCTGTTTATGTCGGCTTGCAGTTAGTTACAGTCCTCCCCATTAGTTACTACCCAACTTAACTTGGTATCATCTGCAAACTTGGAAATAGTGCTCTCTATGCCTAAATCCAGATCATTAATATATGTTAGAAAGATCAGTGGTCCCAATACTGATTCCTTGGGGACACCGCTGCCCACCTCCTTCCATTTCGAGAAATACCCATTAACCACCACCCTCTGCTTTCTGTCACTCAGGCAGTTCTTAATCCAAACCGCCACTGTCCCCCTAATAGCGTGGGCCTCTAATATTTTTTTATTAGTCTCTTATGCGTTACTGTGTCAAAATCCTTTTTTTTTAGGACATGTTCTGTAAAGGTGTCCTGTTCCCCGCACAGATAGTTTTCCCCGTCGCTTCCCCTGAAGCTCCCAATTGAGAAACGAGAGGGGATATGGACCACACTCATTTCCTTTACAGTTTCACAATAACTGTCCATTCGGCCGTCCAGATGCCGTCCACCCGAATTTCATATATCATCTACACCTCCTCTCAGTACCTCTCTAGCGAGAGTCGAATTTCCGAAGCTGGCACGTGAGTGTCTCTGATCCTCACGATGGCTTTCCTCTCCTGCCTCTGCCGTTCTTGAAAGGACGTTTTCACTTCATATTGCCTCATCGTCTCGTTTTCTCTATTCTAATGAGGCATTTATTTTAGTTTCACGGCCTCTTCATAGGATATACATGTCACCTCGTATCTCTTCTTCCCGCTGTCCGCGTCGACACACCTCAGTTTTCTTTGGTGACATCTCAGACCTCGATCAGGACTTTCTTAATGAAAGCCGTCCTGTCCGTGTTGTCGCTTTCCGGAACCCGGAAAAGCAGTGTCCTTTATTTACATCTCCTCCTCCATCTTTTCCCTTCTCTCTTCCATTTCATTTGGCCCTTCCTTTTGGCCCACTTTTGTCCCCCGTTTTTGTCCACAGCTGCAAAAGATTTGACGGAGTGGCCTACCCTGTGGATTCCCTGGCTGCTGCTCACCTCCTTAACTCTAGAGGGTGCTACAACTTCCGGATCTCCTCCCCACGCGGCATCATCGCCTCCCGCCTCGGTCTCCGTACCTTTTTTCCCAGCCTCACCGCCTCCCGCTGCGGCCTCGCTGCCATTTGTCGCAGCCCCACTGTCTCCCCCCACAGCTTTACGTCTTATATGACTCTCCCCGCTTTTTGCCTCTGTATCCCAGGTTCACCCCATGAGTTTGAACTACCCTTCTTGTCTCTTCCTTTCCTCTCTACTCTAACCCATGGTCTCCCATTCCATCTGCTCCCCTGTTCGCCCACTCCTACCTCTCAATACCACCTTCCCTCCTGTTTCCGTCCCATTCTTTTTTCCACGGGTTCTCCGTCTTTCTCCCTCCCGTCTCGACACTTTCCTGCAGCTTCCCTCCTTCCTCTCTCCGCTCTCCCTTCCCAGAGTGCTCCGACTTCGACTCCGCACTCTCCATCTGCTGGAGCTATCTCCCACCTCTACCTTTTCTAGACTGTTGCTAATCTCACTATTCCCTCTCTTTTCCATTTCACCTTTTTTTCCCGGTTCGACTCAGAGGGTCTCTAACCAGGAACGAAAAGGGGAAACCTCCCCACTCAAAAAAAGAACCATCAACTATTCCCTCTTCCACTCACTAAATAAACAAAAATAAACTCCCGTCACTTTAAAATATACACACACAGTAAACAAACCAAGGAATTCCTCCCCTCGCTCGTGCCTTGCTCGTTCGGGCCAAGGCTCTTTGCTCGAGCCTCTCCCAGGTATCCGCTTCTGATACCCTCCGGATTCAACTTGTCTTCAATTGGTCAACAGATTTTAAACAACTAACACCTATTCAAGTTATTAATCAATCAATATGTTGCTTGTTCTAGCCTTACTCTAATTGCCTAAAGCCGTTCCTTATAGAGTAATGCCACAAGTCCAATCAACAACAACAAGAAAAAAAAATTACATTTATAGAGAGCCTTTCACGTAGGGAGGACATCCCAAGGCGCTGCACAGGAGGCGTGTGACCCGAGCTGAGAGGGGAGTGTTTGGTAAGGGGTGAAACACGAAGGGGAGGTAAATGAGTTCGGGGTGGAACAAAAGGCACGATCGAAGAGGAAAGTCTTCAAACCGGCCTTGAAAGTGGAAAGGGAAGAGGCGAAACTGAGGGATTGAGGGATGCATTCCATAGGGTGGGAGCGGAGAAATTGAAGGCCCGGCCTCCGATGGTGGGGCGGTTCGGGCGGGGGACTTGGAGTAGGCCAAGTCCTGTTGAACGGAGGGTCCGGGTGGGCTGTTAGGGGGAAAGTAAGTCGGTTAAATAGAGCGGGGCAAGGCCGTGTAAGGCCTTGTAGGTGAGGACGAGGATCGTGAACACGATCCTCTGGAGAGTGGGGAGCCAATAGAGACGAGCGAGGCTGGGGGTTATGTGATCGAGGAGGCGGGTGCGGGATAGTACACAGGCTGCAGAGTTTTGGATGACCTGCAGCCTGTGAATTGAGGAACTGGGGATGCCGACGAGGAGAGAGTTTCCGTAGTCCAGCCGTGAGGTGATGTATGCGTGCACGAGTGTTTCGGCAGCACGCGGGATAAGACAGTTGCGGAGCCTGGCAATATTGCTCAGGTGGAAATAGGCGGTGACGGTCAAGGCGCGGATGTGGGGGAGGAAGGAAACTTTTGATCGAATATGATGCCGAGGTTCCTGTTTGGATTTGTGAGGTGGAGTGTGTATCCTTGGATGTTGAGGCTGGCAGCGCCCGATCTGCAGAGGCGCTTGCTTGAGCCAATCAGGAGGGCCTCGGTCTTACTCACGTTTAATTGCAAAAGGTTTTCCCTTGTCCAGGACTCGATGTCGGACAGAAATGCTGTCAGAACATCGATGGTCTGGGTGTTGAGGGATGAGGCAGAAAGGTCGTCCGCATACATGTGGAAATTTACCCCATGTTTGCGGATGACGTCGCCCAGAGGGAGCGTGTAAAGGGTGAAAAGGAGGGGACCTAAAACAGAGCTCTGAGGGACGCCGTGAGAAACTGTGCGGGGGTTTGAAGAAAAACCGTTGGAAGAAACAAAATGTAAACAGTGGGTCAGATAAGAATGGAACTAGTCAAGGACTGTGCCTTGAAGGTAAAAGTGCGAGGAATGACGTTGAATGAGGATGGTGTGATCGACTGTGTCTATCGCAGCAGACAGGTCAAGGGGGACGAGGAGGCAGAGGGAGCCCTGGTCACAAGCGGTTAGGATGTCATTTGTAACCTTAACCAAGGCAGTTTCTATGCTATCAATTGGGCGGAAACCTGATTGGAGGGATTCAAATCGTAATTGAGTTGAAAGGAAAGAGCGGAGCTGGGAGGCAACCACTCTTTCAAGGACCTTTGATAAAAACGGGAGGTTGGAGATGGGTCGATAGCTTGATTATTGCGACGCATCAAGGGAAGGTTTCTTCAGGATAGGGGTGATGGTGGTTGTTTTAAGTGAGGTAGGGACGGTGCCTGAGGAGAGGGAATGGTTCATGGTGTCAGAAATGATCGGGGCTAACAAATTGAGCTGGGTGCGGAGGAGGGGGTGGGGGTGGGGTCCAATGAGCACGTGTTGGGTTCCATGGATGTAATTATTTTTGTGACTGAAAACGGGGCGGTGGGGTTGAAAGTGTGAAAGTGTGTAGGTGTTGAGGTAACTGATGAGGGCACGGAGGTGGAGGAGTGGTGGGGGGAGGAAACCGCAGAGCGGATTCTCTCAATTTTGGACTCGTGGAATTCCAGCATCTCCTCACAACGATGGTGTGAGGCGAAGATCTGCGAGGTGAGGCGGGGGTGGGGGCGGAGGAGCTGGTTGGTGGTGGCGAAGAGGAGGCGGTGGTTGTCCTTCGCTTCCAGGATTATCCTGGAGTAGAAGGCTGATTTGGCGGTGGCTAGGGCGGAGCGGTAATATTTGATGCGGTCCAGCCAGATTTGCCGGTGGACCGTGAGGCCAGATTTGAGCCAGGTGCGTTCAACTGCTCTCACATGGCTTTTGAGGGAACGTAGGTGAGTTGTGTACCACGGTGATGATCGGGAATGGGAGACGGTTTTGGAGGTGAGGGGGGCATGGTGTCGAGGGTAGTGGAGAGGGTGTTGTGTAGGGCGGTGGAGGCGGAGGATGGGTCGGTGCAAGAAAAGTGCCATTGTGGGAAGAGGTCGGAGAGTTCTAGGGCAGAGGTGAATGTTTGAGGGGGAATCTTCTTCCTGGGCCGGTAGAAGATGGTGGTGGGTTTGGAGGTTGAGGGGGGAGCGATAGAGGTGTTGCAAGAAACGAAAAAATGATCGGAAATGGCCGGCCTTGTCTGTGATGGTGACGCCAGAACAGTTGAGGCCTCGGGTGATCACCAGATCGAGAGGATGGCCGTGGGTGTGGGTGGCAGTGTTAATATGAAGGGAGTAATTGAAAGACGAAAGTAAAGAGACAAATTCAGAGGAAATGTGGCAGGAGGGGTTGAAATGGAGGTTCAAATCGCCAAGAATAATAATTCGATGAGAGGAGGCACAAAGGGAGGCTAAAAGTGAAGAAAAATCTGAAATGAAAGTGGGGGAGGGTTTGGGGTGGCGATAAACTAATAACATTTTGAAAGAATTGTGGGAGGAGTGAGAGAGGGTGAGCTGTTCAAAAGATGGGAACGAGCCGTGGGGGTAGTGTGATTGGGCGAGGGATGACTTTGAAATGAGGGCCACGCCACCGCCACGATGGTTGGGTCGAGGAGCATGGTAGAATGTGTACAAATGTACCAATCGTAAACAGTCTACCAATCTAACACAATTTTAACAGTTTGTAGTATAAACAAAGCCAACACGTCAACACACTTGAATACTCACGAATTGCAGTTTTCACTCAGCGATTCCAACTCTCACGCAATTCCTTCTCACTCGTGCTTCGCTCAATAGGCCGAGTGAGAGGACGTGGGATTGAATCCCACAGTTATCTATTGTTTCTCATCTTGTAGAATGTTTATGTCATATTGTTTTTTCTGAATAGAAACAGATGAGAGCAGGTAGCTCCAAGATGACTCCATCTTCCAATAATCAACGAGCAGCTAATATTTTCTGCCCACGAGGCAAACATCCTGCGACATATGCAATTGACTATCGATTACTTTCAGTCCAGCACAAATCGGCTTTTCTCCAAGTCAAAACTTGACTTTACTAAATATCTTCTGACACGCTATCTGTCCTTGAATTCTGAATGTACGCAGAAGAAAATAGTTTGACTGTCACCGAATGTCGCAGAAAAAATAAAATTCCAAATATGTTTTTTACATTTTATTTGAAAAACCGAGAACAAATTGAATTGCACAATACTTCTCTGTAAATTATTGGAAGAACACATGAATAAAATGACTGGTGATTATCTAAGATTACATATCAAATAATTCTAAACAGCATTCACACTATTCCTATTAAATACTGTTTCTGAATTATTGGCTGGTTGATCTAAGTTAAGATTTGAAGCCACGTTTACTACATATAAAAGCTTGATGTGGGTGAAAACAAAGTTTGTTCGGCAAACCATTACATGCAATAGTGGTCAGTGTCTGCATGTATTTATTTATCAAATTTATCACATGTTACCGTTAAATAACTCGATTGCAGGTGTTGTGATTTCTTATCAATCCATGGCCTGCTATTGATAGAAATTCAGTTAATATATTGTTGGTAGAAGCTTGGAGACAGAGGTCTGTGTGGTACATTGGGTTAGCTCGGCTATTAATTGAATTGATAGTGGGTCTAGTCACAGAAGGAGGACCCTCTTACGGAAGAAATATATTCTTCTTCAACACTTTACTCTCACTGAATATAATATCACGAACAAATTCAGAATTGTTTGGGGCTTTTGATTTGTTCAGTGACAAGCACTCAGTAGACTGAGTTTTATATTTAGATATTGTTGGAATATTTGATTTAATTTTCAAATCACACATCGCAGGACTTGTGATTTTTAATTTTTTTTCTTAGAGATGCATCCATCTACTTCACATTTTGAAGACATTTTGGAAATGATGAGCAGCCATCTTCAATGAAGATTTGAACAAGACTGACAACAGTAACAACAGCAACTTGCATTTGCAAAGTGCCACTCACACAGGTTAACGTCCCAGAGAGCATAATCCTGTGGTGACTCCAGTCGAGGAGATGGGAGGAACAATCTTTCAGGAGCATTGCCAGAAATAGAACACACCAATTGCACAGGCGTTGTTCCCTAAGTGCACTTAAGATATTAGAAACGTTTCAAGCAGAACATGGGAGAGGCTGGCGTGAATATCACATTGCAAGTTATTTGTTACAAAATATAATATTTTTACCGAATTTTAAATGGTGAGTGAAACACACCTTTGCTCAATTTGTTTCTTGAGATCTCCTTTATCAGATGAAAACAAGATAAGTATTACATGAATCGAACTGGCTGATCGACAAACAGTTTTCATATCTATTTATATATCGCCTTTCAACTTGAAAGAATTTGTGAGGCGTATTGAAATTCAAATGCACACCCTTCACAATTTATTATTTGCTTGTCAATCACTGAGATGGTGGAGAAAAATATAGTAATATGATAATTCTTGCGCTTGAGACAGCGCTTTTCATATCTTATAAACTCTCAAAGTGCTTCACGGAATGCACTGTAAAGTGAATTGACTGTATATTTGCGAACGAAACTTGGCAGCCAGTGTTGCACAGAAGTGTCTCACAAGCCAGTGGATTGAAATGACCAATTATTATTGTGGGTTCTTGCGGACGGATTATTATTAGGCGTATGGGGTAAGGAAACTTTCCAAAGTTTTCGCCCTGATCTGCCTGGATTCGACCACAAGTCTCATTTATGTAAGACGAGTGCTGTAACGACTGAGCTACAGTAGCTCCAAGCAAGAAGATATCCGAGTGAATAGCCATGCAGATTTCGTCACTGGACCCAGTTTACCGAGCAATGACGATTCAACTATGCAACTGAATTTATTTACAAAACCAAGGTTCGATATCAAAGGATATTTAATAACATCCATTTTGGGATCAGTTTCTTGAAGATTTCTCACCTTAGACATGTTGGCAATAGTCAACAAATGTCCATATTGTACTTCTTACATAGCTATATTAACACTGTGTTCATAATATTGACAATAATAAATTCTCATCGAGCATATTTTCTAATGTTAACCAAATAAATTTTATTATTAAAACGTACACAGACATATTTTTCTCAAGGGTTCACTCTGGGACATTGCACGTGCAGGACAGACATGACTGTAACATCCATACTGATACATCACAGCTTAAAATTCACAAATAATCAATCACTCTGTCAATAATCAAACTGAAGTGAAACGCGAATTGTGGAGATAAAGCAAAATTGGTTTAATTATGATCAATTCACGGTTGTATAATAATCATAGCATTGTGTGAAAGTTTCCTCAGCAACCTCAATTTTCTCGTCAGATTGGACAAATTATTGGAAGTAAATATTATTTTCCCTTTGACACTTTAAATTAAAAAATGAGAAGAGCTAACTTTTATTGAAGCATGCACTGCAAGCGATAACGTTTTCAATTGCATCTCAAATATCTAAACATAAAAACTACATGTTGAAAATATGATTTCGTTTCTATTGTAGAATACATTAGTAAAGCTCAGACAAAATGCTAACGATTTACAGTTAATCTGTCTCAGTTTTTTAATTGAACCCATCGAACTACCAGTGCAAATGGGTATTTAATCATCTTCTTAATTTCCTCTCTAAACTTGTTCTGAGCCACGGTATAGATACAAGTGTTTGTGCAAGAGCTCAGAAGCTGAAGCATGAATCCAGTTTGTTGGATAATAAGCCGACTGTTAACGACTTGGCTTTGAAAGTTATAGTTCGAAATTGACCATTTTAACGAATGGACAACGTTCATCATCCACAAAACTACAAAACTGCCCGAAATAGCAAAGAGCAAAACGATGGATTTTCTCCTTTTTTCCATCTCAGGATCCTCCTGTTTATTCACTCTACTGTCTCCCCGGATTCTTTCACGGGCTTTGCTGGCTACTAAAACGTGTCTAACAGTCAGGGCGTTGAAGAGGATAATGAGAATGGAAACAAGTAAAGGATTGAACACACGGATCAACCATTTGTACGCTCTCCAATATGTTGAAGTGTAATAAATGGGTTTTGCATAACAGTATTTGGGGACATTATTAATTATGGCAAGCGGAACCAAAATAAAATAGAATGGAGTGCACTGAACACAGCTGAGAACACACACTGTTGTTACAACTAATCGTGCTGTTTTTGTACAGCAATACCTGTATTTGATTTTCTGACAACAAATGGCGACATAGCGATCAATGGTGAAGGCGACTGTCAGCCAGATAGAACATCGAGTTGAAGAAGTCAAAAGAACAATTCGTAGCTTACACAAAGGAGTGAAGTACAAGAAACTAAAACGGAAATACATATTATTGATGCGGTTCAGCATCACATCGTTGATAATAACCATTAGATCCGCCGCTGCCATGGCTACCAGGTAGAGAGTGATGACTTTGGAGAGACCACACCTTCCCCGCGATAGGATTACGATCGCCAGGACGTTCACTGAAACGGGGAAAAATAACAGTTTGTTGGTTGAGCTGGTTCATATCAAGTATTATCATAGAATGTTGCGGCACAAAAAGGGGGCCATGTGGTCCATGCTGGCCTTCTAAAAAGAACAATTTAATCCCAATCCCCAGCTCTCTCCTCATAAACGCGCAAACCCGTCCTCCGCAAATAAAGGTCCAACTCTCTTTTAAAAGTTGTTATCGAATCGGCCTCCACCACCTCTTCAGGCAATGTAATCCATATTCGAACAACTCGCTGAGTAACAAAGTTTCTCCTCAACTACCTTCTTCTTCTTCAAAAAAAGAATTTAAATGTGTGACCACGAGTCACTGACAAACCCACCAGTGGAAAACGTTTATCCCTGGTTATTCTGTGGCATCAACTGATGATCTTGAATCAGATAATAAGAATTAGAAGCGATTGAAGACCACTGGTTGACTGACACAGCAACACAACGACAGATGATTACAAGTAACTGGACACAGTCTCCACATACATAGAATCACTTCCTAATCTCACCATGAATTCGGGACGAGACGTGCGTCCTTTGAGTCTTGTTGGCTGGCCAGGGCTCCAGCATCAAAGTCCAGCCTCAGCCACAGCACAAGTGAGAGATGGTGGCGTCGACATCAACTGAAGGAAACGTATCAAACTTTACAGTTCTGGAGTCCTGGTGCCCACTTATACTTATATATGGAAACTAAGTGAACCAACATAAATATTCTTCCCTGGGAAATGCACTGTTACGATATATTTGTGTAAAACATATCCAGGTCAAACGATTGCCGTTGACATCCAGGTCCAACGAGACGTTGCTCTGCACATACTGGCTGCTTTTTTCGCCTGCAAAATTCAAAATAACTACGTTTCTCATTCTGAGTGAGACAAATAGAGACAAACCAGTGATATTAACCGTGTTTTACAAACTTTAAGCATTACTAACGCAATGACCAATTCAGCCAATTTGCTCAAAAGGAAAACAGTAAACCAATATCTCTGGACACACTAGTTACCTTTCTATCAAAATCCGAAATATACAACCAATGAGAATCTGTTATAAACCTACCTGGAACTCCAACCAACACAAGAATCGGGTAGTAAATTGCTGCTACATCATATACTGTTGGCAATCCCATGATAAACTAGCAGAAAGTCGTTGTTGCTGACTACAACATTTCTACCTAACAGGTTGAGATACGGCATTGTGCGGCAATGCTATTTATTTACAAGGAAATCCTCCGGGGAGCTTCCGAATTACATCATTTTTGATTAATCTTGGAGTCCCTAGATATTATCCAGGCACTCCTTGCATACTAGTGATTGAACAACCATAAATATACACACTTACGTTGACTGTTGTACATCAATTATACCTGTATTACATACAACAGTTGCCTGAGATATTCATTGTCTTATTAAAATAGCTTTCAGGAAATATATGTCACTTTCTGCCTATATTATTTTGGATGGCGATTTGCTGGAGTGTAGCACACTAATCTAAAGTAGTGAGCATGAAACAAAACAGAGAAAATGATGGTTTTTATTAGATCATGTAATAGTTATCGCAGTGGATTTCAAAATGGTATTAATAATCCTTAGATTTGATACAGAATACTTGAGTATGTCTCACAGAACTTGCAATAACCTATTTGCATTGTACAAGCGCTTGCATGCATCCCATCTCTTCATAGCAGTATCTCGCTCTCTTCGAACTCATCCTGTTTGAATACACTGCATGAGCTTTCGGACTGGGATGGCAAGAAATCAGTGATTACATCAGGCATTTAACCACTCAAATCCCCAAGGCTTGCATTATCGCAACAGAAGTCAGTGCGAAGTTTATTATCGTTGGCATAATTGTCTACAAAATAATTGTCGCTTTATAGAGATGTGATCAGAAGGCACATTCAATAGTCTTCACAGTATTAATCACTTGAGCATAATGTGGCTGCTGTGCCCAGGTGGAGAGCAGATCTGTGAGTGTTAGCAGCAGTGCTTGTAGAAAGATTGATAGACTAATAACGAAGCCAGCGCTATTCTATATTGAGAGAAAATAATATCTTAGAGCGAGCGTTGTAGAGATGGATCATATAGTAAGGAAATTTGACAATGTGCAACCAGACTAGTATGCTACAATGCAACAAGACAGCAGTGGTAGACGGTTTATGATTAGAACTGTAAATAGCAAACTCCACTGATTTCAGAAATATTTTACCAACTCAGACGTGCAGAATAATGAACAGCTTGGCAAAAACTGTCAGGAAAGCTAGTATAGACTATTAGAACATACTAATTCAAAAAGGACATAGATGATAAAAATAGGTGAGAGTGTTCTGAAGGGATAAGGTCGGATGGGCCAAGATTCTACTTAATCTATAACAAACATTTGATCTTGGTCATCTCGAATATGACGACACTTGCACTCTCAGCCCCACCGCACCTCACCCCCTCATCTCCCCTCTTCAACCTCTCAGAATGCCCACCACAGAATTTTGAGCTATTAGACAGTTCGAATACAACCTCATTAAATGCATTCTGAACTCCCTCTTTTCAATTTCAATGATCTTCACAAAAGACAGTTTAATTTTGCAGTCAAGTAACCACCACACAGACAGCCCCCTCAACACCACCGCCCCCCACCCTACTCCACCTACCAAACTGCTGACACCAAACTTCAAATTTTTGCAGGATTTAATCAGTGAACAATTTGATGCCAGGTAACAGTAACTCCATGTTTACAGACCGCATAAACATGAATTGAGTGATTGATTTCATCTTCCACCACACGTTGTGGACAACCATTACTTCAGATTGAGAGAAACAACTTGACAGGCAACATCAATGGAAGACTCACTTGATTGAAAGTATACTGTAAATCCAGCGAAATGGGAAATTTATAACAAAAATCAAAGAGAAGCAAATATGTAAATTGGGGTTGCTCCCGACCGTTTCCCCTAATTCGGTGTATTTTGTATCAGGTGGCCCTGGCATTGCCTGATACGGGGAGATTTTAGCGGTGTGGACTTTATTGCAATTAGACACATCGCTAGCATTTTGGCCCATTGAGCCGGAGCTCTGCACGATATTTCTTTTATAGTGTTTGTAACGTTCGATTCCCTCTCGTCACAGTCACAGAGGATTTTGAAGGTGAAAAGACCCACATGTATCTTGTGTTTAATTCCTTTTATCTGAGCCGCATTCTCAAATAACTGAGACAGTTATTTGAGAATTCACAAATAACTCAAATAACCGCATTCTCAAATAACTGAGCCGCATTCTCAAATAACCACCCGACTCTGGGCCTCGGCCCAGATTCGGGTGGTGGGGACGGAGGTGGGTTGATTGTAACAGCGCGCAACGGGCCATTGGACCCAGGTTATATTGCAGCTCATATGAGGCATCGACTTCCTCGTTTGCTAATGCCATCCGCAATTGTAGGCCATCATGCAGAAGTCAGTATGTTGGCTATCGAAGTCGTTGTGTTTATGTACCCTCCCCGCCCGGTGGGATGCAGATGGAACAGTTCAAAAAAGTCTTCAGCCATCTCCATTGGGACGCACACCACGTAGTCACGTATTGAAGTTACTTTAAGCGTTAGTAGTGGCAGTGAGTCAGCTGTATGTAACACACATGTTTTAAGGGCCCAACTGGTAGGTTATGCTTAATGTTTGCAGTTGTGCCATTCAATAGTTATTCTGTAGGGAGGGTACGGATCCTGAGGCTGCGTAAATCTAAGGGTGTGTAGTATTTCAGCTGGCAGCATTGACTCGCCATCACTACTCCCTCCTCATTCCTCCATCACACAGCTGTGAGGGAGGTGGTGGTGGTGTGGGGGTGTGGTATGGGGGGGGGGGGGGGGCTAGGGGGAGAGTAATCAGACACACATACACGTACACAAACACACACGTAATTTAGCAAAAGTCACAGAAAATGTTTTCTGAATCATATTATATGTGTGGGCGAGAGGGAATGACTGAGAGAGACAGAAAGTATAGGACAACGTGCCTCATGTGCGTAAATGTGCGTTTGCGAGAGAGAGAGTGTGTGTGCCTCCCTCCTCAATCCTTGCCGTGTCAAGTTCAGCGCACTTGTCTGCTGCTATATTGCCGGCGTGTCGTGGGTCGCTGGGAGAGTTTCCTTTCACATTCCCAACGTGCAAGTGTCTCTCTCTGTCACAGAGAATTTGCCTAGTAGTGACATTATCCAGCGGTTTAGAGTTGGGAGGATATGAGAGCGTCACCTGGTCTCCGAAGGAATGTTAGCGATGGATGAGCCGAATGCAGTCTGACCATTGGCAACGCAGTGATGTACGTCAAACGTTGAACGGCCCCAACAAGTTGTTGAAAGGTGGTGGTCGCACGGGTCGTGTGCTCCATAGTCCACAATCAAGTTGACTGGCCACCTCTGCAAACCATTAGTACCCGATGAGTTCCAAGAAAGACTCTAGAAAGTTTTTAAATCTGGTAATATGCTGTGCATTCTCTTATGAAATATTGTTGGGGCGTTTGCTAAACCCCTATGGAAGGCATGTCCATGTGAATTGTTAACCACTACATGTTAAGGCCAATTTGTGTTATTCCTCCCTTCGACAGGGATATTCCAGAATCCACTGGATACGTCCAAGTTAGAGAACCACTTTGCACATGGTGGTATCTGAGATAGAATATTTGGCGTGTCGGTGACTACGGGAGATCCTGTGGCTCAGTGGTTAGAGCTAGATGTCCCATATGCTAGTGGATTCTGCTTTCTCACAAACAATCCCGGTCATAAGCGAAACGTGCCCAGCAACAATTGTATGATTCTGGACGCCATATATGTCCGGCTTCACTGGAGGCTGCCAACCACACATTGGTGGTCTCCCCAATGCAAATTGGTATGTGCCAGGTACAAGTACCAGTCTATGTACCAGTCCTTACGACATTGCCAGACGGGATTTCAATTCTATTAGAACAACAACAAAAACTTCGTTTTCTATATCGCCCCCTACGAAAGACGTCGTCTCAGAGCGCTTCACAACAATGGATCCAAGGACCAAGACAGGGGCAGGGATAGAAAGGTGACCAAAGACGAGGTCGATGAGAAAGATCTGCAGCTGGGACCTGAAATTGTGAAGAGAGGGGGCGAAGCGAAGGGACTGAGGAAGGGAATTCCAGTTCCTCGGGGCGTAGTGGCAGAAGGCATTGCCGCCGTGGGTGGGACGGAGGATTCGGGGGACATGGAGGAGACCAGACTCGGTGGAGCGAAGGCAGCGTGTGCTAGTTTGAGGAGAGAGGAGGTCAGAAAGGTGGGGGAGGGGGAAGAGGCAGTGGAGGGATTTGGAAAACAACTGTGAGAATCTTGAAGTCGATCGTCTCGAGGATAGGGAGCCAGTGAATTCTGGCAAGGACTGGGGTAATACTGGAAGCGATGCTTGGTGCGGGTGCATTTGCAGGCGGCAGATTATTGGATGGTTGGATTTGATGGTTTGTGGAGGAGGGGAGACCGGCGAGGAGAGCGTTGGAATACTCCAGCCGTGAGGTGACGGAGGGGTGGACCAGGGTCTTCGTTTCCCCCTGCTTACCTCACACAATTGACTGTTTGCACCTCAGGAATGTCCGTTTGTCTGCTTCCTTTCCACCACGACATGTTTCCACTTGGCAACAGTAACCGATTTCATGTTATTTGGTACCTACAACGCCAGGTAGCGTCTCAGAGCGCTTCACGGTGTCGGCACCTGGCTCGGTCCCGGGCGAAGCTGCAGAAACTACTGTCAACGAGGAACGTTGTTCAATGTAACTCGGAATGCATGAGGAAGGGGACCAGATGGATGGACTGATGGAGGTTTTTTTTAGAGACTCTGTATGTAGCCACCGAGAATTCAACGTTTGATTCACAACCTAGGGATCAGGTTCGAACCCCCAATTGTCCGTCCTCTCCCACATCCTGTCCATCACCAGCACCGGTTCTATTCACTGCCGAAGCATCGCCCGTCAATACAACGCCCCCAAAACCACTAAACACCTGTTCCACAACTTTGTCATCTCCCCTATCATCTCCGCCATTAACCCAGTCATTGTCAGAATTCACTGGCTCCCTGACCCGGAGAGGCTCGAATTGAAGATCCTCTCTCCTTTCTTCCAGTCCCTCCACTCCTCTCCAAACCCTTACGTCTCCGACCTCCTCCGACCTCCTCGACCAGCCCCCGTTCCCTTCTCTCCTGCGGTTCTGGCCTCCTCCATTTCCCTCAGAATCCCCCTTTCCCCCCTCGGCAGCCATGATTTTATCCGCTACGTCCCGAGGCTCTGGAACTCCCATCCCCATTGCCTTCGACTCGCCACCCTCTCTCTTCTTAGTTTCATTTCTCAGCTCCAGACCTTTCTCTTCGACCATGCCTTCGGTTACTTACTTCCCACCTGCCACTGCCTCGGGCCCGGGATCCGTTATTGTGAAGCGCTCCGAGACGTGGTGGGCGCTATATCAATCCAAGTTGTTGCTGTTCCTGTGCTTGTTGTCGTTGTGAGTGGGAAGGCTTTCAACGTTCTCATCGAGGGTGAGATCGCTTATGACCGGGATCTTGTTGCAGAGGGGGTGCACGTTTTCTAGGCCGATACGGAGGGAAGCGATGTAGTCGACGATGGAGTTGCAGAGAATGGAGACCACATGGACTGACAGACGGAGAAACCTCTGCTTAGTGTCACCCAAATAGAAACCCTCTGCTCTCACTGTCAGCAATGGGGCAGGGAAGTGAAGAAAGTAGTTTGGAATATGGAGGACAGCGCCACATGGGAGCACAAGCTGTGTTTTGTGGAACAGAATAGGAACAAGTGAAATGAGGAGAGGTGGGTTCAAAGTTTATACTCAGAAAACAAAAGCAACAATTGCGATTTATACAGCGCCCTCCTCGCCGGACGGCGTCTCGGAGTGCTTTAAACGATGGAACCGAACGTACAGCTGTTAGATTTCTGTCTGGGTGACCCTGATCTAAGGGTTAATCGCAATTTTTAACTCAAGCGTGTGTTTGTGCAGGAACACTCTGTCACACCCTCCCTCCCTCCCTCCCTCCCTCCCTCCCTCCCTCCCTCCCTCCCTCCCTCCCTCCCTCCCTCCCTCCCTCCCTCCCTCCCTCCCTCCCTCCCTCCCTCCCTCCCTCTTTCCCTCCCTCCCTCTTTCCCTCCCTCCCTCCCTCCCTCCCCCCCTCCCTCCTTCCCTCCCTCCCTCCCTCCCTCCCTCCCTCTGTCCCTCTCTACCCCCCGCCCCCCCCTCTCTCTCTGCCCAGTTTCAGGTCACTGCTAAATACCTTTCTCTCCGATAGCGCCTTCGGTGACCTTTCTCCCCGCTCCTGCCCCGAGCTCGGTCGCTGGTTCAGTCCGTTATTGTGAAATGCTCTGAGACGCTGTACAGCCGCGGCGTGCCCTATAGAAACCAAATTTGTTTCCGCCGTTCTTGTTCAACCCACAAACTTCTAACTCAGAGGCTAGAGAGCCAGCATTCAGCCAGATGAACAGCCTTTCATAGATTCATAGATTCATCGAATTTTACGGCACAAAAGGAGGCCATTCGGCCCATCTAGTCTGTGCCGGCTCTTTGAAAAGAGCGATTTAATCCCACTGGCTTGCCCGCTCCCCATAGCCTAATAGACCTGTTCTCCCTAAATAAAGATCGAATTCCCTTTTAAAAGTTGTTATCGAATCAGCCTCCACCACCTTTTCAGGCAATGCATTCCAGATTCGAACAACTCGCTGAGTGAAACAAATTCTCCTCAGCTCCCCTCTACTTCGCCTTGAAACTATTTTAAATCTGTGACCACGAGTCACAGATTCACCCACGAGAGGAAATAGTTTTTCTCTCTGTGTGTATGTGTATCGCTATTGTTCTGCGTGTGTATGGATCTTTCTCTCTCGCTCCCTCTGTTTGAGAGTGTGTATGTCTTTCCAGCTGCAGTTTGCTCTATGTCTCAGTGTATCTCTTGATTTCTCTATCTGTGTGCAATTCGCTCTATGTATCTGTGTACTTCTATCTATATATCGATGTGTATCTACTTCTGTCTGTGCCCATCTCTCTATCTGCATCTGTGTGTTCGTTGTTTCTCTCTCAGACTGTGATAGCATCTATCAACGTCTATGTGTATCTGCATTTGTGTACCTTTCTCTATATCAATGTGTTTTCTCTCTCTCTCTGTCTGCGAAAACCCCTTGCTTTTTCTATGTGTGTTTATCTTTATCTTGTTACTCCCCATTTGTCAGTGTGTGACTATGTGTGTCTTTAGTTGTGTCTGTATGTAGTACGGTAAATTGAAGTAAACATGGCAGGACGATTTTTCTTGGTAATATACGTTTTTTGAAAAATCTGAAATATTCAATGCTCTGTCTGTCTCTCCTTCTCTCTGTCTCTCTCTTTCTCGGTCTATCTCTCAATCGCTTTCGCTCTCTGTCTGTTTCCCTCTCTCTCTCTCTCTCTTTCCGTGTCTCTATCCCTCTCTCTGGCTGTCTCGTTCGCTCTCTCTCTTTCTCTCTCTCTCTATCTCTGTCTCTCTGTTTAGCTCTCTCTCTTCCTGTGTCTCCCTCTCTGTGTTTGAGGCTCTGGCTGTCACAATCTCACTCCCAATCTCTCTCTCTCTCTGTCTCAGTCTCTTTCTCTTTAACTCTCTCTCTCTGCATTCAATAACAGTGTTACCTTCCTTATGCCGTCGATGGTGCACTGTAAATTCTAACAAGGCTAGGCGCAAGGCATTATTGAGATCGATTTTTTTCATTTACGGAAACACAGTAGGGAACTCCCTCGTCACGCAATTTTTGCATAACAAAGGGTTTTGAAGTCCCATTTTACTTGGCATCTTTTCGCGCTGTAATTTTTTCGTTAACTAGCCGTAGTTTCTGGGGACAATACCTATTTTCTACAACAAAATACTGTTTTTAGATTTCAGGAGTACTTTTCTTGTTAAAAAAAAAGTTTGGCAGCTATGCGAATGCTTTACCGAGCCCTGCCCCTTGAATTGAATCTCAGTTGAACATTACTGGCACCAAGTCAAGTGTAGAAATGAATCGACAGAATTGGTAATTTCCCTTTCTCTCTCCCTCTCTCTGTAGCTAATCTAGTGACCATTGCGATCCTTACCCGAGCGAGGTGCGGTCTATCCAAATGTGTCTCTCGCTATCTGGTGGCCATGTCCGTGGCTGATCTGATGGTGGTCATTTTCTCTGTGATTTTCTTTCGCATTCTCGATTACTACTTCCCTTATTCTTTCGTGCATATCACCCCCGTTTGCGCGCTGCTAGAGGTGCTGCTTGGTGCGGCATCGGCAACCTCTGTGTGGCTAACTGTGGCTTTCACCTTTGATCGATATGTCGCCATCTGCTGCCAACAACTGAAATGTAAGTATTGCACCCAAAGAATAGCTGCTGCTGTCATAGCGGGGCTGAGTGTCTTCTTCATTGTGGAAAACATTCCCTGCTATTTTGTCTATGAACCACGTATCATAGTTAACGGTGTACCATGGGTATGCGTTGCCAAAGCAAGCTATTACTCGTTCCTCCCGTGGGTAATGTACGAATTACTCAACGTTATTTTAATTCCGGTTCTCCCGTTCGTTGTGATTTTGGTGCTCAACGCCCTGACTGTCAGGCACATAGTGGTTTCGAGTCGAGCCCGCAGGAGATTGCGGGGACACAGTGATGGGGACAGGAATAGGGGCGAGAGTGACAGTGATCCAGAGCTGAAGAGCCGAAGGAAAGCCATTATTTTACTGTTTGCGATATCCGGCAATTTTATATTGTTATGGGTGACGTATGTTTTATTTTTCGTATACTGGAGGATTTCAGGGTCACACTACTTCTCGGTAAATTACTGCAATGATCCTGTGTACATTATTCGTCAAACTGGCTTCATGATGCAGCTCTTAAGCTGCTGTAGAAACACATTTATTTACGCTGCTACCCAGACTCAATTTAGAGAGGAGATTAAGAGAGCCGTGACATATCTTTTTACACTAATTGTTAAATTATTTCATTAGCAATAAACGAAAGTGTATTTTAAAGACAGAGAACAGCTCCTGCTTCACTGTGTGTTTTCCAGTTGAGTAATAGATACAGAATAATAAGAAATACTGTGTGCTTAGCACCTATTACTTCGGAAATAAGTCCAAGTGGCTGTTTGTTGACACACAAAATAAAGCTCCCGCTACACTGTCAATCAGTAAATGTGTATGCAGTGAAATATCATATAGGGGAAAATTAGATCAATTTGTCTGCAAACCAGTGTACATGGTTTTACTCAAACCATGTACACTGCTCGAGTGTTTCGGAAGCAAATCAAATCTATTTTGTTTTGATTTCATTCAAACATACCTGTCGTACATTGAACAATGCAATCAGTAGCAATCTACCTGATATAAATCAAGAAACATTGGGAACCTAGCCCTGGTACACGTGTTTGCCTGATTTCAAACCAAAGCCTCTGAGTGAATGCTGAAGTCACAGATAATGTACCGTCAATAAAAGGTAAATGTCAGCCAGTGTAATCGTAACCTCGGACCAAAGAGCCAGATAACTAACATACATCTGCAAATATAACTGATGAAATGAGCAACATAACAAATGGTGAACATTACACAAAATCATTGTCACAGTGAAATCTTTCTGTTTGGTAAAGCTGACGGTCATCTACGGATAAGTTACCCCTAAATGTCGAACAGTATTCCAAACTATTCTCCCAAATGTGTTGTCTGTGAACATTTTGCCGAGTTGTTCCAAATGAAGGTTTGGGTTTTGATCACATTTCGCAAGCTTCTCATTTTAAAAACAGAACAGTGTTTTGTTGATGCCAATGTATTCAGCTGTATGTTTGGATGTTTGCACTACTGGTCAACTTATGAATAAAATTCCTTTAGAAATAATATGAACATAACGAGTTTAGTGTTTTACTTTTCAATTTCATGACCCTGAGTGCCATATCTTCAGTAAATTTCTTGATTAACCGAGTTCTGAGGCAAACGCAGGATTATTGTATCGTAACCCACTTCAAACATTGGTAGAATATAATATCACGGGCAGATAGTTTTCGATTCCAATAACGATTGTCAAAGTAACATCTCGTCCATCACTTTAACAACTCGACACCACAGATGATATCCTGGACTCGCACAAATATGTGGAAAATTCTCTACGAGTGGACTATTTACTATACATTCCTAGCAATAATTTTGATTGTGTTTGATTGATTCGAATTAATTTAGGGTCATTTATTACTCCGGAAAGGCCAAGAAAGCTTGCTCGAGTTTCCCGACCATGATGTAGACTCCTTTGCGGAAAACGCTCCACTCAGATGCCCCCAGTGACAGCCCGCAAACAGCCATCTGATACACTGATGAACAAACAAAGAAGTACTGGCCAGCATCCAGGAATAATCTCTTCTCAAATTATTTTGTGGGATCTTCAAAGGAATACCATCAATACTCCAGCTACCGCTGCTGTGCTGTTGTTATTCTTCCTCAAGTAATTCAATATTTCAAGTGAATGTTTACCGTGTTGAGTAAGTGGATTGTGTGAAAGCGGCTGAAGAAAGTTTACATGGTGTGTATTTGAAATCGAACCACATCATGGTATCTGTGCTCGTCACACAAGATCAGACAAGATCCAAGAATCATAGGTTCATATAATCATAGAATCTTACGGTAGAAAAGGAGGCCATTTGGCCTATCGAGTCTATGTAGGCTCTTTAACAAGAGCAATTAAATCACACTCGCCAGCTCTCTCCCCACAACCTCGCAAACCAGTTTTACCCAAATATTTGTCTACCTCTCTTTTCAAAATTGTTCTTGAATCGGTCTGCACCACAGGGTCAGACAATGCTTTCCTGTTGCTTTGATTCAGAGCTTTCCCAAGTTATTAGTGTAAGAAAATATTATAATTTTAAAAAGATCTTTCACCATGGAAACGGTAACGAATGCTGTGATGGGGGACTGGTTAAGACGTTGGATTTGAAATCCAAAGAGATATTCGCAACATGGTTCGAATCCTGGTCGCAGCGGTATTGAAATTGAATCTGTTCCAGCCACATAATTGGAGACGTGGTCGATGTGAAAACAAACGTTGTGTTATTTGTTCATTGTTGCGTCTGATTTGACCTGTTTTCACTTACAATCATAGGAATCTCAAAGTGAAACTCAAAGAATTTGTGCTGATCGTCACTAGAAGGAAGGCAAAAGCATTACAGCATCCAACAAAACTATTCACATGCTCTAATTGCCATGTATCCCAACAGAATATGAATCGGTGCATTTGATATAGAATCTTGGAGTCCTGTAGCTCAGCGGTTATTGCACTCGCCTTACAATCATTGGACTTGTGTTTCGAATCCAGGCAGGTCACGTCGAAACCTTGGGCGATTTTCCTAACTGCGTAAGCACACTTCATTATGATCCTTCAAAAAAAAAAAAAAAAAAATTGGTCAATTCAATACTTGACTGTATGTGGGGACACTGTTTTGATCAAGTGGCGGCTCTGCTTTGCCCACGAACATACAGTCAATTCATTTCACATGTTTATTTTGTGAGGCGCTTTGTGTCGCCTAGAAAATGCGAAAAGCGTTATAAGAAGAACAGCATAACTTAAGAATTAGGAGTAGGAGTAAGCCATTCGGCCATTAGAAACTTCTCCACCATTCAATAAGTTCATGGCTGATCTCACCTAACTCTGATTACATACCGTATCCCCATATACCCTACATCCTCTATTTTTCAAAAATCTACCAGTTCCAGCCTTGAAAACGTTCAAGGAATGAGCATGTGCAGCCTTCCGGTGTAGTGAATTCCATACATTCACTACCCACTGCGTGAAGAAATGTTACCTCAACTCTGTTCTAAAAGGCTGACCCTTAATGTTAAGACTATGACATCTGGTTATACATTCTCCTACCAGGGAAACAGTCCGTCAGTGTTTATCTTTATCTAGCCCTTTAAGAATCTTGTATCTTTCCATACGATTCCCCTCTAATTCTTCTGTATTTTACAAAATACAGCCATAGTTTATTTAACCTATCCTCATAGTTCAGTCCACTCATCCCAGGAACTAACCTAGTGAATTTACGCTGCAAGTATGTCCTTTTCTAAATAAGGAGACCAAAACTGCACACAATAAGAGTATTGTATAGGGTTCTGGTGCGGTCTCCCCAGAACCCTATACAGTTGCAGCAAGACGTCCCTACTATTGTACTCTAAACCTTTTGAAATGAACGTTAGCATGCCGTTCGCCTTCTTACTTGCTTGCTGCACCTGTTAACTAACTTGTGGGGATTCGTGTACAAGGACACCCAACACTAACACTATGTAACTTCTCCCTCTCTGGAAAATAATCTGTTCTTTTATTCTTGCTACCTAGAATGTTCAATGACTCAGTATCTACAGTCTTCTTGGGTAGTGTATTCCATAAATTCCATCAATTCAATACCCTCTGAATGCAGAAGTATTTCCTCATATCTGTTCTAAACGCATGAACCGTAATTTTCAGACTGTGACTGTATAGATTCTTCTATAACCAGAAAAAACAGATCCGCATTGTCGACTTTACCCAGACTATTAATAATCTTATACGTTTCAATAATAACTCCCCTGATTCTTCTAAACATAAATTAACCCCCACCACACACAAACATCTGACCCACACACACAACCTTATCCCCCACTCACAAAACAACACGCCCCAAACAAACGCAAACCTACCAACACCTCACACACAATCCTACTCCCCACACCACACAGAAAGCAACACCATCCCCACTCACAATAATCTACCCACCCACGTAAACACAAACATACCAACACAATCACGATAATCTACCGCTCTCACGTAAAAATATATCCACATACACCGGCTAGGGAACGGCGATTAATCGGTTTTTCGATTAAACCCGATATGATTTTCAGATCGGTATGCCGATATGGTGATTCTAAAAAAACTGTTAGATCGAGAGATTCGATTTTAAAAATATACATCGATATATTTTTAAAATCGTTCCTGGCAATATATCAAGATTGTTGGTATTATCAGTGTAATGCGATCTTTTCCAGCTTACCTTGTCGCCGGCATTGCAACCTCCTAGATCTAGAGCATGGAATGCGCGTACATTCGGTGCGCGCGCACAATTAACGGGCGCGCACATCCGATGCGCACGCACACTTTACTGTGTATACTCGACGTGAGTCGTGGCGTCTTAACAAAGTCGCATCGCTGAAAATTGTAGTTTGAAAATTTACCTTTCTCATCATGGGGAAAAGAAGCCCCGTATGGGACTACTTTGAAAACAATGCAGTCAGTAATGGTGTGTATAGATGTACAGTTTGCAAGGTCTTGGTTAAGACATCTGATTCGAGCACGAGCAACCTGCGACAACACATTAAGCAGCACCACCCCGCCCAGCACGCTGCCCTCAGAGCGAAATCATTGTCGACAACAGCAGGAAGTCGAACCAGCGCTTCGGAGAAAGCGACAGGTAGTGGGGCCAGTGCAGCTCAAACAATTCCTGCTTTATTTAAGAAGAGAACATTGCACCAGAGAGGGGACAAAAAGTGGCAAAGTATCACGAACGCTGTCACTTTTTGCATAGCAAAGGAGAGCTTGCCAATGGCGAAGGACATTAATTCAGACTTCAGACTACGTAAAAATAAGTGGCATTTTGTGGCTGTAAGTGTTATTGTTGTGTGTGAGAGAGTTAGAAGCCAGATTATCACTGTTTCTATGTGATCATCTGGCAGTGATAATCTGGCTAACTCTAACAGTCAGACAGTCTGTCTCTCTCTTTTCTATTGTAATAGATCTAATTTACACGTGCACATTACATGCTACTTTCAAGCAAGAAATGGAGGAGAATAAATCTCTAGATTTTGTTTTTGGTTTGTGTGTGTTCTATTTTGTGTTTAGAGACGGAGGGAGAGAAGGAGAGGGGGAAAGTTGGGAGAGAAGGAGAGAGGAAGAGAAAGAGGGAGGGAGAGAAGGAGAGGGTGAAAGGAGGGAGAGAAGGAGCGAGGGGAAAGGAGGGAGAGAAGGAGAGAGGAAGAGAGGGAGGGAGGGAAAGAATGAGAGGGGGAAAGGAGGGAGAGAAGGAGCGAGGGGAAAGGAGGGAGAGAAGGAGAGAGGGGAGGGAGGGAGAGGGGGAAAGTTGGGAGAGAAGGAGAGAGGAAGAGAGGAGAGGGAGGGTGAGAAGGAGAGGGGGAGAGGGGGAAAGGAGGGAGAGAAGGAGCGAGGGGAAAGGAGGGAGAGAAGGAGAGAGGGGAGGGAGGGAGAGGGGGAAAGTTAGGAGAGAAGGAGAGAGGAAGAGAGGAGAGGGAGGGAGAGAAGGAGAGGGGGAAAGGAGGGAGAGAAGGAGCGAGGGGAAAGGAGGGAGAGAAGGAGAGAGGGGAGGGAGGGAGAGGGGGAAAGTTGGGAAAGAAGGAGAGAGGAAGAGAGGAGAGGGAGGGAGAGAAGGAGAGGGGGAAAGGAGGGAGAGAATGAGCGAGGGGAAAGGAGTGAGAGAAGGAGAGAGGGGAGGGAGGGAGGGACAGAAGGAGAGAGGGGAGGGAGAGAAGGAGAGAGGGGAGGGAGAGAAGGAGAGAGGGGAGGGAGGGAGAGAAGGAGAGGGGGAAAGGAAGGAGAGGAGACAGGGAGGAGGGAGAGGAGAGAGGTAGAGTGGAGGGGGAGGGAGGGAAGGAGAGGGGAAAGGAGGGAGAGAGGAGAGGAGGGAGAGAAGGAGAGGAGGAGGTAGGGAGCAAACAACATCGTATAATTCAACAGACCTTGACACCAACATTACAAACTTTCTGGACCTAGAGCACGCATTTCGAAATGTGCGTGCACCGCGACTGCGCGAGTATCGTCAGTGCGGACGCACCGACAATGCGCGCGCACCGCGACTGAGCGTGCACCATAAATGCGCGCGCGCCATCAATGCACGCGCACTTCGAATGCACGCGCATGCGCAGTATAAAAACTCGATAGATCGGTTTAAGCAGGTATGAGCAAACCGATATATCCATATCCGGAAAAATCCCATATCGCCGTTCCCTAATTCACCCACACAAACCTACCCGCAAACATAAAGCTTTCGCACATACGTACAAATTTACAACTCCACACACAAAAAAATACGCAGCCACAGACACAAACCTACCACGCACATGCACATACCTACACCGCCAAAGCACACACACAAACCTACACCAACGCGCTCCACACACAAACTAACCTAACCCCACACACAAACATACCCCCGCACACAAACATACCCCCGCACACAAACATACCCTAACACACACATCAAAACATACTCACCACCCACACAAAAACCTACCCCCAAAGAAACCTTCCCTCCACTCACACACACACAATCTTACACCCACAAACACACTAACATACTTCCACACAAACCTAATCCCCACATCCCTACAAACACAAACATACCCCTGCAGAAACACAAACATACGCCCCACCACCGCACACACAAAAACCTACCCCCCAAACACACAAACATACCGCCCCACTCACACTCATACAAACAAATCTCCCCGTACAAACACACACAAACATACCTCCACCCTCGCCAAGCCTATACACCCACAAACAAAAACCTACCACTTTTCCCCTAATACACAGACAAACGGGGCCACACACGCACAAACATACTCAACCCCACAAACAAACATACCAGTCACACAAACACGAAACTACCAACACCACACGCACAAAACTTCAACCGCCCTACAAAAAGCCGACCCCCACACACACAAATATAACCACACCCATAAACAAACCTACACACACTTCCCACACACAAATCTACCTCCACACCCAGATGCAAACCTACAAAAAGCCGACCCCCACACACACAACACTACATCCCCCCACACAAAACAATTCCCACCCACATACATGCAAACGTACCGCTCACAAACACGCAAACGTCTCCGCTCCCACACAAACAAACATATCCACCCACACGCAAAGCAAACCCAAACACACAAAACTACCCCCACTATACACATACAAACCAACGCCTCCTCACAGAAAAAAATCCCAGCCACACAAACGCAAACCTACCCCCCACAAACGCATAACTTAGCCCCAGCGACACGCAATCCTACACGCTCGCCGCACTCAAACCTACAGCAACATCCCATACACACAGACCTACCCACTCCCGCATACACACCTACCACGACCGCCTCACACGCCCACCAAACACACTCATTCCTTCCCCCACCCCACGCCACACACCCCCATACGTTAAGCAATAGAACGTTTATAGAATTCAGATTAATGCAGAATTCAGATTGATTTGCTCTGGTGTCATTTAGTCTCCATGAAACAGAGCAGAGTTTCATTCCCGGCCTTATGATCAATTGTGCAAGTTCTCTTAATCCGCACACGTGCCTCTGTGTACCTGCAGTAATAATATCAATAATAATACTTGCATTTGATGTAGCGCTATTCACAAATTATAGACGTCACAACGCGCTTCACAGAAGTCAGGAAGTGCTGACTAACCTCTATAAACCTTTTGTGAAGCCTCAGCTGGAATACTGTGTTCAATTCTGGTCACCACACTACAGAAAGGATGTGAAGACATTGGAAAGGGTACAAAGAAGATTTACTAGGATGGTGCCAGGATTGAGGGACTTCAGCTATGAGGAGAAGCTAGATAGGCTATGGTTATTCTCTCTGGAGCAGAGAAGATTGAGGGGAGAGCTAATAGAGGTTTATAAGATCATGAGGGGTTTCGACAGGACAAATAGAGAAAAACTATTTCCACTCGTGGGCGAATCTGTGACTCGTGGTCACAGATTTGAAATAGTTTCAAGGCGTAGTAGAGGGGAACTGAGGAGAATTTGTTTCACTCATCGAGTTGTTCGAATCTGGAATGCATTGCCTGAAAAGGTGCTGGAGGCTGATAACAACTTTTAAAAGGGAATTAGATCTTTATTTAGGGAGAACATGAGAAGTCAGCTCGTCTGACTTGTAGGCCTACTAGTTATCTGCAAACTTGCACTATGCTTTCCTTAACCTTTCGTCAGCACTCATGAGCCTGTTTAGCAATAAGAGGAAAACAGGAGCGATGTTATGACTTTTAGGACATACCATTGTTCGGTTGTTTGACCAAACTGACGCCTATACTGCCTTGTTGTTACATAGAAAGCTCTAGGCTTGTTTATCATATTTTACTCTAAGGCTATGATATTATTTCAAGCTCCAGGCTTCGAGGCATTGAGGCCTATCTTGTTATTAGAAAGCTCTAGGCATATCTTATTATTGTACGCTATAGCTGGCTTATGTCTCATTGACTACAAGGCTACGATGTTTTTATGATGCAGTTGCAAGACCATGTTGTTTATAGCCCGGCATGAGTCAGTTGGCGAAAAATGTATAACTACCCATGTAAAGGTTGCTCTATGTGTGCACTTGGAGTAGACGGACGAGATTCTGTAACTAAGGTGTACACCGCTTTGCAAATGCTGAATAAACTTGTTGAACTACACACCCGAGTCACATATTTGTGAACAGAACCAACAACCAAGGTACCGAGACGAACTAGTTTCACAAACATGTCTATTAGGCTATGGGGAGCGGGAGGGCAGTGGGATTGAATCCCTCTTTTCAAAGAGCCGGCACAGGCTAGATGGGCCCAATGGCCTCCTTTTGTGCCGTAAAATTCTATGAATCTATGATGGGGTCCCTATCAGCCTGCCCGCTCATCGTCAAGTATCACTTTATTATGTCTCCTGGAGATCATAAAGTGAAGAAAATCAATATTCATGGATAAATGTACATCACAGAGTATTCTGTGAAATGTGTTGTCAGTATAGATGTGCGCAAAACACAGAAGGCAGTTGCGCACAATAGTGACTCACAAACAGTTATGAATCCAAAATACGAATTTATTATTGTTTTCCTCGAGTGATTATTGTGAAACTTGTGGTGTAAGGAAACTTGCCCAAAGTTGTACCTGGCTAGAATTGAACACAGATCTCTAGCTTGTAAGGAGAGTGCTCTAACTACTGAGCTACAGGATTCCATACCTGTCAGTGCATTGTCCCTGGTACTGCTTGACTCTATGCCACTCCATGTGCTTGTGCAAGAAAAATAACTGGAGAGAAAGCGAGAGTGTTAGCACCACATGTATGTGAGCGTGCATTACTTTTTCTAGATTTGAATGTGTGAGAGAAAGAGAGAGAGGGAGTGATTGCTGTAAGACATCGCTTTGTAAAGTCCTGTAGCTCAGTGGTTGTAGCACTCGCCATAAAATCGTGAGACCTGTGTCCGAATCCAGGCACGTCAGCGAGGAACCTTGGGAACGTTCCCTTACTACACACGTTGCATTATAGTCCCTACAAAAAACCTGCAAGAAATTGGTCATTTCAATCAATGACTGTTTGTGGGGCACTGCTGTGCGCAATTGGATGCACTGTATTGCCCACACATATACTTTCAATTCACTTCACGGTATATTGTTTGAAGCGGTTTCAGACACAGTTTAGTAAATTCCAAAAGTGCTCTATCAAATGCAAAGATTTTTATTATGACGTAAAAGTTCGTTCAGAATGAGCTAATGAAACTAAAACAGAAAGTAGAAATAGAATCTGGCAGTGGGAGACCGGATGTCGTTTGCTCAGTAAATTGGAGGCTTTGATTTGACAATAAATATATTTTGCAAAGAACGCTTTCTCTGGTTTGAATGTGATTTTGTGCTTGTAATACATTCGCTGTTTTTTGGGTGGGGGGGTGGTTGCACACTACACAAAAAGTTGTCGATATAACACTAGTCACCTAATTTCTTACGCATGAGAATAATTTAACCTGTTCGATATTATGTCACTCCGGAGGCTCTCATTCACTCTGATTTTGCTGGCCAAATTTCTAACTGTCAGACAAATTTTCCTGTCAGTAGAGCTCACAAATGATGGTGGGAGTGCGGAAAATAAGACGGGAAAAATGGTTTGAGGTAGTGAATGTGTGCACAATTTGGTGCCGCGTTTCACCCACACATTCCATTGTCCATTCGTTTTACAATATGTTCTTTGATGCGCATTGAGACATTTTGAGGAAGTGGTACGGCGCTATACCGTTTCTATTTATTACTATTATTCATATTGTTAACAATTTACCCAGTCCAAGAATAAGCCATAGTTCCTCTCAGATCACCGTTCCCTCACACAACCCTCTCCATGTCGAGGTATAACATTAACTCTTTCCTGATAGTTTATAAAAAATAGTTCTAAGTCTAACTGGGGAACTAATTAATTACTGAGTTCACAGTTCAATTTGCTTAGTGATGTTGAAACGTATCACAACAAAAAAATTACACTCGCATAGAGTTCAAAGATTGAAGCCTTGAATTACATGTGGAATTATGACATGATCGATTAAAAACATTATTATAAGTATAATGTTGTCATTTTCCCCATTCCAATAACGAAACAAGTTACCTTTCATCACTCTCTTCTTCACACATTCCACCCCACGTAAAGCGATCATTTGAACTCAGTCTTCACCAATGGTTCGTAACCAACACACTGCGAAATAATTTAAATACTTGATTGCCAGTTTTAATTATTGTTGATGCACAAACGTATAAAGCATGTACATTGAACCCTTGAGGTACATGTGGTTTTAGGTCTGTTCAATAAAACATCATGACAACAACATTCAAACTGCGTGTCGTCCGCAACATATGGAATCAGCTCACTTTACAGGGTGTCCTATGAATTAGTACCAATCTATTTGGGAGGCATGAGATGAGACAACCAGAAGAATAACAAAATAACACCTGTACAGCGCCATTCACGTCAGGAGGACGTCCCAATACGATGGACAGTTACTGCCTCAAAGCCGAACTGAGGACAGTTGTGGCGGAATGGGAAGGCGGGGATTTAGATTTGCCGATGTGGACATGGAAGAGGAGAGTCTTGAGGCGAGTCGTGAATGAGGCCAGGAAGCGATGGAGAATGGACGGGGCGAGGCACAGGGATTGGAGGATGGAGTTCCAGATGTTGGGGGCAGAGTGGCTGAAAGCTCGACCGCCAATGTTGGGGCGGGTGGGTGGGTCGGTGGACTACTGCTGGGCAGAGGTGGCGGGAAGATTGATAAGGTGATAGCAGCTCACTGACGTAGAGTGGGGCGAGATTGTGGAGGGCTAAAGTGTGAGGCCTTGCATCAAATTCAAAAAAATATTTACGTCACAGAATCTTAGGGATCATTTGTTGGCTTCCTGGGAGGCCTTGGAGTAAAACGCAACAATAAGGATAATCGTTGCATATTGTATTGCATTTGATAAAGTCGTCGTCACACCTACAAGCGTTTCACAATCTGGGCTATAATGTTTTGCAGGAACCCGTGGATCTACTGGGTAAATAAACAATAACATAAGAATCAGATGCAGCGGTAGGCCATTCGGCCGTCGAGCCTTCCCTGCCAATAAATAAGATCACATCTGATATTCTAACCTACCTGCCCCGCCTTATTCCCATATCCCTACATCTTTTTATCCACAAGTAATACATCAGTCTTAGCTTTTTCGGTAGAGAATTCCAAAAATTCACAAAACTATGAGTGAAGAAAGTTTTTTTCAACTCAGTGCGAAAGGGCTTAGACCTAAGTTCAAACATGGAACCCTAGGTTATAGTTTCTCAAACCAGGGTAAACAGTCTACCGCTGGCGACTCTTGTATGCTTCTTTGTAATCTTATACGATTCCATAAGATAACCTCTCATTCAGCTATATTCAAGAAAATGCAAGCCTAGTTCACTCAACCTATCTACATTGCTGTACGCCCACATGCTGGGCAACAGCCTGATGAATCTACGCCTCTCCACATCGAAATATCATGTTAATGATTTCCTTGCAGTTTGTAAAATGATTCTAAACAACACACTGGGGAACTAACTAATTAGTTAGTTCACAGTTTAATTTACTTGATGATGTACAAATGTATATCAACAACAAAATTACACTTGTATAGAACTCATAGTTTGAAGCCTTAAGTTTCATGTGGAATTATGACTTGATCGATTCAAAGCATTATTATTATTAATATTATTAACATATTCCCCATTCCGAGAATGAGACAAGTGACGTCTGATCAATCAGTTCTTCACATACCCCACCCCACATAAAGCGATAATTTTAACTATGTCTTCGAACATAGTTCACTGTCAACACACTACAAAATTAATCGAACATTTGATTTACAGTTTAGTTTACTTGGTGATGGACAAACGTAGAGAGCACATACATTGAACCCTTGAGCTACATGTGGAATTGGGGCTATTCAATAAACAATCGTAACAGCTTTCTAACTGCATGTCTTCCACATAATAGGGAGTCAGTTCACTTCACAGTGTATCCTGTGAATCGCTTGCAATACATTTCGAAGGCATGAGATGAAGCAAGAACAAAAATAGTAAAATTACAGTGGTAAAGCACCTTTCACGTCAGAAGGGCGTCACAAGGCGTTGGTCAGTTACTGCCTCAAAGCTGAGCTGAGGACAGGTGGGGGAGAGGAAGGTGGGGATTCGGTGGTGCTGTTGGGTACATCGAAGAGACGAGACTTCAAGGACTCCACGGATGGGTTGGGGGTGGGGGACGGGGAACAGTGCGAGGCAGATAATTTTAATAATAAGAATAATACTTGTATATTTTGTTGCGTTTGATAATATCTTATACACGCATCGAAGCGATCTACCGACTGGGCTGTAATTTGCTGCAGCTACGCTGGATTTACTGGGGAAATATATATGACCATAAGAGTCAGGAACAGGAGCCCTCGACTCCGCCCCGCCAATCGATAAGATCATGGCTGATATTTTCACGTAACTCCACCTGATCTGCCTTATTCCTATATCGCTTAATAACTTGAGCGACAATAAATCTATCAATCCAAGGCTTCAATGTGTTCACGGACCGAGCATCTACAGTTTTGGGAGTAGAGAATTCCATAAATTAACTACCTTCTGAGTGAAGAATTATTTTGTTGACTCAGTGCGAAAGTGCTGACGCCCAATTTTAAACCTTTGGTCCCTGGTTATAGTTTCTCCAACCAGGAGACACAGTCTCCCACTGTCGATTCTGGCATGTACCTTAATAATTTTATATGATTCTATAAGATACCCTCTCATTCTGCCATATTCAAGAGAATGTAGTCCCAGTTTACTGAACCTGTCTTCATAGCTGAACCCCATCATCCTAGGCATCAACCTAAATGATGATTCCCCAGGAGAATTAATTATTTACTTAATTCACAGTTTAAAACACTTGGTGATGTACCAACGTATAATAACAACAAAATCATACGTGCATAGAGCTCATATATTGAAACCTTGTATTACATGTAGAATTATGACTTGATCGACTCTAAGCATTATTAGTATTATTAATATCATTAGAGAATTCCATAAGTTAACTAATTTCTGAGTAAATAACTATTTTGTCGACTCACTGCGAAAGGGCTGACCACTAATTTTAAGACTGTGAACACTGGTTATAATTTCTCCAGTTAGGTGAATCATTCAGCCACTGCCTACTCTGTCTTACCACTTAATAATCTTACAGGCTACGATAAGATCCCCTCTAATTCTTTGATATTCTGGAGAATATAGGCCTAGTTTGCTTAACTTATCGTCATAGCTCAATCATCTTATCCCATGAACCAGCATTGTGGTGCACCTCCTCTAAGGCGAGTATTTCCGTTCTAGAATAGGAGGCCAAACCTTCACACAATATTCTAGGTGCTGTATCACAAATTACCCTCTACATTCACGACAAAACTTCCCAACTCTTGTTTTTTAATGCTTTTGTAATTAACGTCAACATGCCTTTTGCACAAAACACAAACATCTGTATTCTTCTGTTCACTAGTAAAACAAAGATTTTTCCGTGTACAGAATTAGTTCCACCTCCCTCCCTCTACAAACTTGCCACAAAGTGCTTTCAACGTTAGATAAATAGTCAGCAAAATAACCAAATCTATCTTTGCTATTCTATCAAGGCATTACACGAATTTAACTCCGCCTATCTCTCCGACGTGCTGCCTCCCTATCAGTCTGCCTGTCACTTTGTTCAGCGGTTCTGGCCGACTACAACGTCCCCACTCAATCCTCCCTAGCATCACTGGCCGGGCTGGCAGTCTCTGTGCCCCACACTCTGGAATTCCATCTCACAATCCCTTTGCCTCTCTTCCGCCTTTTCCTCCTTCAAGGCCGGTCTCAAGAACTTATTCCTGGACCACGTCTCTGCCTTCCTAACTATCCCACTCTCCTACTCTGGTGTATTAATATTACACCCACACAGTGCTCGTGTCCCGGCCTAAATTTTCAGCGAATTTGTGTCGTCCTCCCGACGTGAAAGGCTTGCATTGGTGCTTATCAGTGGTTATCATTTGTTAGAGCACTCGCTTGCCGATAGATTGTGAACAGTGCTATCTCAAATGCAGTATTATTATTAATATTATTCCTGCAGGTAAACAGAGGCACGTGTGCGGAGTAAGAGAACTCCGTGGGTGTGGGTGTGGGTGGGGTGCTAAAGAGTCGGTCATAGGTTTGTATGCGTGGAGGGTGTAGTGTTGTGTGGGTGTGGTTCTGTGGTAGGTTTGTGTGCAGGGAGGGTTGTGTGAATGTGTGGGTGGGATATGGGTAGGATTGTTTGCGTGGAGGGGGTTTGCGTATGGCAGGGGCTAATTTGTATATTTTGGAGGGTAGGTTGATGTGTGGATGGCTGGGATTTTTTTGTTTATGGAGGTGTTGGTTTGTATGTGTACGGTGCGGTAATTTTGTGTGCGCGGGTTTGGTTTGTGCGTGGGTGGATGTAGGTATGTTTATGTGCGTGGGAGGGGGAGTTTGCGTGTTTGCGAGCGGTACGTGTTTTGCATGTGGGTGGGAATTTTTTTGTGTGTGGGGATGTAGGGTTGTGTGTGAGGTGGTATAGGTTTGTATGTGTTTGTTGAGGTTGATTTGTGTGTGTGTGAGTGTAGGTTTGTTTGTGGGAAGGGTTATATTTGTGTGTGAGGATGTTGGGTTTTATGTATGTGTGTGTGGGGGTTGTAGGTTTGTAAGTGTGTGGAGGTAGATTTGTGTGTGGGGGGATGTGGGTTTGTTTGTGGGACGGGTTACATTTGTGTGTGGGGTGGTTCGTCTTTTTTGTGGGGGGGTCGTAGGTTTGTTTGTGTGGTGGTGGTAGTTTCGTGTGTTTGTGAGGAGTAATTTTGTGTATGGGGGTGCGTACGTTTGTGCGTGTGTGGCCATGATTTTCTGTGTGGGAGGGGGATGGGTGGCAGGTTTTTGTTTGTGGTGGGTATGTTTGTGTTTATTGGATGGTAGCTTTGTGTGTGTGATGGTAAGTCTGTGTGTGTGCGATTCGCGGGGGTTAGGTTTTTGTGTGTTTTGAGGTAGGTTTGTGTGTGAATGGGTTTGACGGTATGTTTGTGCATTTTGGGAGTAGGTTTGATTTTGCGGGGGTGGGTGGGGTGCATGTTTGTGTGTGGGGGTAGGTTTGTTTGTGCGGGTGGTGCAGTAGGATTGTATGGGGTTAGGTTTGTGTGCGTGTGGGTGGAGGATATGCTTGTGTGTATGTGAGGTTAGGCTTGTGTGTGCGGGGCGCAGGGGTATGTTCGTGTGTGCATGTATGGGGGTGGTAGGTTTGTGCTTTTGGGTGCTATGTTTGTGTGTGTGGCTTGGTAGTGCTTTGTGTGTGGGGTTGTAGGTTTGTATGTGTGCGTGGGTGGGGGGTTTAGCTTTGTCTTGGCGGGTAAGTTTCTGTATGGGTGGATGGCGGTACATTTTTGTGTGTGGGACCGGTAGTTTTGCATGTTTCTGGTGGTAGGTTTGTGTGTATGTGGGTGGGTAGGTTTTGTGTGTGGCGATGTAGGTTTTTGCGTGGGAGTGGGAGGTTTGTGTGTGTTTGGACGGTATTTTTTGTGGGGTGGGGGATACGTTTGTATGTGTGGCTCGGAGTTTTTTGTGTGTATGTGTGTGGGGGGGGATAATTTTATGTTTAGAAGTATTAGGGGAGATATTATTGAAACATATAAGATTCTTGAAGGGCTGAATAAATTAGACACTGTGGGACTATTTCGCCTGTAGGATAATCTATATCCAGATCTCATAATCTGCAAATTAAAGGTCAGGCTTTTAGAACAGATTTGAGGAAACATTTAGTCATTCAGAGGGTATTGAGTGGAAGGAATTTATGGAACTCACTACCCTAGAAACTTTAGATGCTGATTCCTTGAACAATTTCAAGGCTGAGACTGATAGATTGTTTTTTTTTAAAAAAAGGGTGATTTAGGGGATATGCTTCTGTTTGGGAAGTGGAAGGGTGGTAGGATTTGTTTGTGCTTCCTCAACAATGTCAGCATTCACTGATATATTGAATAACTTGAGGAAGAATGGTAACAGCGGTACCATGGGTCTTGTTGGTATTGCATTGAAAATCCCACAAAACATTTTGAGAAGAGAAGCGAGGTTCTGCGTGGGTTCTTGCCAGTACTTATTTGTTCAGTTATCGGTGTATCTGACGATTGTTTGCGGGCTGTCACTGTGGGCGTCTAAGTGCAACCTTACCAAAATATAGTGTCCACAATGGCCGGGAAACTTGAGGAAGCTTTAGACGCCGGTCGAGAATAAGATAAGGCCCTTTATTAATTCCAATTAAACAAACACACTGAACATTATTGCTTGGAATATAGAGTAACCAGATAACTGGTAGAGTATTTTCTACATACGTGTGTGAGTTCAGTGTATCAGTTGTGGTGTCGAGTTGGTAACGTGATGCACCAGAAAACACATTGAGAATCAGTGTTTGATTCGATAATAATATTGTCTGATATATTCTGCCAATGTTTGTAGTGAGGATACAATAGAATAATCCAGTGTTTGCCTCAAAAATCACTTGAAGACGTTACTTAATGGAGATAATGCATTCAGGTTCATGAAATTGAAAATGAAAACACAACAATGACTACCTTAATCGTATTTGTAACGGAATTGTATTTATATGTTGATCCTTCTTCGAAACCTCGAAATACAGAGCAGAATTGATTTGCATCAACAATTGACTTCTATTTTTAAAACGAGAAGTTTGCGGAATGTGATCAAAACCTAAACCTTTATTTGAAACCACTCGGAACAAATTCACGAACATCCCATTTGGGAGAATAGTTTGAAATACAGTTAGACATTTAGGGGTTATTTATCTGTAGATCATCGTCAGCTTTACCAATCAGAAAGATTTCAATTTGACAATTATTTTGAGTAATGTTCACCATTTGTTCTGTTGCAAGTTTCATCAGTTATATTTGCAGATGTATGTTAGCTTTCATAGAATCATAGAATCATAGAATCATAGAATTTTACGGCACAAAAGGAGGCCATTTGGCCCATCTAGTCTGTGCCCGCTCGTTGAAAAGAGCGATTCAATCCCACGGCCCTGCCCGCTCCACATAGCCTAATAGACCCGTTCTCCCTAAATAAAGATCTAATTCCCTTTTAAAAGTTGTTATCGAATCAGCCTCCACCACCTTTTCAGGCAATGCAATCCAGATTCGAACAACTCGCTGAGTGAAAAAAATTCTCCTCAGCTCCCCTCTACTTCGCCTTGAAACTATTTTAAATCTGTGACCACGAGTCACAGATTCACCCACGAGTGGAAATAGTTTTTCTCTATTTGCCCTGTCGAAACCCCTCATGATCTTATAAACCTCTATTAGGTCTCCCCTCAATCTTCTCTGCTCCAGAGAGAATAACCCTAGCCTATCTAGCCTCTCCTCATAGCTGAAGTCCCTCAATCCTGGCACCATCCTAGTAAATCTTTCTGGCTATTTAGTCTGGGGTTACGATTACACTGGCTGACATTAACCTTATCTTGATGGCACTCTATCTGTTATTTCAGCATTCACTCAGAAGCAGTGGTTTGAAATCACGCAAACACGTGTACCAGGGCAAGGTTTCCATCGTTTCTAGATCTATATCAGTTAGATTGGTGCTGTTTGCATTGTTCAATGTATGACAGGTACGGTTTGAATGAAACTAAAACAAAACAGATTTGATTTGCTTCCGGAAAACCCGAGCATTTGAGTAAATCCATGTCGACTGGTTTGAAGACAAATCGATATAATTTTCCTCTCTATGATAGTTAACTGCACCGACATTTGTTGATTGACAGTGTAGCGGGAGATTTAGCTTGTATGTCAACAACCAGCCATTTGCACGTCCATCATAAATAATAGGCGCTAAACACACAACATGTCTTGTTATTGTTGAGGGAGCTTGATTCTGTATCTATTCCTGACATTGGAATATGAAAGGCCGGTGAAGCTGGAGCTGTTCTCTGTCTTTCAAACAGACTTTCATGTATTGCTAATGACGTAATTTAAGAACTAGCATAAAAGGAAATGTCACCGCTCTCTTAAACTCCTCTCTGAATTGAAGCTGGGCAACAGAGTAAATGCGGGTGTTTGTACAGGAGCTTTAAAGCTGCAGCATATAGCCAGTTTTCTGAAAAACATACAAAGGATCATTTTATATAGATATAGCGATCACTGGACTGATATCGTAAGCCTTGATATAAATTTGCCATGCACATTAGAAATGACACTGCAATCCACCTACACCGTAACGACATGGAAATTAGTTGAATTCGTTGGTTTATACAGAACTCAGCATTAATGGGCTCCACGCCAGCTGCATTTGCATGAGCCAAACTGTACACAAACAACACCATATCGGATACACCATCGGCCTTACCACAAGCAAGGATAAGGCCTCCAGAGGACATCTGCTTCCCTGCCAATAACCAGACCATGGCTACATTACTGCAATTGTTTTTGCTGTATCCAATTGTTTTTTGGTCAGGATTGGAATGAGGCTAATTGGCAAACTTTTGTGAAAATAATTTGTGTTGATTCCTGCAGTTCCGTAGTTTCAGATCTAATAATATTCGTTTGGAAGTCAGTTCACCAAACGATCCAGTGCAATCCACGAACTTGGAGTCATGAAGTCGTTAATTTCTATTGTCGCTGACGATGTGGCCAGTGGAACTTCTATACCAACTAGATTTTGTATAATATGGAATGAGGAGACCACCGAGGAGTGTGCAGGACAATCAATCAAAAAAACAGTAAAAGATGGGTGGCTAAGATTTTCACGTGAGTTTACCAAAAACTAAAGGCATAAACAAAGAATCACGAAAACATAAAATGCGTTCGTGAAATGCGTTTTCGATGGGAGGTTGAACAGTGTTTCTGGAATTTCGACCACTGGAGGGTGTTCAGAACTCCAGAAGTGGAGGTTAGGGAGAATAGGGATATAGTGTGTGGCAGTATAAAATGACGAAATACAAATGAGATGGGTGAAGAAATATAACTTGAAAGCGGCAAGGGAGTAAGTCAAAGGTACTATTACGGAGGAGTTGAATCAAGTGAATGTCAGCTTAAACTCCAAAACACAGGCGTTGTTATCATCACCCTTTATGGATGCACTCAATCCACATATTAGAGAGACAATATGGCATCTCGGAATCCTGCTCGACCCTCAAATATCCTATGCCCCCAACATCCGCTAATATCTCAACCCTAAAGCTGCCAAAAACCTGGTCCATGCAGTTGTCACCTCTTGGCTGGAATACTCCAACTCCCTACTCGCCGGTCTACCCTCCATCACTATTCAAAATTGCAACACATACAGAACTCTACCGCCCGCATTCTTGCCAGAAAACTATGTAGCTCCACAACTACCCCAGGCATTGCCAGTCTTCATTGTCTCCCTGCGATGAGCAGAGCAGCTACAGGATCCTCATTGTTGTGTGTAAAATACCCCACTCCTCTGCTCCCCACATGTCTCTAACCTCCACGTTGCTCAAGAGTGCCTATTGCCTCCTTTCTGCTGCATCTTGACTCTGCCTTATTAAAGGAATCCTCCGTTCCACCGTCGGCAATCGTGCCTTCAGCCATAGCGCCCCGATGTTGTGGAAACTCCTTCCCTAAAAAACTCATCCCCTCCGTTTCTATTTTCTCATTTTTCATGAAGACCTATATTTTCCACCGCGCCAATGATCACCTTCCCCTGCCCCACTCCCACCCCCCTTTTCGGCCCTGGGATCCGCAAAGTTGAAGCGCTATGAGACGCAGTCTGGCGTGAACGATTTCAGAAGGCAGCAAACAGTCGATGATTTGCTCTCACGTCGTGGGTTGTTTTGGTTGTTTGAGGACCAAGTGGTACCAGATTCTGCTCTCTTGAAGGGGGCCTTCGAGCTGACAAAGCAATATCCTCAACCGGAGGATATTGCCAATACAGCCAATGCCATGGTATTAGAGGAGAGGGTAGGAGAAATGGATAGAATAATTATAACCAGAGAGGAAGTGCTAAAAAGGTTGACGTCGTTCAAGGTGGATAAGTCACCTGGTCCGGATGGGATGCACCCTAGGTTACTAAATGAGGCACGGGAGCAAATAGAAGGGACTCTGGCCACGATCTTTCAATCTTCCTTGGACACAGGGGTCGTGCCAGAGGACTGGAGGATAGCTAAAGTTACTCCCTTGTATAAAAAGGGGCAGAAGCACAAGCCTGGTAACTACAGACCAGTCAGTCTAACGTCGGTAGTGGGCAAACTTCTAGAGTCCATAATCAGGGACAAGGTAGATCTTCACTTAGAAAGATATCGGCTAATAAAGGACAGTCAACATGGATTTGTTAAAGGCAAATCTTGCCTTACAAATCTGATAGAATTTTTTGATGAGGTAACGGAATGGGTGGATAATGGTAGCGCAGTTGATGTAGTTTACATGGACTTTCAAAAGGCATTTGAGAAAGTGCCACATGAGAGACTTATTATGAAATTAAAGGCCCATGGCGTAAAAGGGACAGTGGCAGCGTGGATCCACAACTGGCTGCGAGACAGAAAGCAGAGATTTGTAGTGAGCGGCTGTTTTTCAGATTGGAGTGAAGTGAGCAGTGGTGTGCCACAGGGATCGGTTTTGGGACCATTGCTGTTTGTAATCTATATCAATGATCTGGACTTGGGTGTACGGAGTACAGTTTCCAAGTTTGCAGATGACACTAAGTTAGGGAGAATAGTAAACAGTGAGGAGGATAGTAGCCATCTGCAAGAGGATATAGACAAATTGGTAAAGTGGGCAGACACATGGCAGATGAAGTTTAATGCAGAGAAGTGTGAGGTGATGCATTTTGGGAGAAGAAATGAAGGGAGGCAATATAGGCTAGATAGTACAATTTTAAATGGTGTAAAGGAACAGAGAGACCTGGGGATTTGTGTTAGTGACTCGTTAAAGGTGGCAGGACAGGTAGACAAGGCTGTTAAGAAGGCATATGGGATACTAGGCTTTATAAATAGGGGTATAGAGTACAAAAGTCAGGAAGTGCTGACTAACCTCTGTAGGACTTTGGTGAGGCCTCAGCTGGAATATTGTGTTTAATTCTGGTCACCACACTACAGAAAGGATGTGAAGGCATTGGAAAGGGTACAAGGAAGATTTACTAGGATGGTGCCAGGATTGAGGGACTTCAGCTATGAGGAGAGACTAGATAGGCTAGGGTTATTCTCTCTGGAGCAGAGAAGATTGCGGGGAGACCTAATAGAGGTTTATAAGATCATGAGGGGTTTCGACAGGTCAAATAGAGAAAAACTATTTCCACTCGTGGGTGAATCTGTGACTCGTGGTCACAGATTTAAAATAGTTCCAAGGCGCAGTAGAGGGGAGCTGAGGAGAATTTTTTTCACTCATCGAGTTGTTCGAATCTGGAATGCATTGCCTGAAAAGGTGGTGGAGGCTGATTCGATAACAACTTTTAAAAGGGAATTAGATCTTTAGTTAGGAAGAACGGGTCTATTAGGCTATGGGGATCGGGCAGGGCAGTGGGATTGAATCGCTCTTTTCAAAGAGCCGGCACAGACTAGATGGGCCGAATGGCCTCCTTTTGTGCCGTAAAATTCTATGATTCTATGATTCTATCCGGACTTTGAAGAACCCGATGGATCCAAGCATCACGCAGTACCACAGAAAGGAGTTTCAGGGAGTGCACAGATAAGAAGAAACACATCAAAATAATTGCATGTTAGCCAGAGCACGAGCGATACTAAATAGTTCAGAGACCACTGAGTAATTATTAATGCAAGGACATCAGAGATGAGAGAGCCGCGGTGGAGTAAATCGATTGTGGCTTAAATGTATTGCTTGGGATGCTTCGCATTTTCTAAGGTGCTGTTAAACTTATGTCCTGGCTGCCTGTTCAATAGATGGTAAAATATCCTAATAACACCAAATAGTGCAAGGAGTATCTTCGTGTTTTCTGGCCAACAGTCCCGCAGATACAACTCATCAGATCACTATTCTCGAACGTTGGTTTATGCAAAATAATTCCTGTGTTTTGCATTTACAGAAATACAATTTCAGTTGTCAAACAGTAAAGCCGTGGAACAGGTTCCCCAAGGGAACCGTTGGAGGACAAAAAGGTTGATTCCTTTAAAAAGTGTTCTAATACTTTTCTTTTAGGGAATAACATAGTGGATTGGAATAAATAGGTAGCTCGGGGTATCTGTGCCTGTGACAAACACAGAAGTAGAAAGCGAACTGGTCAGCCATTATAGTTTAATCAGCTATCGTTTCATATATTCTAAAATTTCCCTCAAATACTACACGCAAGTTCCGCCTTACATTACATTCTGTAAGTGTGTGCATTTGTAAATCTGATAAGTAACTATATCAATTGCAGGGTTTACTGTTAGTTCATTATTATTTCGAATAATTTGTTGAGTCTTTTGCATTTGATAATAAGTTTTTTATGGTTTAAAATTTATTCCTACAGCCTCAATCATCCCTTTATCGCCTACAGATGTTTAATCCTCAGGATACAGATATATTTATTATCCGATGTCCAGTTTTGTAGCAGAACAACAACACGTACTCACGCATTGCTCACAGCACAGGGCATTCCATCCAAACACAACTTATTGTCAGAGATCCTTGGCGAGCAGTGGTGTATACGTATACCCCACTTGCCGACAGGTGACTGTCGGCAAGATCAGAGAAGATCCGATGCGTTAGTTAGATGGGCAAAGATGCACAGGGGAGATGCCTCATAATGGGCAACACCAGTTAGCGTGAAATGGAAGGAACAATTAACCATACGTATGGACAGCAATCATGGTGTACTCCAATGTCTGGAAAGAGAAATGTTCGACTACAAACACGATTCCAGGTTAGACTTTTTCGCATCTGCCTGATGTGCATCGGTATTCAGCTACCGGTATTCGGTAGCACACGTACAGGAACACTGGTCATCTGCAACACATGTTGATATGTACCCAAGTTTGAAGGACAATTTCACATTCCAGGATTCCATGTAATTTTGTATTTGCCCACTGTTAAACGGTTCAGGTTGCTTAGGAAAGTGTCAGTGTAATTTGGCGACCACTTTCACTGCATCCATTTCCCTTTGAGCAATATACCCACAATAAACTTCTTCTGTAAATAGCATTGATCGGAAGGATTATTTTCTGCAACTTTCTTCGGTGCTCAAAATCACAAGACACAAGTGTTTCCACACATACCGTGTACACTTAAGGGGTAACTTACTCAATAAATGTGCTTCATTTGAGGAGACGAGACTGATCAGAGCGGATCTTGGTCCTTTCTCATAATGGGTTAGAATAGAGCAACGCCAAAGCAACAGTTTGCAGTTATTCGTATCAATTTGCAGCACTTAATTAGGACATCTTGCCCATTGGAACTGCAGAGGAATTATTTGGAAGTGCTCAACCTTTCTGACCAGCCAACCTGCTCCTTTCTTCATAGACTTGTAATAGTTTCTATTTTAAAATATCTGTTGGATAATCTGGTGAAAGTTGTTGTTAAGTTTGTTCAAAAAAGCAAATGGAGGCTCTCTGCAAAAGGTGATCCACGATTCCACTAACACGTGGATTCCTCCTCAACTCTGTCTAAGCAGATGTATGTGGAATAAGAAAATTTGTTCAAAGTTTTACCAAGTTGGAAATCCAAACCATGTCTCCGGTTTGCGAGCTGTGTTCCATAATCATTGAGTTACAGCACTCCACAAATCGGTAATTCGGAATATGGAACTGTCAACGAAGTACACAATTGCAGGTTAGTGTTACGAAAATGGGGAGAGAAGTCCTAATTTCAAACAATACTGCAGGAGAAAAATCGACGTTCGGAAATGGTACAAAGAATGCTAGGAAAAGAAGAACTAAACTGAAAATAGAAGTCAGTGGAGAGTTCCATCAAGTGGTCAATGGATAAAAGTGTCAATTAATTATTCAATTTCATGGTGAGAGAAGATAAAATGGTAGTGTTCTGATAACCATATGTTTCAATTCTCCATTTAATAGTTTCTGGTCAACTGATCCCAATTGATCGTTGAAAACCTAATTGTTGCCTGTTGATTTGAATTACCAGGAAATTGCATCCTTCTCCAAAGCTTCTAATTTTTTTTTAATAAGGTAATCTATATGATTTACGTTAAACTGATAAGGTTCTTCTACATAGAACGTGAATAAATATTTGACCCATACGAACGCATTGTCAAGCACATCATATTATTTGCTGATCATCAATCTGTACAGAAATTAAATGGAGAATGTTATTTCGAAACAAACATGATACTAACAATAATCTTTGTTTTTTTATATTATTGATTTTTTAAAAAAACAATTATAATTTTTTTTAATATATAGCGTTTTTCACATTTTAGGAGGGTAAATATTCTCGAATAAATTAACTTATTATCACATGAAACCCAAGAACAATTGTAAGTCGGAGGGAAACTGAGCTCTTTTGTAGTTGGTGTTACTCAGCTTTAGGAATTCTACTATTAAAATACGTACATAAAAGATATATTGACACACCATTTCCGAATTTGCTGTTCCAATGAGCTGTAAAACTATCCAAATAAAATGTGCAATGACGTAGATTGTTGTGTACAGGCTACTGTACTCTGTGATGGAGCTGCAGAGGGCGCGCACAGATGGACTGAAAGAAAAAAATCCTACAGGTAATAAAATAATATAAATGATGCTACTAATGATAGATTGGAATAGATTTGTTAAAATGTGACTATGAAAGAGTCGATTCGTCACACATCCGACTTCAGTCTCAATGTGGCCTTGAGGAATCACAGACCAGGATCATAGTCTGTGATTCAGAATGTTGTGTATCAAGCTTCAATTCAGGATTTTGAACTAAATGATTGTGGATGAAATGACACCGCAGTTCAATGCTAGGGAGGGTCTGTGCGTCACTGGATGAGTTCCCATATCTAGGTATAATATGGCTTGCTTTGTAGCACCAACCAGCCGTGTTGGGTTTCAAAAGAATTTCGTGGTTTGCGACCGGTTTAAAACACATAGATTCACATTAGAAACACTCGTCCATTGGAAACGGAATACCACAATTTTTCTTTACAACGTGGTTTAGATTTAGACTGGCTTTAAGTGCTTGACACATGTAGAACTGGGCTCCAGATGGTTGGTCATCGGGTGGGAACATCACTATGGATCCATTTGATTGCTTTGCACTTTTTGTCAAACAAAATTAAAGAAAACCTACATTACGACAGTGAATTCGGACATTAAAACTACTTTAATGCATTTCCACACGTGAGAGTCAACTGGCTGAAGAAATAGCAATTCAATTAAAACTTGTTTTCACAGCTCAGTAAATATCTGTGCTTCTTTATCCCTAGAGCTCATCAATAGTCACGTGATAACATTGCTCAATAAAGTATTATACTTGGCTTAAATATATCTTCTGTTATCGGTCTATCAGTTTGCCAGTGTACGATTTCCACTCGGACCGAGACGAAGGTTCATTTGTCTGCAAGGATGCAGTTTGCACAATTTGTCCGAATTCAAGAGACTTTCTATCCTATCCTGACTGCTGTTGGCCTTCCTGGCAAGTGATTTAATCAGATCATTATTTAATGCACAATGTAGGCAGGCATTCACTCCTACAACAACAACAACAGCAACAATATCCTCAATTTGTATAGCGCCCTCAGTTTGTAGAATGTCAGTTGTTAGTCAATCTGCAGATCGTGCTTCTAGGTGTTAATAACCACTTTAGTAAAGGTAATAGTCAGATCAGTCAATCCACGACGGTTTGTCTGACATTGCTGTGTGGAACTGACTGTCACGTTTCGCCAACCAAAGACAATATATTTTACACTATTGCGTGCTGGTTGCAGCAATCGAGTCGCCAACCAGAGAACCCCATGGCAAGCAATCATAACGGCAATAATATAAAAACTTATGAAATGTTGGACGAATAGTCTACTACTGGCAAACCTCCAGGAAACACAATTGATTAAGAATGCTAAATAAATTTAGATTACTATTTTTTTTAGTCACCTTAACAAGAATAGCGAATGAAGGTGTGTTTTCAGATCGAAATGAACAGACAGATTTGATCATTTGTTTAATGTCACATCCAAACGAATTCAATACCATCATTTCAGTGTCAGCATAAGTTAAAATCTCAGAGTCCTAGAATTCCAATTGAAATCTCAAAATTTTAACACTAGGACGAATATAATATCAGTTAGTCCGTCCAGTACTGAGAGTAATGTTTAATATTGGTTCAGAAAGTAACTTTCGACCTGATTTTGTTACAGTTAATCTCATGGCGATCGCGATCTTGTACCGTGGAAAGTGTGGTCTGTCCAAATGTGTTACACGATACCTATTGGCAATGTCAGTGGCGGATTCCCTGTTCATTGTTTTTGATGTGATCCTGGAACAAGGGTCTAACAACTATAATGCTTTTCATTTTATGAGCTTCTATCCTGTTTGCAGTGTCCACGCTGTCCTGTTTATCGCCTCGGCAGACAGCTCTGCTTGGTTTACCGTTGCATTTTCCTTTGATAGGTTTGTGGCCATTTGTTGTCAAAAGTTGAAGACATCATATTCTACAGAGAGGAACGCAGCTATAATAATTTCAACACTAGGTGTGCTGAGCTACGTGACTAACATCCCCTGGTACTTTAGGTATCAGCCTCATGCTCTCCATCCATGGCTTTCCCAAATTGCCGATTTCTTCTATTTCTCCCCTGCTTGGGGAGCATTTATTTTCATCCACCATATTGTCACTGCGGTGACTCCGTTCGTCCTAATCCTTGTGTTCAACGCTTTGACTGTCAGGCACATTTTATTGGCCAGTAAAGTGCGAAAGGGATTCCGAGATCCCAGTAAGCGGGGCGCCAAAAGCGACACAGTGATGGAGAACCGATTTAAATCCATCATTTTACTGTTTGCAATATCTGCCAGTTTTGTCCTATTATGGAGCACATATGTTATTGAGGCTACATTGGAGCGGATTTGCTACTTATCAAATTACAGCATATTTCTCGTGTCGATGGTGTGCCTCCAAATTGGTGACTTACTTCGACTTCTGAGCTGTTGTACGAACACTTTTAGTTACGTAGTGAGTCAAACAAAATCCAGGCAAGAGATGAAGAACGCGATAAAGTATCCTCTTATTTGCTTGTAACGAAGATGCGTTTGATAATATTTTTTAAAAATTCTCAAATATTAATGCTCATGCTGTCTTTGTTTCAGTCCATCGCACGCTTCATCTGGTGTGGGTAAAAGATGAGGGACATATTGGAGTTCGTGAACAAGTTGATGGAAGACAGCTGTTGATGGTAAGATCAACAGCAAATTTATATATATGATATGTAAGCAAACTAGTTATATAGGGAGGTGCAATATCGTGAAGTGAGTGAGTGGGTCGTGAAATCGATCCGTTCAATAATTGGGAATTAGATACCGACTGGCAACTACTGGTCAGTTGAGAATAGGGCAGTTTGTCGGTGGAGTATCTGGGTGTTGGAATATTGAGTTAGTTGAATTATGCGTGTGGTTCAGATGGAACTAAGTATTAGTGGAATTTGGGGGCAAAGCATTGAGAATGAGGATCCTGTATCATCTCCATAGGAACAACAACAACAACAACAACAACAACTTCGATTTATGTAGCGCCCCCAACACCGGATGGCGTCTCAGAGCACGTAACAGTAGCGGATCCCGGGATCGAGCCAGGGGCAGGGGCAGAAAGGTGACCAAACGCTCGGTCGAAGAGAAAAGTCTTCAACTGTGACCTGAAACTGGAAGAAAGGGGGCGAAGCGAAGGGAATGAGGAAGGGAGTTCCAGGGACTCAACACATAGTGGCCAAAGACACGGCCGCCGATGGTGGAGAGGAGGATTCGTGGGACATGGAGGAGGCGAGACCCAGAGTATCGAAGCTGGTGCTGGGTTGGGGGGAGAGGAGATCAGAGAGATATATGGGGGTGCAGAGGATTGGAGAGATTTGAAAACAAGGGTGAGCATCTTGAAGTTGATCGTCTCTGGGCAAGGGAACCAGTCAAGTCTGGCAAGGACTGGGGTAATGGGGGAGCGAAGCTTAGAGAGGGTGAGTATGCGTGCGGTAGTGTTTTGGATTAGCTGGATTTGGTGGATTGTGGTGGAGGGGAGAACGGCGAGGAAGTCGTTGCCTTAGACCAGCTGAGAGGTGACAAAGGCGTGGAAGAAGGTTTCGGCGACTTTTAAGGTGAAGTTTTGCCGGGGACGGGCGATCCGTCGGAGGTGGTAGAAGACAGGTGTTGGTGACGGACCGGATGTGGGGAAGGAAGGACATTTGGAGGTCGAACCTGATGCCAAGGTTACGGACATGTTCGGTGAGTTTTAGGGGTAGGCCGGGAAAGTGGAGGATGTGAGAGCCGTGCGAATGTAGATGTTGACGAGAGCCAAGGATTATGGCCTCCGTCTTGTCAACATTCAGCTTCAAGATACATCGAGCAAACCGGCCCTTTTTATTAATGTGTGCTGCTCTTTTGTTTACAAGTTTCTTATATGGAACATCATCAAACGCATTTTGAAAATCCATATCAGTTACATTCACTTCACAACATTTTTCTACCTTCTGTGTAACTTGATTATAAATTCTCGGGCAAGTTTCTTAGAAACGAGTTTGCTGGAGAAATTCCGAGTTCGCTGTCCTTGATGAACTCTTTTATTTTACTGAGTAAAACGGTATTTTCTACTCGGATTGTAGTTTGTGAAAAATTTCTAACTAATGACATTGGCTGATTGGTTTGTTTTCACGGGTTTATCCCTCGTCCCTTTTCTGTACAGGCGGGTAGCATTTGCAATGGTCCAATCCACTGGCACCGTACTGGTGACAATGATGATTGGCACATTGTTTTCAACGGTTTTGTTATTTCCACGCTTATGTCCCTCAGTAACCTATTATGCATCCAATCTGGAGTGTATTAAGTAACTTACTTGAATCTACACTGTAATGAACTAAGGGTGAAGGACGAGGAGTTGCGTCTTGAGGCGGTACTTGAAGCAGGCCAGGGAGGTTGGGAGAGGCAGCGAAATAGAGATGAACTAGATATCGAAAGATCAAATTCCTAGTTTAAGGTGATACATTGGCAGGTAATATAGAAAATGATGACCAGACTGCAGACTAGACTGCAGACCAGCAGTTAGATTGTTACCGGCGTGAGACGTGAATTGTAGATTACATTTGTTGCATATTAATGCATAGCGATATTTTGGAATGAAAAAGTATCAGAGGCAACACCAGATCGATGACACAATCGTTATGTGGGTGCAGGATTAGTAAATATGTCCACATCAGCAAATATTTGCGAATGGCATAAAAGTGCACACAATATGCTCTACTTGAGAATTGGTGGCATACATTATATATGTAATATTGTTATTGTTACATATAGAAGTAATAGTGTTACTATGAAAGTAATCATGCTAACGAAGAAATATCGACATCATTGAGGAGGCAGCATTGATCTGAAAATGATTGTTTGCTAAAACACTCAGCAGTTACAGAGATTTGAATTCTCGAAACGTGTTGCACACTTCACACATTTCGTGGAGTCCTGTAGGTCAATGGTTAGAGCGGTCACCTTGAAAGCGAATGATACGTGTTCATTTCAAGGAGGGGTCGAAACTATGGATAAGTTTCCTCAGTCAAAGAGCCTGATAATAATCCATCTAGAAAACAATAATAAATTGGTCATTTGAATCCACAGCTGCTTGTGGTAGACAATTGTGTGTAATCACCAGCACGTTTCACATACAAATACATATTCAATTCAGTAGTGTATTCTGTGAAGAGATTTGAGACGTAAATTAGACGTGAAAATTGCAGTACCAAATACAACAATTATCAGTTGTGATTCTTAACCAAGAATATATTGAGGAGACTTGTAACACTTTAGTGATGCCACGCGTTCGATGTATGAGATTTCCAGGATGGTCCCAGGAATGCAGAACTTAAGTTTAATAATGAAAATGGGGTCAAAAAATCCCAAATATATGTGTCTGTTCCTCCATTACTTAAGCACAATCTTGAATTTGGATTCTAAAGGTTGCCACAGTTTTATATCCTCATATGAAATCCTTAGGTGCTTGTACAAAATCAACAAGTCTAGTCCTCTGCAATTCCTATTTCCCTGAGTTACGACACAACTCTTAACTCCTGATTTTTACAAAAATCTATTTTTGACATAGGGCTCAAATGCGTTGAAGTTATCCAACTTAATTGATCCCCGTATCTTCTATGTTCCTGCACTACCTATGCATGTCTACTTTGTTACTTTTCATTTTCTGAAATTCTCTTTAACTATGCGTAGTTCAATCCACACCACTTACTTGCATCTTGCTAAATCTTTGTCAATATTTCCGTAATTTCTTTGTATGTAGCAACAACTCATGTTTGTTAATCGTCAATCAACTACTCATATATCAAATCAAAATGTTTTCTTTCATGTGGTCTAATGTTAGACATTTTGATCAATGCATTACTGTTCAATTTCTTTTCTGGGGCAACAAATCGCATGCACAGATCAAATTTTAGCATTTTGTGTCGACATCATTGGAAAATATAACCCATTGAGTATTCCTTGGGTTTGTATCATACTGTGGTGCTCATATGATAGGAGGCTATTCTAATAAGTCCAATTCCATTCACAATGTTGAACATTCACATATAACCAAATAATTAATTCCTTCCTTCTGCTTGTTTGCAAATGAATAAAATAAAAGATTATTGAATTCAGGAAATGAAATAGTATTTGTGTTTGCTTCCATTTGTTTTTTATTCATTGTTGTTGATTTGGATGGAACCAGTAAACAAACTTAGCTGAGCTATCACCAAAGAGGTCAAAACACTTCAAATCTGTCAGATATGGGATTCGAACCCACGCCTCCAATGGAGACTGCGACCTGAACGCAGCGCCTTCGACAGCTCTGCCATCCTGATACAAGCAGTTAACAGTTCCCATTGGAGGATCGAAGCTGACTAGAGCAAATGATGCTGCCGTTGGACCATCAATACTTGGGAAATCCTTGCAAGGAGGGGGAAAACGGAGCAGTGCCTGTCTCTGTCCACAATAAGTTAACCGCGTGGGGTGGTCGTTGGGAATAAATGTTAACTCCGATTATAGCCATCCCCCAGTTGCCCAAAGTTACCTTCTTATCATATGGACACTCACCTTAACCCTGACATGGATGCAATAGTTATATCTGTTTGAGTTGATACTTTGAATTGAATATAACCAATAATTTGTGAATAAGCAACAATTCAAGCAGTTTATTGTCTACGGCGTGGAAGTAGCCAGGAAAGGTCTTGAATGGATGAAAATAGATTTATGTTTTACACCTTTAACACAAACGCTCAGCTGCTTCAATGTTTCCTTAGTGCTTTATGTAGCTGAACGTAACGAGTGTACGAAAACAAAGTGTTGTGTTTTATCGCAAACCTGGACAAGAAGATTGCAAATAATACCTGATACCAATTCGTAATATTTGTTGATGTCTTCTGTGCCTCAAAGAGCTTCACAGAATATTTCCGAACTGAACAGAAAGTGTTATATCGAAGCATGCAGGTGACACAAAGACACCTCGGTAAGTAGCGTAGATGAGACTAGAAAGTACAAAGGGACTGAGAAACATTAATTGAGTGTGCAAAGTTGTGGTGGATGGGTTTCAATGTGTGGAGGTGCGATGGTATCCACTGTAGAACGAAAAACGCAATTGCGCAATATTTTCTTAATGGGGAAGTGTAGAGGAGCAAGGACATTTGAATGTCTGTATCCACAAATAACTAAAAACTGGATCACGGGTAAAAAACGTAATCAAAAAGTCGAATGCAATGTTGGCCTTCATCTCGACAGGGCTGGAATACAAGGGGGAAGCAATGATTGTTCAGAAGAACACAGCGTTAGTCAGTCCCCCCGGTTATGTGTGCAGTTTGGGGCACTTCCACTCTGGGAAGATATATTCGCGCTGGATCGGGTGCAGTGAGGTTGTACATCAATGCTACGAGGCCCAACGCTTTAAGTTACGATGAACAACTGCTTAAACTTGGTGTTTTTCGCCTGAGATTAAAAGATTGAGCCGCGATTAGACAGAGATTTTTAGGATGATAAATGGATTCGATAAGTTAGATATAGAGAAGCTATTTCCCCTGCTGGGGAGATGCAAGCAAGGGGTCACAATCTTAAAATTATAACAAGGCTATTTCTAGTGTGGAATCAGGAAGCATTTTTCCACTCAATAGATTGTAGAAATCTGGAATTCTATCCTTCAAGATGTCGTGGATGCTGGATCTACCCGCAACTTCAAGAATTTGGTTGATACATTTTTGATATGTCTGAGGTATTATTGGATACGTGGTAAAACCGAGCAATTCGAAGTGAATGGATTAGTGGAGATATATCGTGGAATCCGGTAGTTGAGTGATTAGAGCTGTCACCTTACAAGGATCAGACATGTGTATGAATCCAGGCCGTTGAGGGCGAAGCCTTGCGCAAGTTTCTTAACTGCACACATTTAATAATAATCCCGTAATAAAAACTCAATAATAAAATTGGTCATTTCAATCCACGACTGTTTGTGGGACAATGCTGGGCGCAATTGGCTGCCGCGTTTCACCCACAAATATACAGACAACTCGCTTCAAAGTATATATTCGACAAACAAAAACAACAATCAAATTACATTTATAGAGCGCCTTTCAGGTCGGAACGGCCATGAACAAAGACGGTGATAAGATGTGTAAAGCGTTATATAAAATGCAATGGTTATTATTATTAATTGTTAGTAATTAATATTAGATACAATTATATATCTCTTCACATCTGAGGCTTTCCGAAGTGATTTGAAACGAGATCGCTGGATTCAGTGCACAGAGCGCTCAAAAGCAGATTAGATTTCTACAGTAGCGCCACCTAGAAGCCAACGCAGAGTGGTGTACAGCTTGTTATTCACTCCAAGGTTTCATCAGTTTGTTAGGAACCGTTTGTGCGTGTCTGCATTTACACACAGCAACGTAGCAGTGAAAGGAAAACTAAGGTTGCACGGGTGGTCAGAATTATTTTCATGGTAATTTATTAATTATAATATTGACATGAGGAAATACAGAAACTGTCAGGTATTGACAAAATTGAAGTAAGTGAAACGCAGGATAGCAGCCTTGCGACAGAACGTTCTCCAACTTCACGGTGTTGCTTTCCCAACTAAGGTATTTCATTGTCAATAAAATCAATTGATATAGATCACCTTTTAGTCAAGGCACTGATTTATTATGAAGCTCTTAATTATTGTTCAAAAAATCAATCACTTTTAGGACGCTATAAATTCATGTAATTACAAAAAAATCGTATATGTTTTGAACGTCTACCCATTGAACGTCACCTGTTTATCTAATAGTGTTTGTTGAACTGGATCCATCCGATCGCAGACCCAGATTATTCCATCAGCCTCTGAGCCTCTTCCGTCGGTGAGGTCTGACAGTTGAGTTCACCAACTCCCTTCCTCATGTAAGCATCTGGTTTACTCAGCTTCTGCTGATGAATCAGGGGCTTCTTGTGAAGGTTTTCACAAACACCCAAAAAGCCCTTCACACAATATACCGTTAGGTGAATTGACCATGTAGTTTGTGGATGAAATGCGACAGTCAATTGCTCACCGCAGTGTTTCCAGAAGCCGTCGAGGATTGAGAAACCAACTTGTTTTCATATTTAACCATATGAGTCAACAAATAGCACAGATGCCCTGCATGTTTCCAATCAGTGATCATGATATCCATTTTACACTCGTCCAGAATGTCTTCATATTGGGGGCAACCGTAGCATCAACAACAGTAACAGCAACAACAGAATTACACTAGCATAGAGCATCATGAGGACATCCCACCGCGGTGAAAAATTAACTCCCACCGGGAGGCCAAGTCTGTGAGACAGTCCGACAATAACACAATAATAAATAATATTCCTTGCATTTGATGCAGCGCTTTACAGTCTTCTAGACGTCTCAAACCGCTTCACAGACTAAACTGTAAAGTTACCTGATTGTACGTGTGTGGGCCAGCAGAATTAACAATAAAATCAGAATCGAAAAACCACAGGCTTATAGTTGGCAACAAAATAACATGTTCAAGATGCTAGTGACCACGGCAGGACTCGAACCTGCAATCTTCTGATTGCTTTGATTTTCACCGAAGTCAGACGCCTTATCCATTAGGCCACGCGGTCCGCATAATGCACAGACTTGTCAAGCTGACCTACGATTTAGAGAATTTGTGTGTAATTTTACGTTATCACCTTGTTTTTCTGATACCCAGAGAATAATTAAATCAAGTAGCAAACATAACCATTCGGTATTTGTATTTCCATTTAGCACAAAATAGCTTGCAATTAAATTATGCCAATAAAATCGTTAAATCTTCTTGATATTCACAGATAGATGATCTTATCTAAACAGCAAAGCTCCTTGTATTTCTTTCTCGCATCTCAATGCGTCTTCTGAACTTCTGATTATGATTTGAGGAATACACTGTGAAAGGAGTTAAATGTATATTTTGTGCGGAAAATGCGAAGGAATATTGAACACAGCAGTTTACCACAAACAGACATGGGTTGAGCGACCAAATTTGTACTAGGAATGGAAGTATAAGCGAATGCCACGATCTGTTCGCCACCAGTGCTGCCATATATGGTCCATATCATGTTATGGGAAAATGTTGGGCGTTATTTGCTGCTGCGTTTCATCCAGGAAATATACAGACAGATCATGTTACAGAATATTATGTCAAGCACATTGAAATGTCTCGCAGAAGTGACAAGGCGCTGTATCAAATGCAAGGATAATTATTATTAAGCATCGCTGTAAACAACTAACGTGATAAGAACATAAGAACATAACAATTAGGAGCAGGAGTAGGATATTCGAACCTTCGAGCCTGCTCCGCCATTCAATAAGATCATGTCTGATTTTCCAACCTAACTCTAATTACCTGTCCTATCCCTATAACCCCAAATCCCTCTATTTTTCCAACAGCTACCAGTCTCAGCCTTGAAAATGTCAAGGACTGAGCAACTACAGCCTTTTGGGGTAGTGAATTCCATAAATGCACTACCCTCTGAGTGAAGAAATGTTTCGTCAATTCTGTTCTAAAATGCTGACACTTAATTTTCATATTGTGACCCCTGGTTATAGATTATCCTACCAGGGGAAACAATTACTACATCTCCATTGCAAATATTTCATTATAATGGGAAGATTCACTAAACTATGTTGAAACCGATCTCGTTCTTTGGTTTTCCTTTACTGCTCTACAGCTGAGCCTGTTATGTGTGATAAGTGACTGACCTCGTGGCACAACAGTAGCACGTCTGACTCCAGATCAGAAGGCTGCGTGTTCAAATCACGTCGAAGTCAATGTTTTCATGCATAGTCACAGAAGGTATCAAGTCCAATCTTATCTATATGTTTCAAGGTTTTCACAAAGAAGAGAAACTTCATACCACAGCCGTGTTTACAATTTAAACAGCATCTTGGTGGAATTACTTTAAAACAAATACATTTATGTAGTTTTTTTTCTTCCTTGAAACAGAAAAACGAGCTCATCTCCAATTACAGTTTCGTTTACTATCCAAAATTGTCTATTTTTTGTAACATTTGGAGACGGTATTTATTCTTATCAGAAATAAACATTAAACATGTCTCAGGAGAGGTATTGCCAGAATGTTGGGCAAATGTTTACCATCAAACTGACTGGGGAAGGGATGGTGGTTGGTTGTGCGGTGATGTGGGAGAGAAGAGGCGGGAGCGAGAGTTAGAGATGACGTGAGAGAGAGGGATTAAGAGAGATTTCCGCATTTATCTATTAATTAAACTATTATCCAGCATTCTTACAGTCAAGTACATTTCAGAAATAGGAATGCCTCATCTCCTGGTATTTACGAATGGTTTCCATAATGCATGCTTACTCTAAATCTGCAAACATTCCGAAAAACAGTGCCACAATTATTACTGCAATTAGCAATATTCATAGTCGGCAGGATTCGAACTTGCGCGGGAAGTTTCCCATGGTATGTCTAGTCCATCGCCTTAACCACTCGGCCATGGCTACCGACAAACAACCGTGGAAATAATTTTGCGAAAATCTTGTCTGCATCCAAATCCTTTGTAGAGATATCCCTAATTATTCTTTCCTTCGATTTCATTTGATTCGTTGCATTTCACACCATGTGTTATCACATCATGAAAACGATATGAAGACCTACATCAGATTTGTTTTACAGATAGATTTGACAGTGTATTTCGGGGTGACATTTGCACCAGTGCTCCCGCAATAATAATAAATATAGCTATAACTTTAATTTCCAATGTAGCCTGGGAATGTTGGCACCAATACAAGGAGAATCTCAGTTGAACTAAAGGTCCACCAAGCGGTGTGTTTTAGTTTAGCTGCATCAACCACACATGTTCTTTCATGCGGGCTTTCTTGTCAATCAGCCTTGGCCATTGCTATTTTCATCCAAATACTGTCGAGAATTAGGTAAACGGGAAATGTCCCCGGGTAAAGCATAACCATTCCCTTCTAAGCACAGATTCCCATGCGCTGGTAAAACACTTAGAAGGTTCAAACTTGCTATAACCATGATGATGTAGTCCTGACACTCGACTGACACTAGAGCATTTAATTGGACGTTGTTACAATATACTTGTTTCCAAAATAAATTCGGCTGTAGGTGGGTGAGAGATGAATTGTGAATGCTGAGCGTGACATTGAACTAACAAAAATATGATTTTTATTACCGAAATAGATAGTTCTGCCCAAGACTAAGCGAATCATGATTCTCACTGGTGATTGAAACGGACAATTTGGTAATGATTATTACCAAAGTATATTGCCAAGTGTCCTTGCAGTGTATTCTCTGAAGCGTTAGAAAAGTCTCGAACACATGATCAGATGCTGTATCACATGCAAAGATCGTTATTATTGCTACATAATTTTCGTTAGTGTGCACGTAGACTGCGTTAAAACACTTGAAATATGCAACAAAACTACGTGCTCCTAATTACTCTATTTAAACTTTGTTATATAAACCATCCGCTTAGCTGACGTTCACAGTCAAACACTATATTTTGTGCTCCATACGTGGAAGCCCAAGGGCTGCTTTGAGGAATTCCTGCAATCTTTCCATGGGATTTATCACTCCCGTGCTTTATCACTCTGTGCAACATAAACTGAATGATGTTCATGCCTTCAAATGATTGGGAAATTCCTGCAAGATGGTTACACTGTTTAAGATCAACGATATTATCGACATCACGTGATCTATCGCAAAATTGAGGTGAACATCTGCAAACAGGAAAGTATAGGATGTTTGAATACAATCTTTGTGTGAATATTGATCTCTCCAACCGATGTTGCTTCATTTACGTAATGATCTTGCTCACAGCTCGTAATATCCATCTTGCTCACAGCTCTTTCCTGAAAATTTATTGTGCTTCAACTTTTACAAACGATATTGATATTCTTAGAGAAAACCAGAGTGATAGTTTTCCAGTTGTGGTTGACACAAAACTTTCCTGTGAGCTTGTGAACACGATTGTGAAGATTACTCCGGCTCCTTGACGTACTTCTGTGATGGACTGTGAGTCAGGATTCTGCGCTCTCACTGCTGCGTCCTGCGTTAGATTTCTGCACAGCGAAATATTTTCTGTTTGGATAGGACCTCTCAAGTCTTCTTCAGATCTGTTCTCTCTTACAGATTGATCTAAACGTTTTCTCATGAAACGTGTTGTTGTTTGTTGGTTGTTTTCCCCTCACACATTATAATCTAACAACAATCCACTTGCTACAAAAACATACAGATCATACAGTCATTGCACATTGCACTCTATCCCGTGAATATATTTGAGATATCTCGATGACATGATAAGGCGCTACGTTAAATGCAAGGATTATCATTATTACAATTATTTTCGCTTTGGTGGACGTCACTCAGCTTCACAGAGACGAATTATCACAAAACAAGAACAACACTAACAAAAGGAGTACTGGAATCCCGGGTGAAAATACGGCAACTGTCCCACCTGTTTAGCAAAACAGGCGATGTTTCCAGTGGAAGCTTATCTCGGACATTAGTTTAGATGTGCAAAAGAGCTTTCCAAACGAAACCAACAAACGGAGGATATTTCAACTGAACTTTGTATGTTCCCACGGCAAAGTGGTCGTTGGCTTCTTTTCGAACTCACTATGCTGTGCAAGGAACAGCTACCCGAAACAATTAGCCAAACTACCCATGCTCCGCTATTGTCGGCGCCACTGGTATTTGAACCCAGGATCTTCTGTTTACTAGTCAGGCGCTTTGCCAGCTAAGCCACGGAGCCTTCCCTTGAATTCTTAATATTTACTTCAAACCTAGGTAACTGTTCTATACTTCATTGTGAATTGAAGTCCAATGATATGACTTGTCTTCCCGCCCACTGTGCTCATGGCAAGTGCAGACCTGCAGTGTGTTTCCTGAAATATTGGTAAACGTTGATGATCGATAACAAAACACGGAGTCCGTGCACTCTGCAGCAGCAGCAGGTTTAAATGCTACAGTCTGCTCAACTGTACGGAATGGACATGGCTCCTGCTGGTATATAGGGTTAAACCATAAGTGAGTTAGCTGAGTACAGGATGAGGGCAGAGATCCAAACAGACGTTCAGTGATAGCTGAGGGCAGAGATCTGGATAAATGGGAATCAGAAGAGATAGATTTGCTGTGGCGTGATACAATTTATACAGTCAAGATGAGAAATCGGAGTTGCACCTGCATTTGACTCCATATTAGGAAGTTATATAGCAGTTTCAGTGAATAAGTGTACCACGTTTTGTTTCAGATAGTGTTTAGTCAGTTAAATTGGAAGGCAAAACGGAGCTAGCCTTGTAAACAAATACAACATATATATCATATTTAACGTAATTTCTTGATTCTAAGAAACTAATGTAATTCACAATTTGAATGTATGCCTCCCAGCAAAAAAAAATTATCGTCTCGATGCCCGAACTGGGAATTTAACCCTGTACCCTCAGAGTGCCATGAAAGGTGTAGTTCTAAAAGTCTGATGCTCCACCGACTGAGCTGTCCGGGCAAACTGTGACTGTACTTTAACAGGCCTGACACAGGCAGAGCGGGTCAGGTCTCTGCACAACCGACCTTGTCTGTGCATAAAAGGCTTGGTCTTGTAATAAAATATTTATTCCCAGTACAAAAGCCCTTACTGTTCAATATATGTTTGAGATGCACATACATATGAAACATACGGGTATTTTGCACCACAGTTGAACTCTCTTTTTGAGTCTTCATTCACTATCAATATTAATGATTTGGTTAGGACCAGCCACTCTTTTTCAATGAGGTTAAGAGTGGCTCCTTCATTTCTACTCTATTGGAAGCAGCTACTTATGAAACTGTTACGAATTCCTGGAAGCGAATATTACCCCCGACAGAATTTGATAACCTTATTGTTAAATTAATTGAAATGAATGCATTTCTATAGGACTAAGTTTGGGAAAGTTGTAGGAGCCACGGGGAGATGGCACGGGAAATCTGAGAGAAACTACTCAATCACATTGGGCAGTTGGAAGATTAAGACACAGATGCTGATTTGTAGATGGCAGAATATATGTAGAATGCCAGAACAATGTTCACACACACACCACGCACGCAAACACCCCCCCCCCACCCACCCCAACCCCGACACACAACGCACAGACACACACAGACACACAATGTTGATATCATAAGATTCTAGCCTCCACAAAACCAATTTTGGAATGAATGAATTCATTATTATTGTGCGGATGGTGTTAAGTTCTGGGCTCTCATTTTGAATATCGTCGAAAAGCGTAAAACTTCATGGAGTCATGCAACTAAACAACAGCAACAACAACAGTGATTGATATAACGCCGTTCATGCCAGTCACCATCTCAGAGCGCTTCACAATAGGCGTGCCAGGATCAGGGGGAGAAAGTTTACCAAAGGCGCGGTCAAAGGGAAAGGTTTTTGGTTGAGAACTGAAATTCGTAAGAGAGTAGGAGAGGAGAAGGGAGTGAGGAGGAGAGTTCCAGAGCCTCGGGGCTTAGTAGCTGCAGGCACGGCCACCGATGGTGGCGGGGAAGATTTGGGGGACAACGAGGAATTCAGACCCGTTGTAGCGAAGGCAGTGGGTGCTGGTTTGAAGAGAAGGGCAGATGATGTTAGATGATGCAATGGAGGGGAGGGCAATAAAATCAAGGCTGCTCAAACTACCAAACAATCTCAGTGGTTTGCGCACTCGCCTTTCAAGCGTGAGTCGATTTTTCATGGGTGGTCGGAGTGAAATCTTGGGGAAGTTTCCTTACTCCACCCGCCTAATAATAGCCCCTCCAAATAAACAGCACAACAATAAAATTTGTCAATTAAATCCATGACTATTTCTGCGTCACAGCTGTACGCAAATGGTTGACGCGTTTTCGCCCACAGATATGCGGTTAATTAATTTTACAGTACATTCTGTGAAGTGTTTTCAGTCGTCTAGATGACGCGAAAAACGCGAAATCAAATGGAAGGATCATTATCATTAGTTGTGGTATAGATGTGAAAGGAGAAACACTATGTACAATGATTATCGATTATAGTTATGAATTCACTTCACTTTGAGACGCATTGAAACGCATAAGATACGTAAAAAGAGTTGGGTCCGAACGCAATGATTCGTTCTCTCTTTACAAGCGAAGGCCCTGATGTTTTAGTAGTTGCTTTTTCAGCGCTTTTACCGCTGTACCCTGGTTCGATTCCAGGTCAGTGTAAAAAGGTTTTTTCACCTGTGAGAAACAGTATGCTTCCCTGTTACAATTTTCTGATCCTTCATGAAACTTGCTTTAGCGCAGCAAATTCGTCAGCAAAGCATACCATTGTGTCTCATGCGAACGTATGAGTCTGTGTGTATACACAAGTCAGATTCATAAAGTGTTTTGCTTATTCTATTTGTTACGCATCTAGAGTGGATTATCATAGAGGATAACTGAAGTAGAGTGAGATCAATAACGTGACATCAGCGGCTATTAAACATGTGGCGACCTGCAGGACATCAATGTATATTTCAGTTGATTTGATACAAACGCTAGCGTGATGTGGGGCACAGCATTCTGCGGCATAACAAGATATCAGTATTAAATTAGAAATGGTGAAGGCAATGTCCAAATCAGACACTCCAGCATAAATTACTGACAACACGCCGGGGATTGAACCCGGGATCTCATACATGCGAAGCACCTGCTCTACCTCTGAGCTATATCTCCACATAATTCAATTAATTTTGAATCGGTATTAGGTTAACTACTGTAACGGTTTCCGATGCCATACAAATGCATATGTACCATCACAGGCAGCATATCTCTGTGGTCAGGACAGTCCAGTAAATGAGACGAATCACTTTTTTTTAGAGCAACAACAGCAACCCAATAGACGAAAAATAATTGTGTCTGTTCTCTTGCATTATTTCACTCTCGCTGTGGGAAATGTCACAGGCAGATCTCTCTGTAGGGCATTGCCAATATCGCGCTTCAAATCAGTTTGTTTTGTTAACAAAATTAACATTTTGCTTCATGGAATGGAAACAGAGCTATGCTGAGGTTGGAACCTGAGATCTCACAGCTTGTATTTGCAAAGAGTGAGGAAGACTACTGAGCACGCAGTTGGCATAGTTCAGTTTGGACTTGATAGGTCTAATAAATCATAAGAATCAGAATAATCCTCACATATCTATAGCGCTTTCCACATCTTATCGACGTCTCAAAGCGCTTCACAGAATAGAAGAACGTCCGAACGTCCGGACCAGAGCAGTGGGGGAGGGGTCGCGGTAGCGAGCAGAAAAAAGGGAAGAAAGTGGGCGGAAAGAGGAAGAGCAAGTGCGGAGAGGTCGTGGAAGGGGGAACAAGAGTAGAACAATTGACTGTATATCTTTGGGCGAAACGCGACAGCCAAATTGCACACAGCAGTCACGGAAATTTGATTTTTTTGGAGAAAGGGGGAAAGAGAGCAATGGGAGGTGTCGGAGTACGGGTAAAGAGAGCAGGAAAACGCGAAATGCGGCAGCAAAAAAGCGCACAACCGTGTCGCACAACGAGTTTCGGAAATAGGATCAGGGGCGAAAAAGGGACAAGAGTGGATGGGGGAGAGGGAGGGGAAGATGGGTGTGTACTAGGGAATCGGAGTAGAGAGCTGAGCCTGTCTGGCATAATTGTGCATTGCTGCTAAAACCGCAATTTATAACAAAATACATGGAACCAGGGAAGTTACTTTGTAATTGTAGAGAGTATTGTTTTCTGTGGCAAAAAGTTCTTCAATGAAATAACGATTATGATTGCATTTGATATAGCACCTCAGCTCATATTTGAAAAGTATCAAATCGCATCCCGGTGCAGACCGCAGTGTGAACTCAATTTATATCTTGTTAGTGAAACGCTGTTTAAATTATAGCAGTAAGTCAGCGCCCAACTCGGGGTCCCATAACCTGTACCGAACAATCTCCACAATTAAGTAAGAAGTTTGTGTGACTCCGGAAGGGAATGCGCTTCCAAATCCAGGTTATTTCCATGCTTCAATGTACGTGGATAACGCATTCTCTTTCAATACTTCAACAAAAACAGACATATTTGTAATTTCATCAGGTAGTTCCCTCACACATGTTAGCCTCTGAGACACGGAAAGTGTGGCGAGGGGTTTCTTCATGGGTGAGACAACAAACTGGCGATAATACACTCTATTTCGATTAGGTTACAAAAAACATCATTAAAAAAATTGCACCTATGTAGGGCCTTCCATGCCGAGAAGACGTCCCAAAGCGCTGAACAGTCAGGTCGGCATCCGGGTGGGTGGTGCAGGGGGGTTGCGTGTGGAGGGTCTGGGTAGGCGGAAGGGGAAAGAGACTGGGAGAGGGGGAAGAGTTAGTGAGGCAGCCAAAGGCGAGGTCGAAGAGAATTATCTCGATACCGGCCTTGAAGAAAGAAATGGAGCAAAGCTCCACGGAGAATACATGATTCCTGCATGACAGAATCTCAACAATGATTATGCAGTAGCTCTGCTAAGCGAAGCGTTCACCATTGGTATAAATCACGCGGCAGGTTTCGCTCTACACGTCGCCTTGTTAATGTGAGCTCTTGTCTGCACCAAGAGGAGGTACAGTGGTACTGTGTGAGGGATGACAATTCCGATAATACACATGATAAATCGTATTTATTATCCGATTCTCGCTGCCTTTGGTGTTCCCGGCAAGTTCTTTCAATATTTCATTAGTTACACTAGTTTGCAATATATTGCAATTGCCGCTCTGATTAAGCTGGAAGAAGTTTCCAAATTGAATCAGAAATTTGTGGTTCCAGCCCCCGTACCTTGCCACTAGCCGTTGCTGAAGGAGCCATGATTTGAATAAGAACTTAATAAGGAAATTGTGAATTGCCTTATTACACGGTAAAAATGTGACGGCACACGGCAAGGAGAGCAGATAATTGATTTGGGCATCAGGGTCCGAGATAAACTTGATATTTCATTTCAAGTCAGTTTGTGGTTAGCTGCCGCTTTTTCCACCCAACACAGTCTGTGTAATAGACATGTATTTGTTTGAAAAAGTAAAGGAGCAGCTCAAAACGATAATTCAATTATATTGCAACATTCCGTGAAGCGTAAATGTTTCCTGCATATGTAGTAAATATACAGAGAGAATGTAAAGAACCGGAAAGAAAGAGTGTGTGTGAGACAGTGAGAAAGAGAGAGAGAGAGAGAGAGAGTGAGAGAACGTAAGAGAACAAGCTATCTCCAACTGTTCTGTGATCTCTGACCAGGTGCCGCTTTTGTCGACAAATATAGATCGTACTTGTTGGCAAAGCTGCATCTAAAAGTTGTAACTGAATTAAGTTCCAGGAAGAGGAAATATTTTCTTGTAAAGATATAGAGAGGGTAAACTAGAAAAGACAATCTGTGAATGACACCGTGTGCGAGAGTGAAAGAAAGTACATATGCGAGTATGTGAGCAGTGTTTATGTCAGAGAGTGTCTATGTGTAAGAGATAGAATAAGTGTGATGGTGTATGTTTTGCGCAGTGAGAAATGTTATACAGACTGCCATGCTTTGACCACAAGTGTAGTATATCACATAATAAGCACGTAGTATAAAAAGATGAATAGAGAGGAAACAAACGATCTGAAAATCGAATCCGGTCTTTATATTTCAAATAAGGGAGTTAACCTATGTTGCGCGTCAATTAGCCTAATTTGCTAGCATATAGACACACACATACTCACACATACGCACACACACACACACACGTATATTTATGTACATATACACATATATAGAGAGATAGATAGGGAGCGACAGAGACTGAATTGTACAAGTTAGTTAGCGTGTGAGAGAGATTGCATGATAGAGTGAGTGAACTTCTGTGTGAAAGAGTGGGTGTGAGAATATGCGTAGGTTGTGAAAGGGTGTTTAAGAATGTCTGCGATAGACAGATCATGTGAGAGTGTGTGCGAGGGTCTGTGACAGGGAGTGTGTATGTGAGCCAAAGAGTGTGTGTGAGAAGGAGTGCGAGAGAGTGTTCGTGGGTCTGACAACGAGAGTCTGTGTATAATTGGGAGATATGGCCCCGTATAAAATTTTACTCAGTCTACATACTGCTATAAAAATATTATCAATAAAAGGAAATGGTGTGAGGCAGAGACAGACAGAATATGAAAAGGATTTTTAAATAGCATGTGGACTTACTACTTGAAGTAATGTTTTAACCTTTGCGTCAATCTGGGACTTCTGGTAGTGCTCTTGCCTCAGACAGGCGTTATTGAATTGGAGCCAGCAGCATATCATTGATTTGAACTTCATGTCATGCTCTTCCCATCTTTTGGGCAATAAGTTTTGTGACGTTTTATCTAAGATTATAAAATTGTTATAATATGCGTATTTGGCTGCCCTATTTCGCCCAGAATATATAGACAATGCACTTCACGGTATAGACTGTGAAGTGCGTTGATACACAACGGGCGGATTGCACCCAAGGAAGCCGAGGAGTCAAACAGCTGAGTGGGTAGTGGACTCGCCTTGCAACCTAGGGACGTGGGATCGATTCCAGGCATGAAGAAACCCTGGGAAGATTTCTTTAATTGACACAAAAAAAAAAGTTGCCGGGGAAACTCAGCAGGTCAAGCAGCATCCATGGAGACAGGAAAAAGAATCAACGTTTCGGGTCTAGAACCCCTTTGTCAGAAGCCCTTTCTGACCCCAGTTCTGACAAAGGGTTGCAGACCCAAAACGTAGACTGTTTTTCCTTTCTCCATGGATCCTGCTTGACCTGCTGAGTTTCCTCAGCAATTTGTTTTTTTCAGATTCCCAGCATCAATAGGTATTTTGTGTTTTCTTTAATTGACACGCCTGATAAGATTCACTGTAAAAACCCAAATAATAAAATGGGTAATTTCAATCCACGGCTATTTATGCGACAATGCTGTTTTCAATTGGCTGCTGCGCTCCACGTATAAATCTGCATTGAATTCGCTTTACAGTACGTTCTGTTAAGTGCTTTGAGACGTCCAGGCGACGTGATAATGCGCTATATCAAATGCAATGATGATTCTTATCCAATGACAATAATCATTTAGTAATTAGCTGCAGATGTTTTGCTGTCAGAAATATGAAGTGTAAGATTTATATACAAATCCGACGATTGAAGTTGTGTAACTACATTGCATAACAATAACCTATTTGATTTACAATTGAAACTTCGTTTGTCAGTGTATAAATTCATACAAATGTTCAAACAGCAAGATAGCCTGTCATTAGAAATCGGTATTTTTGTGTCTGTTTTTGTGTGTTTCTGTACTTCTCTTTGTCCTCCTCTCTGCTTCTGTTTCTCTGCCCCCGACTCTGCCGCTTTCTGTGTCTACCTATGTATCTGTATCTGTTTATCTCTCTGATTAAGCCTATCTAAATTCTAAATATTCATCTCTTATTGTATGTGTGTAACTCGTTCCGTCTGTTTGTGTGTATCACTGTTCCATTTCTGTGTACTTCTCGCTTTCTTAAAGTGTTTGATCCTGTGTACGTGTACTGATATCGCTTGTTCTTTCCGAGTATATTCATAGAATTATAGAATCATAGAATATTTCGGCACAGAAGAAGGCCATTCGCACAACCGCGTGTGTGCCGACTCTTTGACCGAGCAAGTCACTTTCATTAACCCCAATCACCAGCTTTCTCCCCATAACCCTGCAAACCCATCTTCCCCAGATACCTATCTAGTTCTCTCTTAAAAAGCTGCTATCGAAGCGGACCTCACTACCCTTTCAGGCAGACCCTTCCAAATTCAAACAACTCGCTGAGTAATACAAAATATTCTAAACTCCCCTCTGCTTCTTTTGGTAGATATCTTAATACTGTGACCACGAGTCAATGATACGCCTACCAGCGGAAACATCTTTGCCCTATCCTGCCTGTCGAAACCTTTCATGATCTTGAAGTCCTCTATCAGGTGCCCGCGTAATCTTCTCTGCTCTAATGGGAAATGTCGTAACTTCTCCAGCCTGTCCTCGTAGCTAAGGTTCCCCATTCCTGGTATCATTCTCTTGAATCTCATCTGCACCCTTTCCAGTGCCATCATGTCCTTCCTGTAATAAGGTGCCCAGTACTGGACCCAGAACTCCAGCTGAGGCCTAACCAGTGTTTTGTATAGATTAACCATAACCTCACTACTCTTATACTTTCTGCCTCTACGAATAAAGCTCAGTACACCAAATCCCTTTTCTTTTGCCTTATCTACCTGCCCTGCTACCTTTAATGATTCGATTACTTGAACACCCAGACCTCTCATTACGTTCAGCGCCCTTAAGATTGAGCAACCAATTCTATATTGCATCCAATCATTTTTTCTACCTAAGTGTATCACCTCACACTTATTCACATTGAAATCCATCTGCCACATGTCACCCCATCCCACCATTCTGTGCATGTCTGCTTGCAGATGGTTACAGTCCTCCTCACTATTTACTGAACTACCTAACGTTATATCATCTGCAAACTTGGAAATAGTGCTCTCTATGCCCAAATCCAGATCATTAATATATATTAGAAAGAGCAGTGGTCCCTATACCGATCCCTGGGGGCACCGCTGCATACCTCCTTCCATTTCGAGAAACACCCATTAACAACCAACCTCTGTTTTCTGTCACTCAGCCTGTTCTTAATACAAACTGCCACTGTCCCCTTAACACCGTGGGCTTTGAATTGTTTTTATTAGTCTCTTATGCGGTATTGTGTCAAAAGCCTTTCTGATATTGGTGGTTGCAAGAATCTCTGTCCTGACACGGGTTCCAATTACATGTGCAAACGATGCTATGTAAATCCCAAATGTAGCTATCGATTTGGCCTGCCTGCCTGCCTGCCTCTCTCTCCATCTCTCTCTTCCTCTCTCTCTCTCTCTCTCTCTCTCTGTGTATGTCTCTCCCTCTCTCCCCTTCTCGCTCTCTGTGTATCTGTTTCACTTTGCATTTTCCAGTGTGCATACATCTGAATGCGACTTTCTCTCCTTTGCCCTTGCCCTGTCTCTCCTTCGTTCGTTCCTGATCTCTCACTACCTCTCTTCTACGTGTGTGTAACCCTTTCTGTTTCAGAGTATCTTAGTGTGCGTGTCTGTTGTTCCCATATATCTCCGCATTTCTCTTTCTCTGCGCCTGTTTCTTGGTGTATTTTTGGCTGCATCCTTCTAATTGCGTGTAACTATATCTGACTCGCTCAGGTTCCCACTCGTTTTAATTTGCGGTGGCAGGTTTTCTGCATCTCACTTCGAATCCACAAGATTACGATATGATTTGAGAGAGACTGCGTTGACTGCTGTCCCATACTTACTTTAGATTTATTGCGCTATATCAACTGCAGGAATTGGTTAATAAATGCAAGTTGTTAGAACACTTTGATTTTCATTTTTCATTATCTCTTTCTGTAGCTAATCTAGTATAGATTTTCATCCTGTGTCGAGGGAGGTGCGGTCTTTCCCAGTGTGTCACTCGCTATCTAGTGGCCATAGCAACAGCAGTCCTAACGGTGATTATCATAGCCGTGATTTTCTATCGAATTATTCCATTTTATTCCCGGAATCCGTTTGTGTTGATCACACCAGTGTGTCGAGTCCTAATGGTCCTGGCTGCTTCAACATCGGCAATCTCTGTCTGGTTAACTGTAGCTTTCACCTTTGACCGATATGTGGCCATCTTGCTGCCTAAATCTGAAAACAAAATACTGTTCAGAAAAAAATTCAGTTGGAGTGATAGCGGTTTTTAGTTTATTTTGCTTCGTTATCAACATTCCCTGGGGTTTTGTAGTTGAACCAAACTACACATTTAAGAACGTACCATGGGGATGCGAAGTTAAAGCAAGTTACGTCACTTCTCTCACATGGACAGTGTTTGGCATGCTTAATTTTATTTTAACCCCAATTCTGCCATTCATTCTGATTTTGCTGCTCAATGCGCTGACTATCAGGCACATATTGGTGGCCAGTCGAGCCCGCAGTAGATTTCGGGGAAAAAGTGATGGGGACAGGAATAGAGTTGACAAGGATAGTGATTTGGAGATGAAGAACAGAAGGAAATCCATTGTTTTACTCTTTGCTGTTTCCATCAGTTTCATATTATTATGTTTTACGTTTCTTATATTGGAGAATTTCAACAACATATTCCAACACAGGCCCTAATGATCCTCTGTATGTTAGTAGGCAAAGCGGTGACATGCTGATGCTTTTGAGTTCCTGCACAAATACTTGTATTTATGCGGTTACACAGACTAGGTTCCGGGAGGAGTTAAACAACATGGTGAGATTTCCATTCATTCTAATGGTTAGATTATTTAGTTAATGAACATTGATTATGACTGTGATAATTATTTATGAATAGAAATCTGGAAATGCTAGTCAGCCGTTCACCTGTCCTGTTAGGTTCAGAAATTTAGACAATCTGTAGCTAGAAAATAGTCAGTCAAAAACAAGTAAGTAGGTCCAGCAAAAACGATTTATTCAACTACATTCATATAAGTCATCAATTAGACTCATATGCCCATAGGGTCAGTTGTCTCTCAGGCAGACAAAGGACCTCGTGTCCAGCGTTTTCATATCTTTTATACAGAAAAAGAGATATATCTTGAGAAAGGGGTAGTCCCTTTCTTAAACCAATTACAATACAGTCACGTACATATCTTGAAACTGAAAATTACTAGCCCAAACTGCCTTTTTGCCTCCTGCACAATTCGTTCGTTTCACACAGTTTTATTATTCTCGCTTATCTCTTCTGTCGTACCCAAGGCCGTCTCTGCAGATCATAACCAAGGCTGCAGTTTTCACAGAAGAGACAATAGAGAAGCTGTTACGTCAACAATCAAACTAATCTGATTTCGATTATGGCTTTGCAAACAAGTATTAGTAAAGCATTCTATTTAATTAAAACATCTATCAGACTCACATGCTGCCACCAAACAAGTTTCTTGAAAATATAACATAACCATTTTCTCCTCTAACATTCCCTCCTTTTTATGATATTTCAATAAACTTGTCGCTCAACCTTTTTTTACATACAACAGTATTTTACATCAGTATAAACCCTCCATCCGACAAGCGGTTTTTTGGGGGGGAACGTCATGAGTTACAATTTGTAGTAGTTAGTTGGGGAACAGTTGATTTAAATGGAGGTCATCCTCTTCGTCTGGTAGATATACATCATCCTCCTTCAGTAATGTTATACATTCTTGGTGTGACAGCATTAAGGTACTTGGGAACATTTTTACAATCATACTGCGAATCAAGTGTACAACACAACAGGAAAACAGCATGAGTACAACGATTACTATCAGTAGGTACATGCCAAGCTTCCACAGCCATGTCCCCCACCCCCATCCGGAGAGCCATGTGCCTAACCAATCCGCCGGTCTTTCGAGTTCCCTGATAGCAGATCACATGTGAGAGATTATATTAGTCAAATTTTGATGTCCGTCTGGGATAAAGAAACAACAACTGGTGCCCAGCATCTTACAGGTCCCCCCCTTTTTCTGCCGTTAGCATGTCTATATCAGTCGGTGTTGTATTACTGCTTTTCGCATTGCCCCCATTTCACTATCAATTACTTCGACCGCTTCCTCTGTCTCATTGGCCAGGGCATGTAGTTGGGCTGCCAGGCCATTTATTTTAGTCAGTGCCCCTCCTACTCCTATATTGGCCCAAAATGACCAGCCCAACATTTCTCCCTGGGTGGTCCATGGGTTCATAGTGGTATACCCATGATCCTCTGCTTCCAAAGGATATACTGCAATACCAGTGATCACAATGGCCGGGCAGCAGCAACCTGTCCACAGATGTGGTAATTGTAAGTAGGCCGTTCGCCCACAAATCCAAACCATGGCTCCCTCACCTGGGTCCTGTAGGGTTGAATCACAGGTAATCTCCCTCAAAGTCATGTTTAGCTTTTTTAATAGTGCATTTTTGGGAGGTGAAATTAGCAATTATACGGACACTGCAAACACTATGTCCCACAGACTGTCCTGTGTTCATCTGGGTGCATAAGCATGCTTCACCTTCCCTGTATGGTACTCGATACGTGGGGTTATACTGTTGGTTCTGTGAGGTTCTGGAATTGGTGGGTATGGAGTGACTAACGTTGTTGACCGCATTATAGGCCATGATCAACAAGCGAGCCATGCTATTGGGGATGGCGTCGTTTCTTGTTGTCCCGTTCAAAGTGTCCAGTCATCCCCTTCCCCTGGCACAGCCAATTAAATGATTATCTTTTGGTACAAGTCCCCATATAGCCTTTCAATGCCGCACCACCATATTCCTGCATCGGAATTGGCAAGACTTGTGATTTCTACCTCAGCTCCATTGCTATTTCGTTCCTTCGATATACTAAATCGGGACCCTGTGGCATGTCCATTATTATTTTTAGTGGATGCTACCACTAAATGCCAATCATAGGGTCCACAGGGGTTTTTGCAGAGGTACTTCTCATCATTTTTATGCTGGTAGTATACATTGTTGCCGCGCTGTATCGCAATAAGGCCAAGGATTACACTTAAAACCCAGGGTCTTCCCTTTTTCCCCTGACACATGTTTATCCTTGCTGGCTGCGTTTACGAGGCATCCCACTACTGACAGCAACACTATCGCAATCATGACAGAGACCAGTCAGCTCCCTTTTTACCTGTGGTGTTGGTTGTCTTCTTCACCGGGGTTGAGACGAGTGCAACCTATCGTACGCACTCCCCTTTGTAGCCGGACTTTACACACCCGTCAGGTGCCCCTTACTGACTGGTCCCTTCTGTTACCTTTTTACAGTGCGTGTGATGAACCCAAGTGTCCCGCTCAGCAATCCTGACCGCCGTTGGTGTCGTCAGTAGCATTTGAAATGGTCCTTTCCACTTAGGCTGATGCCATGTTTTTCTTTTTACGTCCTTGACTAGTATCCAGTCTCCAGGTAATAGCTGTGGGGTCAACAACGGCTCAGCCAGCTCCTGTGGTGGTAGGACATTTAACATAGTCTTTTTGTTAGTCACTTTTATCCTTTCTTGGACACATGGTGTTCACGTGAACATCTCATGCCACTCTCGTGCTTATTCACATTCTCTTTTACACCCAACTCTGCCTTTCTTCGCAAACAAGCTCTTCTTATCGCAGTCTGTTCTAGCCGGTTTCTAATGGTGACCTCGACAACTCAAACTATGTGCAGCAACTTCCCTTATCTTCTACAGTAGTCTTACAAAAACATCATTCTAGCCCACTCTCTGTTTTTAACAGTCTATACTAATTTTAACCAGTTCTTCACCAACTCCAACAGTCCCCACCTTGATACCGAATTAACATGAGGTATCACACAATCTTTTGCGCTGTATATTTCACTTCAACACAATATTACTTTAGTGTCACCTGAATCCTGCCGACTACGCAAATTGTTGGAGATTAAATTCTCTTACTCTTTTAAAGCAGATTCGTTTATTCAGGTATACTCATTGAGCTGACACTAAAGCATATAAAACGACTACAATGCATGCAAACAGTCCCCACTCCATTACTTCTGATTCTTCTTTTACTTTGTTCACCCTTTTCGCCTATTCCCTCTTATCCGATTCTGCCTCGGGTCTCAATGTCGCATTACGCCCTAGTCTTCACTTTTGGGTTTACCTGTCATCCACCTCTTGTGATGACGCCCAAATACACTAGGTTTCTCATAATGCAATCTCATACTACCCGGCACGCATTCTTCAGGTTAAAAGGGAATAGTCCTTTCTCTTCCTTGCTTCCTCTCAGTCGGTCTCGGGGAAAAGTAGGGGTGTTGATCTCTTTGGGGATCTGCTGTCACGTTACAGCTCTTCCATCAGTTGGTTCCCTTTCTCGAGAGCGGTTTGGCTACTGTCAGTTACAGCTTCTTCCATCAGTTGTTTCTCCTTCTCGAGAGAGGCTTGGCTACTGTCAGTTACAGTATCTTCCATCAGGTCCTTCTCCTTCTGCTCCTCCGTCTCCGCGCTCTCTATTCCTTTGTCTCAACACTTTTGTTTAACATTAGTCAAATTGGCCAAAGCGTGCAGCTGTGCTGCCAACCCATTGATCTTGGTCTTTTTATAAGAAAATGTAAAGTTTATTTGCTATAGCAAGAGCTGATTCTCAGAAGTCAACAGTCTCCAGGTAGAGTACCTGACAGTCAAAAGAATGAGCTGCCGGTGGTCAGTTAATGGTGACATCACTCAATCCATGTCTCACTAACAAAGTGAAATGTTAAAAACAAGCTTATCTCCAGATAGTGTCTAGTTTAGACAATGTCAAGGTTTGCTGTTACTGTTTTCTGCCCCGTGAAATACTCAGATAAGGATGCGACTGGCATTGTGCCAAGTCTGCGTTTCTCAGGACTTGCTTTTTATGTTTAATTGGGTTAATAGTATAGAAGTTACATCTAGGCATAAATGGCTAAATTTTACAATTTCACATTCCCTCCTTTTATCATATCCCATATGATAACACCAATTATTCATTTTTAATAATGATTTCATTCATCCCTTGCAATTGTTTCTCTCCCTTTTGCTCAAGGTTGCTGACTGTGTCTGTGTTGTGGATAGATTGTTTTAATTGGTGCCCGATTGGAACTAACTATAATTTTTAGTACAGTACCTCCATAACCCAACAGACCCCACCTTGAGAGTGAGAAAATAAAATTTTTTGATCTCTCACAACCGAACTACGCCTGTATTAATTTAGCAAGTTGTAAATCCCTTTTGTATCATTCTTGCGCAGCCCTCGGTGTAAATAGCATGTAAGCAGAAAAGTATAAAACCATAAGACATTATAAAATCACAAAAACATAAGACATGAGAAGTACAGTTCAGAGCAAGACATGTGTAGTACAGTTCAGTACAATTAATTAAGCAGATTGATACAGTGGCTGTGATTAGGAATTGACTTTTTTAAAAAACGTAGTACAGTTTGTGTTGATTGTAGAATATCTCCTTTTTTTTCCAAGATCGGTTAGACTTGTCTTCTTTGTTCTCAAACTCAGACCTTTTTGGTCACGCATCCAAATCTGTAGTGAGAAATTCAACAGCTCGTTTTGACCATTCACTGGTAAAATGTCCTCGAAAGTCCATAGAGTCCGTTTTGTTTCAGCAAACAAGTCCATGAGTCTTTAGAATTTCCTTTTTTGGTCAATGTAAGACAAGACCAGAATGTCCAGTTCCCACCTCGAGTGGGTCAAACTGATTACCATCATCATTATCAAAATCTTCACAATTCCCTTTTACCTCAGCCACCACATCAATCGTTGCAACTTATTTTAGCATCTGTAATTACAGCACATCATTATCAATGATATCATTATAAACATAAACAGTACAGCCACAACAATTTTCCCTTTTGGACATGTCATCCCTCCCTGCGGGTTGTTCTGTAAACATGTGAGACACTTCTTACAAAAAAGTTTTTGGATAAGAAGTTTATATATCTGCTGTTTACCATAGATACCATCCCTCCTTTTGAGACATGACATTTACCATGGCTCAATTCAGCCGCTATGGGAAACAATGCTTTTGGTAATACTGGTAATTCATTCAGCCCTATCCACAACCCCTCAGCTGTTTTGGTGCATTTATGGTTTTCCCATATGCGTATCTCTGGTGATTTTGCTTCACCTTGCATTTCTCATAATTACAGTATACTGACATTCTGAATACTATCAGTTCTCGAATTTTAATGGTGTTTATTCTACCTATCGACCCTGTCACCTCACACTCTACAACACCCAACGCATACAAAACACATACGGTTGCTAATGTACATGATTGACTGGGTTGCACTTGTCCACTCATCTCCCCCTGAGATCGTCGAGTGAAACTAAAAGCGAAGACCGGCCTTGTGGGTGGGAGAGTTGGAGCGAAAAGTTTAAGTTATTCCAAACAAAAGTGGCTGCATGGAATGCCATTCTTGTCAGTATCTGTAAGAACTAAATTACAAGGTGAAATCTCATGTTTCTTTAAACATTTTCAGTTGTTAATATGACATCATCATTACCTGCAGAAACACTTCCAGTTGATGTGGAAACCAAAGGTTTACGCAAAGTCATTTTGTCCACATAAACCAGAGTGCCTGCAATCAGTGAATTTAAACTGCCCATAGTCAATGGCTGCAGTAAATTTTAACTTCCATTCATTAGTTGCGGCTTGTGCCGCCTCCACCTGGTCTTTCCCTTTCTTTACTTTTTCCTTCAATCCTTCTCTATGTCGCTAGTCCTACTTTCTTGCATATCCTATCTTCATACTTACTCACCCACTGCCTAAAAGCTTGCCTTTGTTTTTCCTCTCTGCCCTTCTTTGGACTCATTTCACACCATATAAGTCTAAGCCTAACGTTACCCTGACCTCCTGGCTCGTACGACCCGTCGGAAATATTCTGCGTATTCCCGTCGCTGTCTCTGTCTGGGCTCAACCTTCTGATAACCCCTCAAGACCCTTAGGAATATGTATTCTCCGTTGACACAACCCTTTCTGAGATCCTTTGCTAACGTTTCTTATACTTATTTATCACAAACAATACAACACACAAAGGCTTCAACAATTAGACGCAGTTTCTTCCTAACTTATGTGAGAGCTGATTATCCTGCTCCAACAACATACAAACAGTTAAATCACCAGGACTGTATATCATTATTAACAATCATAAGTAAAAACATTCAGTTAATATAAGTTTGATTGCCACAAGTTAAATTTATCCATATTTAATTTTATATATATAATTTCTCAATTAACTTAAGTGAAGGAGAGGAGAATATGCGTCTCTCAATGGGAGTCGCTCTTGTCCTCTTACAACACACACATCGGGTGCGTCACAATCGCTTATTCACTAAGACACTTATACTGTATATTACTTAAGTGAAGGAGAGGAGAATATGCGTCTCTCAATGGGAGTCGCTCTGATCCTCTTACAACACACACACAACCTCCTTTGCTATTCCCACTACACATTGTTTTTGACAGTCTCTTTTCTGACAAAAAAACTTTTATGATCCAATTTCGGGAAATCCCGTCACTCACCCCACTCTTCTCCGGACCGCTCCAAGCGACTAAGATCCTCCTCGATCCTCCGTCCAGTTATCCCAAATGATAACCTTGTCCTTACGGGTCCCTTCACCCTTACGGCGACACCTGCCTCTGACAGTCCCCCTGCAGACCTAACCTGGAGCTTGCCTTGCCGAGTGGTCGGATTTAGGGAAGTCCCGTCACTCACTCCACTTGGGAAATCCCGTCACCCACTCCACTCTGCTCCAGGCGACTAAGATCCTCTTCGATCCTCCGTCCAGTTATCCCAAATGATAACCTTGTCGTTACGGGTCCCTTCACCCTTAAGAATTAACCTGCCTCTGACAGTACCCCTGCAGACCTAACCTGGAGCTTGCCTCGCCGAGTGGTCGGAGATTTAGGGAAGTCCCGTCACTCACTCCACTCTGCTCCAGGCGACTAAGATCCTCTTCGATCCTCCGTCCAGTTATCCCAAATGATAACCTTGTCGTTACGGGTCCCTTCACCCTTACGGTGACCTGCCTCTGACAGTACCCCTGCAGACCTAACCTGGAGCTTGCCTCGACGAGTGGTCGGAGATTTAGGGAAGTCCCGTCACTCACTCCACTTGGGAAATCCCGTCTCACACTCCACTCTGCTCCAGGCGACTAAGATCCTCTTCGATCCTCCGTCCAGTTATCCCAATGATAACCTTGTCGTTACGAGTCCCTTCACCCTTAAGAATGCAACCTGCCTCTGACAGCACCCCTGCAGACCTAACCCGAAGCTTGCACCGCTGAGTGGTTGGAGCTGTTGGGATCCTGGACGAGCCCCCAAATGTTAGGTTCAGAAATTTAGACAATCTGTAGCTAGAAAATAGTCAGTCAAAAACAAGTAAGTAGGTCCAGCAAAAACGATTTATTCAACTACATTCATATAAGTCATCAATTAGACTCATATGCCCATAGGGTCAGTTGTCTCTCAGGCAGACAAAGGACCTCGTGTCCAGCGTTTTCACATATTTTATACAGAAAAAGAGATATATCTTGAGAAAGGGGTAGTCCCTTTCTTAAACCAATTACAATACAGTCACGTACATATCTTGAAACTGAAAATTACTAGCCCAAACTGCCTTTTTGCCTCCTGCACAATTCGTTCGTTTCACACAGTTTTATTATTCTCGCTTATCTCTTCTGTCGTACCCAAGGCCGTCTCTGCAGATCATAACCAAGGCTGCAGTTTTCACAGAAGAGACAATAGAGAAGCTGTTACGTCAACAATCAAACTAATCTGATTTCGATTATGGCTTTGCAAACAAGTATTAGTAAAGCATTCTATTTAATGAAAACATCTATCAGACTCACATGCTGCCACCAAACAAGTTTCTTGAAAATATAACATAACCATTTTCTCCTCTAACAGTCCCAGGTCAGGGTGAGTGACTGCAAGATATGGCGAACAACTTTCTCATTTTGAACATGATCCAAACAACAATGATTTGCGCTCAAATTATGAACAAAGATAAAGTAAAACTGGACAACTCTAAATTGGCAAAGCATATTTCTCGCTGTAGCGCAGCAAATTGTTCAGCAACGTATATCATGGTGACTCCTACGAAAGTATGAATCCGTGGGTATACGCATGTCAGCTTCACAACGTGTTTTACTTATTCTCTTTGTTACATATCACGAGTGAATTATAACAGCTGATAACTGAAGTTGAGTGGAATCGATAATATCACAGCAAAGGCTGATCAACAGTGACCTCCACGTTATCATTACAATTTTTAGTTGTTTTGATCCAAATGCTAGTGTGTTCTGGGGATATTCCGCGGAGTTACACAATATCACAATATATATCGTATTTAGTTACAAACGGTGAACTAGAAGTCCAAACGGAAACTCCAGCATATGTGTCTGACAACAGAGGAGGAGATGCCGGGGATTGAACCCGGGAACTCATACATGCGAAGCACGAGCTCTACCTCTTAACTACATCACCATGTAATGCGGTTCTTAATATTGGTTCAGAATAGGTTAAAAACGGTGAGGGTTTGCAATACAATACACATCCATATGTACCATCCCAGGCAGCCTATCTCTGTGGTCAGGACAGTCCACCATATGAGACGAACCACTATTTTAGAGAATCACCAGAAACGCAACACACGAACAATAATGTGTTCTGTTCTATTCAGTTACATCGCTCGAGCAGCTGGCTAATGTCACAATCGAACCACCGTGTAGGACATTGTAAATATCACCTTTCAAATCAGTTCTTTAAAAAAGAAAACTAACATTTTACTGAATGGAATGGAAACACAGTTATGCTGAATTTGAAACCTGAGATCCCGCATATCGGATGAGAATCATATAACTGTATCATAAATGTCTCACCGATAAAACATATTGCATGTTAACATTGATACATCAACTTTCTATTAGTAAGGCTTATTGAACTTCAAATAGATGCTCTTCACAATTTATTAATTGTCTTCTCGAACATTGACGGAAGACTGCAAATGATAAACGAGCGAAGTGACTACCCAGATTTGCTGATTGGATTGAGAATCCAGATAAATGAAAATTACGATGCTAGTAAAATAATGTAAATTGCTTCCCTGACCGGGAATCGAATCCGGGCCGCAGCGGTAAAAGAGCCGAATCCTAACCACTAGACTACCAGGGAATATGCAAGGCAGTAGTAATCCTTGAATCTAATACATGTTCCAATCTTATCCGGGGAACAACTCCAAGATATTTAATTCGCCTTTGTAACTCTCAAGGGAATACGAGTGGACAATGAATCTCATAAACTTTCATTGCTTGTCATGACAAAATAAAAGTAACTTTTATATCAATTATGGGGATGCGAAGAATAGAATAGTGTAACTATATAACGCACGAGATCTAATTGATTAAGAGAAAATGATTGATAAGCATTTATACAACAGGAAACCAAAACTGAGCATTCTAGTTCCAGCTGTTTCATCACTGATTCACAGATGCGACTTGTTGACGATACGATGGTAAACTGAGTTTCGCTACCTTTTCAAGTAACTTGAAAAGACGCTAAGTCATAATTCAACACAAGATAAATCAAGTTTCTCCTTGTAACCTGGCCAAAATCGTAGTCAATGACTTCAGGGTTGTTGAACTGAATTTCTTAGCACGTTTCCTTCAGAACAAGCAGCTGTAACAATACACAGAACATGCTACTATAACAAAAATAACAATCTTTGCATTCCATACTCTCGGCTACTTATCACAAAGTCGAGGTGTTTCACGGAAGATACTGTAAAGTGAGCTGACTATATATTTAAAATACATCCTTTGATTTGACATGGCGCGCTCCACGTCTTCTGCGTGCCTCAATGCATTACAACTCTGCACTGTGAAGTTAGTTGACTGTACATCTGTAAGCAAAAATTCCATAGCCAACTGCAGAGAACAGCGTCCCACACTGATGTGCAATATTGCAGTGATTCTTCAGTTCAATACCATAAAAAAAGATTTCGTTATTTTGACTAGGAAAAGCAAGCGAATAAACTGAAACATAGATGAAGATAAGTGATGATTAACGATCTGACCATATTAACAAACAATCGAGTTAAGTAGCAATCGCTAACTGATCAGGTACCAGCCCAGTGAAATATACTTCGTAAACGCTGAAGAAACAAACGTGTTTTTGGAATAAACAATAAAAATGCAGTGGCGATTGAACACATGTCTCCGAGAGGAATGGTTCCATGGTATATTGATGATCAATCTAGAATTTAAATCCAATGATCCCAGTTGAAACCTCGGTGGAACCTTTCATTGTTACATCTTGTAACCCAATACAATTGTTCTGCTACCAGTGGAAAAAACTAAACTCATTGCAATTCAATGTTTAAAAGTCAAATTAGTAACACGGATCATCCCAATGTACCACGTGACGAGAAATTGTACATCTGCATTGAATCAAACCCAAGTTTAAGTCGTGTTCTTGCTACTGTTTTCTCGGTCGATGTGACAGTTCCCACGTTTCAGACTCAGCGAAGACATATTTCCAGTAACTTTTGTCAAATTAAATGTCCAAACGCAACTCAATCAGACCGTGTTGTATTGAATTTGCAACTAACGGTGTTGGTGTTTGGGGAGGTGGGGAAGGGAAGTGGAGAGCTTCCAGAAGAGGCCTTAAAGGTGAACATGAGTCTGTCCTCGATTATCTTTGAAATAGAGAACCACTGAAGCTGGGAAAGGATGCAGGTTGATCGGATCGTGGAAGATGTGAGAGAGGAGATGAGCTGCAGATGGCTGAATAGTTTGCAGTTTGAATGGGTGGGTGGGTGGGGAGTCTGAAGAGTTAGGAAGTCCAGTGAGCAGGCAGTTAGAGTACTTGCATACATATAAGTTTCTCGGTAACCTGTGGTGAGAGAGAATGATGCATGCTTGCAAATTTGTGGGGAATTGTGGGGAAAGGGCATTAAATTGAAAGTGTGCAGCAGAGAGAAAAGAAGAGTGGTGCACTTCCTTTGAGTGTCCCAAATTGTGGCTTCAACCCACAACCTTCTGACTCAGAGGAGGGAACAGAACCAGAACGACATATTTGTTTATAGCTGCTGAAACAGCAATTTATTAAAATACGTGGAATCAGGGAAGCTAGTTTGTAATTGTAGAGTGTATACATAGATTTCAATGGCAAGAATTTCCTCAACGAAATAAAGATATCCACATCATTTGAAGCAGCACCATAGCACATCATCGAAAAGTCTCAAATCGAATATTGAACTATTCGGCAGTATGAACTCAGAAGCTGTCTGGCGTGGAGCGCGCTATATAAATCGAAGTTGTTGTTGATGTTGATCGAATATGTATCTGGTTAGCGAAACGTTCTTTGAGTTCTACCAGTAACGCAACGCCCATACTGGGAGTCCCACAGCCGCGGTACTGGCCATCCTCTACCTCACATTCTCCACAATTAGATAAGGAGAATGTGCGGCTCAAGGAAGGAATGCGCTTTCAATTCCAGGTGAATTCCACTCTTCAATATGTGCGGATAACTCATTCTCTTTCAATGCTTTACAAAAACAGTTATATTTGAAATTTCACTTAGATTCTGGCCTGCACATTTGATAGTCTTTCAAATGTGGAAAACATGACGTCGTGTTTCAGCATGAGTGCGACAACAACCTGGCGAAACTAAATTCTTCTTGAATAAGGTTACAAAGCTCCGTGGAGAGTACATGATTTATGTATGACTGAATATCAACAATGATCATGCAGTAAATCTGCTCAGTGAAGCGTTCACCATTGGTATAAATCAAGCTGCATGTTTCGCTGTTGAATATCGTCTTGTTAGTTGAGATCCTGTCTCTACCAAGAGGAGCCACCGTCGGTTCTACGTGAGTGATGGCAATTCCGACAATACACTGGATAAGTCGTATTTATTATCCGATTCTCGCCGCCTTTGGAGTTCCTGGCAAGTTGCTAAAATAATTCATTTGGTTGCAGTAAAGTAAAGTTGACAGGCTGATTCTACTGGAATCATTTGCCCCAAAGTATCAGAAAGTTCTGTTTCCTGCACCATGTTGGGACACTGATCATTACCGCATGAGCAATGATTTCAAGAAGAAATTACCAAGAAAGATCTGAATCGTCTCACTAAATGTTAACGATGTTAGGGCACACTTTGAAAAGAGAAAGTAATTTAGTTGGCTTTCTTGGGGAACACTGCTCTCGCCTGATTCATTAGTTTCTGAACTGGAGCCGGCAACAATAGACAGTTGAAGGTCAATTCAGGCTAATGCAAGCTTCTGGTCACTGATTTTTTCCGGTAATTTATCCAGAATTGTAATATACTGTATAATAAATTCAGTATATTCTGTGAAATACATTGATGCAATATTGGTTGTGGTCGCTTAGGGCTTTAAAGGTGAGTACCAGCGTCGTGAATTGGATACTCTGGATGAAGGGGAGTCAATTGAGTCCAGCAAGGATTGGGTAGATGGGGTCAGGATCGTGGGACGACAGAGAACACGGACTCATATTTCTGTATTATCTGCAGCCATTGGACGGAGGAATTGGGAAGGCCGATAAGCCTAGCGTTTGCATAGTGGAGCCGGGATTCAATGAAAACGTGGATGAGGGTTATACCATCTTTGGGGGTGAAGTACTGGCGGAGTCTGGCAATGTTGCAGAAATGGGGAAAGGCAGATAAAGTCATTGCTTGAATGTGGTGATGGAAGGAAGAGACGTGCGTTCGATTCTCGGCAGGGTGAAACCATAGGTAAATTTCCTTCGTCCACACGCTTGATGATAGTCTCTCTAACAAAAAAACACACCACAATAAAATTCGTCAGTTCGACCCACGACTGATTGTGGAAGGATGTTGTGCGCAATTGGCTGCCGCGATTCACCCTCAATTATACAATAAATACAATGTATAACATATTCTGTGAAGCGCTGTGAGGTGTCCAGAAGGCGTGACAAGGCGATGTCTATAATGCATGGTTATTAATATTTTTCGTACAGAAACATAATGTGTAAGAATTATATACATATCCGTTGCTTCAAATTGTGTACCTATAAAACGTACTGGCCTTCAAGTTGATGTAGCGAATTCCACATTTTCCAGATGGCTCGAATCGCTTCATATAATTTACTGTAAAGTTAATTGACTGTATATATGTGGGCAAAACTCGGCAGCCAAATTGCGCACAGTAGTGTGCAATCAGTCGTGGATTGAAATGACCATTTGTATTAGTGGGTTTTTGGGGAGAGAGGGATTATTGTTCGGCTTGTGGAGCAAGGAAACTTGCCCAAGGTTTCGCCTTGATTTTCCTGGATTCGAACACTTGTCGCACGCTTGTAAGTCGCGTGCTCTAACCACTGAGCTACAGGAGTTCCACACTATTGTGAATGTTTTCGAAGGTCGCTTAAACCTATGCACGAGACCCGCGCTAAAGGCGCAATATAATGTTTTTTCTACCTCACTCTCACTATTTCATTCTCAGTCTCTGTATATCTGCATCTAAATCTATTTGATTTTGTATTTTCCTGCGTGCGTGTATCTCTTTCTATATTTATCTGCGGCTCTTACTATCACTTGCTGGTCCTCTCTACCTACCTCTCCATCTGTATATCTCCCTCAGTTACAGTGTACCTCTGCATCAATTTCTTTCTTCGAAGCGCTTTGGGACGTCAATAAGATATGAAAAGCGCTATATCAAATGCAAGGATTATTTCTCTCTCTCTCTAAATCTCCAGATCTATCTCTCGTTCTCCTTGCATCTGGGTCTTGTTCTATCTGTTCGTGCATCTTGTTGTATTCATGCAAATATTTGTCTCGCTCTTTCCCTTTCACTGCATTCCTTTCTCTCTCATACACTATCTTCCTCTTCTAGCATGTGCGTATCTCGCTCCGTTTCTGTATATCTGGGTGTGTGTATCTGCGCCTTGGTGTCTACGCATCTCTGCGACTCTGGCTCTCACTCTCTGTCTTTCTCTTTATCTGCTTCAATCTGTATCTTTGTGTCCGTAATGTGTTTGTGTCTCTCTGTTTTTATTTATCTCTTCATATAACCCCACCATCTCTCTCCCTCCCTCTCTCTCTTTGTCTCTCTCCCTCTCTGTCTCTCTCTCCCTCCTCTCTCTCTCTCTCCCTCTCTATTTTTCTTTCTCTCTCTCTCTCTCTCTGTCGCTCCCTCTCTCTCTAACTCTTGATAACTATCACTTGCTCTCCGTGAGTGTCTCTCTATTTCTATTTGTTGTTGCGCCTACTTGTTTGCATGCAGCTTTATCTCCCGTTCTCTATTTCTACGTCTTTCCTTCTATCTCTTCTATCTCTCTCTTTTTATCTGTCACTCTGTCTGCTTGAATCTGCATCTTTGTGTCATTGCTTGCCTCTACACATCGGTTTCCTTGCCTTAGAATCTCGGAGTGGCAGATTTTCAGTTTCCCGTTTCCAATCCACAAATTTAGGATTCGATGTTGGAGAGACAACTGTCTGCTGTGCCATCAGAATGTCTCTTCGTTTTTAACGATTAGCGCTGTGTCAGATGCATGAGTAGATTATGTAAATGCAAGCTATTGTGATATTTTGATGTACATTTCTCGTTTTCTCTCTCTGTAGCTAACCTGGTGTCGATTGTGATCCTGTCTCACGGGAGGTGCGGTCTCTCCAAATGTGTCACTCACTATCTGGTGGCCATGGCAACAGCAGATCTGATGGTGATTATCATATCCGTGATTTGTTTTCGAGTTATTCCTTCTTATTTCCGAAATCCCTTTGTGTTGATCACCCCTGTGTGTCGAGCATTAATGGTCCTGGCTGCTTCAAGTTCGGCAATGTCTGTCTGGTTCACTGTGGCTTTCACCTTTGACCGATACGTTGCCATCTGTTGGCAAAACCTGAAAACCAAATATTGTTCAGAAGGAACTGCAGGTGCAGCGATAGCGGTATTGTGTCTGTTTTCCTTCGTGGCAAACATCCCCTGGGGTTTTATAGTTGAGCCAACATACACAGTTAATAACAAACCAATGGGGTGCGAACCTAAATCAAGCTACTTCACGTCTCTCAAGTGGACAGTGTTTGACACGCTTAATCATATTTTAACCCCAATTCTCCCATTCATTTTGATTTTGCTGCTCAACGCGCTGACTGTCAGCCACATACTGGTGGCCAGTCGAGCCCGCAGTAGATTGCGGGAACTCAATTATGTGGACAGAAGTAGAGTTGAGAGAGACAGTGACCCAGAGATGAAAAACAGAAGGAAATCCATTGTTTTACTGTTTGCTGTTTCCAACAGTTTCATATTATTATGGATGACATATGTATTATATTTTTTCTATTGGAGGATATCGGAAACGGATTCCCACACAGGCCCGAATGACCCTTTGTTTATTACATGGCAAACTGGATACATTCTGCAGCTTTCGAGTTCCTGCACAAACACATATATTTACGCGGTTACCCAGACGAAATTTAGGGAGGAGATTTATAGAAAACTGAAATTTCCATTCATTCTAATTGTTCGATTATTTCATTAACAGTGAACCCGTTCTGTTCAATTTAAGTATGGAATTGCTGCTTTGTCCATCCATCCGATCATTTTGAGTGTCTGAAAGGTACGACAGAAAGCTTATATTTTAGTCGACGTGAGCCAATTTGAGTCTGGATCGATTTGAGTCCAAAGAATAGTAAATGTCGACACTCAATGGGAAACAAAACTAAAATGTTATAGTAGCGTGTTATGGTATGATGTCGGATGAGATACGGAAGCATAATCGTCGACTAATATCAGGGCTGAAGCTGGATTCACCAGTAGCACATGGATGACATGAGATTAGGGGTAAAATTTAAAGCGCGTCCTCCGATAATTCTCAAGTAAACGTATAGTTGGATTAAAACAAACATAAAGATGGTCAGCTTTTCCATTTAGAACAGAGCCGACAAAACCAAGAGAAATGAAGGCGCAATTTACACCCTAATTCTGAAATAGATTGCAGTCATATCATGTTTACTGTAATAGACCACTGTATCTTGGCACATTTCAAAGAATTGTATTTTCTGCTTGATCATATGATTCGAAATAAATCATTTGATTAATCACCGTGCTTAGTGGGTTTATTAAGCTTCAACGTAGTATGTAGTTAGTATGTTTAATCACCGACACGATAAACCTGTCCATCTGATCTTGGACCATTCCCACTCCCTTCAAAACCAACAACATCACCCCTATCCTAAAAAGCCTTCGCTCTATGCGTCCCAGCTACCAGCGCACTTCCAAACTCACCTTCCTTTCCAACGTCCTTGAAAGAGTCGTTGCCCCACAGCCGCGCATTGTCTTCAAACAGCATTCACTCCTCGAACCCCACCAATCGGGTTTTTATGATGCGCGCAGCACGGAAACTGCCCTGGTCAATGTCACAAACGACATCCTGACCATCTTTGACCAGTGCTCCCTCAGCCACCTCGTTCTCCTTGATCTATCCTGCGCCTTCGATACCGTGGAAAACGCTATCCTCCTCCACTGTATCTCCTTCATCCAGAACCCGCAAGAATCTATCCTTGAATGGTTCCGATCCTATGTCTCCCACCGCCTTCACATCGTCTTCTCCAATGCTTTTTCATCCAGCCCTCGCACAGGCACATGCGGCATTCCCCAGGGCTCTGTCTTTGGACAGGAGTCTTCACACTCTACTCGTTGCCCCTGGGCGACATCATCCGCTGACATGGGGTAAATTCCCACATGTATATGGATGACACCCAACACTACCTCTCCGCGTCCACTCTCGAATCCAGGTCCGACACTGAGTCCTTGACGAGATCAAATTTCCTACATCTCATTGAAAAAAGATGGAGGCCCTTCTGATTGCTTCACGCTGGCATCTCCGCAACTCCGCGTTCAAGGCTGCTCGCTGTACCTCTCGAAATCAATCAGAAATCAAGGCGTATTATTAGACGCCGAACTCTCCTTCCTGCCCCACGCCTGCTCCATGACTGGCACAGCCTTCCACCACTTCTGCAATATTGCCAGACTTCACCACTACCATACCCCGCTTAGCGCCGAAACTCTCATTTCGGCGCTCATTTCGAAGCGACCAGACTGTTCATCGCTTTGGGTCGTCCTTCTGACGTGAAACGCGCAATATAAGTCCAATTTCTTTGGTGTTGGTGTTTCTCTCTGTCTTTAGTATAGTTGTACGCTCTACCCTCCCACATTGTCTCTCCATTCATATCATCCTTCAAGATTTGTCGTTGAGTAGTTCAGTTCCTATCTGTCATGGGATCTCCACTTCATGACAATTCTCCTCTCGCCTTCACGCCATCACATGCAGCGTCCTCCAGGGCTGTACATGCTTCCCTCTTGTTTAGTATCTATCACCAGCCTCTTGGAGATATGAGCGACAGGCATGGTGTAACTTTCCACATGTGTACTAATGGTAACCAACACTATCTCTTCGTCTGTACACTCCAATGTATGGAGCGGGTTGGAAGGTTTAGTTGAAGGAAGGCAGTGTTGTGGGAGGGAACTAGATGGAACTTGATCCTATTTCGGATTTCAATTCCTATGTTCCTAACTCCTGACTCGCATTCTAAAGATCCATGGCAATGTTTGTAAAGGAAAACGAGTTTTCCTCAGTGTTTTTGTCAAATCTCCCCCAAATGAACCTATCCATTCACATACAAGCCGTTTGCAAATCACTTGTTGCCAACAATTTTATGTTGTTTTTGTTTACATGTTTTTACAGTAGCAACAATTGGAATTCATTCAGTACTTGTTAGGCAAAGCAGCAAGGATCAGATTTCGCTTTCACAGACCTCATTTTCAGTCAGTGACACAAGCTATTTGTTACATATAACACATATGTCTCGGATCCCAGAACTCTGCGATACCAGAACTGGGAACTAAAATATATTTGTCAAGACATGCAAAAGATTTTGCGACAAGCAGTTGGAGCAAAGATACAAGCTTTACTTGCCGTCCCACACGCAGGCCACCAGAATATCACAGATACGAATTTGGACCATCACAATATAAGCGGAATTTAAAGACCCGTGAATATCTGCTGTAAAAGAGAAGAGAGTTTTTCAGCAGGGTTTCTGTGAGACACTCCCCCACGCAATATTGGCCATTCGCTCCATGGCACTTTGAAGATCACAGCGAGCACAGTATTCAAGTGCAACTTCCACTCCGAGACAGGTCAGTGTTATTGGATTGCCTATAGCGTGCTGTGTACCTTTACACTCAGCTCCATTCTTGGAAGTCATGTCTTCAGGCACTAGTCCTCAACTTCTGGAATGCTCTTGGTTAATCCCTCCATCAACACTCTCCGTCCATTTATCAAGCAGATAACAACATAAGGTTCGGAGCAGGGGTATGTTATTCAAACCATCATGTCTTCGCGAAGATCATGGCTGATCCTAATTCCTAATATCCTAATTCCGTTTTGCCCCACAATGCCCATACCGCTTCTCCCCTTTAGCTTTTACAAACTGTCCATCTCAGTCTTCAATGTGTCCAATGACTGGAGCATCTACAACCGGCTGGGGTAGAGAATTCCATGATTTCGCTACACTCTGAGTGAAGAAAAGTTTTCTGAACTCACTTTGAAACGGTGGAACGCTGGAATTCCCTTCGGCATTCATTCTGGCACGCCCCCCTCCCAAGGCTACTTCAAGTCCTGCCGCAAAAGCCTCCTCTGTGACGGTACCATCAGTCACATTTCCCTCCTTTATCTCCTGCTACCCGTATTCTAGCCCCAGATAGGGTCTGAAACAATGACTGTGCAGCTCCTTGGTACATCCTCACGACGCGAAAAGAGCTATTACAAATGCAATGTCGTTGATTTCGTTGTTTTCTCTGTACTCCTCAAAATCCCAAATTATGTTTTTTTCCCAAGTTATGCCTTACATTTGTATTGTTAAGTGTGGGGCTCTGGCCATCAAAAGGCCAGTCCGATTTACCACTCATTTACTCAATTGCTGTTTGCGAGTGCTTTATATCAAACTAAAATAATGAACTGACATTTCCCGATTTATTTGCCTCTTCATAACATGGTACTGTCCATAGGTTGATGGTTAGCGTCTCATACAGAAATCATTGTTACTTTTTATTAACTTAACTATGATCATATATATGCATTATGAATATTATTACTGATTATGCTTGATCACTGCTTACTAGATTTCCACCAACGCAACAAAAGAAGAACAAAAAACGCGTTCCTAATGTAGAGCGTCACCGTCATGTAACCGTTGGTCCCGCCAGGTGACACCTCCTCCCTGATCAAGGCAACAATACATGGCTACTATTTCATCATAGACTGTGACCTACTCACCAACGTACAGGTGTGGCTCTCATCTCCAGTTTTCCCCTCGGCGTCTCCGCTTACTCCTCCAGAACCTTCCCCTTTTTTAGGATATTACCCTCTTGCACCCTTCCTGTCCATCCTACAAATCATCATATCTAACATCATCAAACTGTGCTTAACCGGCGGCACTTTACCTGGCTATCTAAAAATAGATTTCATCCTGAACAAAAGTTCCCGTGGGTGGTTTGTTAACCAATTCGGTCTATTTTATGTTCGTGAAGTAAATTACTGTGTATAATCAGTAGTATAATGTTCTGAATTTGGGTCTCAAACTGAGAAGCTTGCAGAAAAGCAATATCCAGCCCTGTATATAAAACAGAACTCAATGTAGCAACGTTAGCACCAATTGTAGTAGATATGATAAGGTTGAAGGACGGCGAACAGAAAATATGTTCAGTTAGACATCAATATATCTAATTATTCTTTTCTCAAATCATGTGTAAGCAACTAGGGAGACAAAACATATCTGGGTAGAAGTGAAAGTGTTTTCGAACAAGATACATTGAGAAAACTGGGCAAGAATTAATAAGAGACAAGAGACACCAGGATGAGCAATGTGGGAATAATTATATTTAAAAGGTTAACAAAAATAGAAGTTGCTGGGGAAGCTGAGCAAGTCAGGCAGCAAGTCAGGAGTCAATATTTCGGGTCTACAACCCTTCGTCGGAACTGCTGGCGAAGGGTTTTAGACCGAAACATGGACTCATTTTGCCTTCTCCATGAATGCTGCCTGCCTTGCTGAGTTTCCCCAGCATCTTCTGCATTTGTTTCAGATTCCCATCATCTGTAGTATTTTGTGTTTTGTTATATGTAAAGGTGACTTTCTTTCTTGCCATTCCCTCTTTGCTCCTCTTTAATCTGGCTTCATTGCTGCACACAATATGGAGACAAACCTCACCAAAGTCTCTAATAACATTCCAAACATCTGCAGTAAGGGCACTCTATGCCTTACTGTCCTCCTCGACTTCTATGCCGCCTTCAACATTGTCGACCATTCCATCCTCCTTCACAGCCTCAGCTCCCAGTTCGATCTTTATGGACATGCCCTTCCTGGTTCGACACTTACATTAACCACCATCTAAAGTTGGTCAGCAATAATCTTGTTAAGGTCGTGCACAGTGAAAAGTGGCTGTGCAATTTTGACGGACGTGTGACCGGCAGACATTTGACGTCATCCCTCAAACACCATTTGAAATCGCAGTTCTGGACTCACCCGGAAATCAGCGCAGTCTAAATATCCCATGATCCTCCTTAGCCCAGTCCGCTAACCGTATCTCGCCCTCACGATCGTCACCTGCTCAGTGAGCAACACATTCTATGCTGATCGACTCCCTCTCCACACCCCACCCGCACCTCGTCTGCTCCTAGTCAGTGTGTGGCAAATTGCTGTGGCTCTAATCCCAACCTGCTACCACACAATGCACCTATCCCTGCCCACCATCCTCACCATTTCACGATCAACTCTCCTCAGCCTCTGACTGCCCCAACTCCTGTCCCTGCTTTCGCATCCCACTACTCCATCCGTCACACCATGGCAGACACCGATGTCTGTCTGAAGGCAGCCACGCTGACTGGCGTCATTCACTATCGCCACACGATTGATTGGTTTTCATAATGCAGGGCATACCCTTGCTCCCTTACGGGCATCCCCATCGTTCCTGTCAAGCTACCCACTCCGCCACATATCCAACAAAACTTTACCATCAACTACCATCTCCCTAATGGTCCACTAAATGTCCACTCCTTCTGCAAAATCCCACAAATAAAGCATGACCTCAGCATCGAGGAAAGTATCAACATCTGGCCCTCCCGGAAACCTGGATCACCCCAAGCGACATCTTACCCTGATCGAGTCACAACACATGTCTTTCAAAATACCTTGTGCCTAACCGCTGTGCTGGAGTTGTCCAGTTCTCCCCTCGGCCTTTCCCCTTACTTCAATGAGGACCATAATCTGTGCATCCCACCAATCGTCGTACCCAACATCATCAACCCGTCCTTAATCACATACACTTTCCTGAAAAAATAATTTTCATCACCGCATTCTGATAAAACCTTTCTTGTGTTTGATTTAGTCAAATGAACAGGTTTATGTTACGTGTATTGCGTCACGCAATTTGTGTAATGTGTAGCATAACGTTAGAAATGTAGGTAGAAAGCTGAGCAGGCTGCAAATTTGCACAATCCAGCCCAGTCTGTAAAATAAAACTGAATGTAACCAGATTGGCCCCATTTGTAGTAGATTTTAGGAGCGTAAAATACAGAGAACCGAAAACATGTTAAGTTACATACATCAGAATAGATCATCTTTTCCTTCTCATGAATGGGAAGTCATGGGGTAAGCGAGATGAAAAAGGAAACAGGCCTAGATAGATGTGAAAGTGTTTCACAATAAGATAAAATGAGAAAACAGGCCAAGGATTGTCAAGAATCAGGGTAAACCAGGATGCCTAATGAGGGAATAATTGCATGTAAACGGTTTTTTATTTTAGAGTAAGTGTGCCTGGTGAAGCAATATTAAGACAGAAGGGAAAGAGAGGCTCAACAAAACAGTTGGAGAATATCTCAAGGTGGAAGCCAAGAATTGCACCCTGTCGCTGTTGTGCAGAACTATGGTTTGAATTGTTCTGTTTTGCAGGTCATGAACAGTCAGTTACAGAAGCAAGCGACTGGAGTTCAGCTCAGTTTCTATGCTGAACAGAGAATGGGAGGGTTGCTGTTGTATTCTTTTTTCTATCAGGCAAACAGGGAAGTTATATATGACTGAAGTGTTAAGGGCTGCAAGGTATTCAGCAATAAGTATACAACTGTGTGTGCTGTTATGAATGAAATTAGGTTTCACAATATTGGATTGTTCTGTTATTGGATTCGAACTTCGAGAATCGAAAATTGGAACAACTCGACCCATCCTAAACTCTATCTCCCATTTATCTCCAAGGCAGTGGGATGAGTTGCTGTGTCCCAGCTTGTAAATTTCTTTCTTTCCATGCCTGCTTTGAACCTCTTCAATCTGACCCATGTTGCCCACAGCATGCAGACTGCCCTGACACAAATTCTCTCATGACAGTTTATACATCTGGAATAAGGGCACTCTATGCCTCACTCTCCTCCTCGAGCTTTATACCGCCTTCAACATTGACGAAAACTCCACGCTTCTACACTGCCTCAGCTACCAGTTAAATTTTCACGGGCGTGCCCTTGCCTGGTTCGACACATGCATTTCCCACCATTTGAAGATAGTCTCCGAAGTGGTTTCTACTTATGTCCATGCACAGTTAAGATTAGCTGAGCATTTCGCCCTCTGCTGGTCAATATCTGCATACTCACGCTTGGTGATATCATCAATAGACATGAGGTCAACTAACATATTAGGCTATGGGGAGCGGGCAGGGCAGTGGGATTGAATCGCTCTTTTCAAAGAGCCGGCATAGACTAGATGGGCCGAATGGCCTCCTTTTGTGCCGTAAAATTCTATCAATCTATGAATCTATGAATCTATATATATGGTGATGTCACCCCACGCTATCTTTCTGCCTCCACCCTGACTTGAGGACCACTGCTTTTCTGACAGTCTACCAGTCAGCCATAAAGACCTGGATTTAAGACAGCTTTATACTGTTGAGTGTCAAAATGATTGAGGCCATACTTATTCCCATGTACCAGTACCTATGCAGCTCAGTTTCTGGCACCATGAATTTCAACATATCTGATACGACTATAATAATAATAATAATAATACTTGCATTTGATACAGCGCTTTCCACATCTTATCAACGCCCCAAAGCGCGTCACAGAACATACTGTAAAGTGAATTGACTGTATATATTTGTGGGCGAATTGCGGCAGCCAATTGCGCACAGCAGTGTCCCACACACAGTCGTGGATTGAAATGACCAATTTTATTATTGTGTTTTTTTTTCAGGGATTATTATTTGGCGTGTGGAGTAAGGAAACTTGCCCAAGGTTTCGCCCTGACCTGCCTGGATTCGAACACAGGTCTCCCCAGCTTGGTCTCCCTAGCTTGCAAGACAAGTGCTCTAACCACTGAGCCACAGGAGCTCCACTGTTCCCTAGCCTCCTTCAAGTCCTGCCTCAGGTCACTCTTCTTTCATAGTTCCATTGGTCAAAATCGCTTCGTTTCCCTCCAACATTCCCGTCCCTGTCTCCAGATCGAAACACTGACTTTCCTGCTCTTTGGAACATTCTCGCAAGGTGAAAGGCGATATACATATTCGCTTGTCGTTTTTCTTGTTTTCTCCGTACTGCGCAACATCCAACTCCTTCCAAAGTTAAATGTTACATATTGAGTGTGGAGTGATGCGGCTATGGCCATACGAAGTCCTGTTGGAGCAGCATTCAGTCACTCAATTGCTCAGCTGCGTGTGTTGTGCAGCAGAATAAATTAATGATCTAACTGTCTCCCCATTGTTCAGCGCCTTTATAATGTGGAGCACCAGTCCACAGACTGAATGTCGGCCTCTGATACCCAACTGTTCAATATTACGTGTTACAATAATTATTTAATGCGCATAAGTATTATGCCTATTATTACTTTTTACTGTGCTTGACATCTCCTCACATGAGGTTCTCTCACTCACACAATCACATATGCATGCAGGAGAGGAATCTGGTTGAGGTGTTTGTTTCCAATTCCATAAACTGCATTGCAAAAAGTTCTCCAATCAACTGCTAAAAGGACAATACAGTTTGCTTTCTGATTAGGTGGCAGGGAGTGGATATTTTACGCCTGTATTGCTTGCTATTAATCATCAAAAACTTCATTGAACACAGTAAAGCGTGAAATTGATTAACTAATTTGTTTGATCAGGTGACCTTTTACTTGAGCAATCACTGTCCCAGAGGAACTGACTCCCAAATATAAAAATATGAAGATTTGATCAGTTGGCAGACGGTTATCATTCTTGAGCAACGGAACAGTGTCAGTAGAAGCCAGTACATCTTAAAAATGATGGGAATCAAAGAAGTATTGAAGGTGTTTTATCCTACACTGTGAACCATTGGCTTTCCTGGTACGTTGTTTCAAGTGGCTTCACTGATGTACAGCTATGTCTCGTTGCTCCACACCTGCAGCAGTGCACCTGGCAATACAATTTGTTGGCCTTAGATGATAAACTGTCCTGATCCACAATATTAAGAGGATGGTCTGCTAGTAAATGTGGAGCGAGAGAGAATGAGTCACAGCCCAGCAGTTAATCATCAGATGCTGTCACAATACAAACACACTTTACCATTCGTATGCACAAGTCACAGGAGCAAAATCGTTATATTCTGCTACAAGAGTTTACAATTGAAAGGATCACCGATTAACCTTCCCATAAGGAGAAGTGTATTCAAATCACCAATTTAGTATTGGTTTTGATGAATTACTATTAGGCGTGTGGAGTAAAGACACTTTCCCAAGGTTTCGCCCTGCCATACCTGGAATTCAACCCACGGCAAGCATGTATTTAACTACTGAACAACAGTTAATCGATTTTCCACGTGTAAACTCTCAAGGGCAAGACGGAATGTTGCACAATTTCCCTTGCTCCAAACCCTCTGCTTAATTCGCAGTAGGGAGGAAACTGGTTCTAAGACAAATTTTGTACGAATTTTCTAGTTGTAATAATCTGTTCAAAGACAATAGTTACAATAATTATTTTGTCACTCATTCCACGGAACTATACCCATCACTTTTGCGCTCTATTGGCTGTGTAGTATTTCCTACAATATTATGGAAGCACTTTAGATCTGTTAAGTGTTTTGTGGCATCTGAAAAGCTATTAAGATTCCAGCTTCTGAATGTGATTTGGTGAGTAGAATATCTGACAAAAGTGAATACGTCTCAAGTGTTTTAGAAATTCTAAACCAAATAGTTGTCCAATTATGTAACATATTCCATAAATATGGAAATTTCTCATTATCTGGGATCAAGTACAAATATCTCCCTTGACACGGATGGCTCGAAGTTGCCATATAGATCTCTCGCTGTCAAGCTCCTCGCACATCTAATTTCAGTTTGGAAACAAGGCCAGTTAGAATTTATTTCTCCACGAATTATTTTAAATCTTGGAGTGCAATTGCTAGATTACTTGCATAAGAGTGAGTTGACCCGGTTTGATTCACAGAGAAGGCAACAACTTAGCTGTGGTTCAATATTCCACGTTCCTCAGTTTCTCTACAACAATAAGAACAACACAATTGCACTTGTATATTGCCTTTCACGTCGGTAGGACGTCACAAAGCGCTGAGACGTTTGGTCGCGACCCGAGCAGGCGGGGTGGTAGGAGTGACAAAGTCGATGTAGGGGGAAGGGGAAGGAGAGTGGGAGAGGCGGAAGAGTTGGTGGGGCAGACGAAGGCGCAGTCGAAGATGAAGATCTTGAGACCGGCCTTGAAGGAGGAAAGGGAGGAAGCGAGGTGGAGGGGCTGCAGGATGGAGTTCCACGGTGTGGGAGCAGAGAGGCTGAAAGCCCGGCCACCGATGATTCGGCGGATAGGGCAGTAGACGCGGATCAGGACTGAGTCTGCTGAACCGAGTGTGCGGGCAGGCTAATAGGGACACAGTAGATCAGAGTGATTGGCGTGGGCAAGGCCGTGAATGGCCTGAAAGTGAGGACAAGAATATTGAATTCGATCGGCTGGGTGACGAGGAGCCCGTGGAGACGGGCGAGGGTTGGAGTGATGTGGTCGCGAAGCCTGGTACATGAGCTGCAGAGTTCTGAATGATCTGCAGCCTGTGAAGGGAGCTGCAGGCGAGGCCGATCAGGAGAGTGTTCCCGTAGTCGAGCCTGGAAGTGATCAAGGCGTGGATGAGGGTTTCGTCGGCGTGTGGGGTGAGGTAGTGGTGGAGTCTCGGAATATTGCGGAGGAAGGAAGGCTGTGTCAGTCATGGAGCGGATAGAATCATAGAATCATAGAATTTTACGGCACAAAAGGGGGCCATTCGGCCCATCTAGTCTGTGCCGGCTCTTTGAAAAGAGCGATTCAATCCCACTGCCCTGCCCGCTCCCCATAGCCTAATAGACCCGTTCTCCCTAAATAAAGATCTAATTCCCTTTTAAAAGTTGTTATCGAATCAGCCTCCACCAGCTTTTCTCGCAATGCATTCTAGATTCGAACAATTCGCCGAGTGAAAAAAATTCTCCTCAGCTCCCCTCTACTTCGCCTTGAAACTATTTTAAATCTGTGACCACGAGTCACAGATTCACCCACGAATGGAAATAGTTTTTCTCTATTTGGATATGGGGGAGGAAGGATAGTTCGGCGTCGGAGAGATTTCTAATTGGCCTAGAGAGTTGGAGAGAGTAGCAATGAACGCTGATGTTATCATCTCAGTTGCTGACCTGAGCCATTCAGGAGGGCATCCGTCTTGTTGACGTTGAGTTGTAGGACATTTGCTGTCGTCCAGGACTCGATGTCGGACAGACACGTAGTCAGAACGCCAGTGCTCCTAGAATGGAGAGTTGATGCGGCTAGGTGGAGGTGATTGTCATCCGCATACATTTGGAAATTTACAATATGTCTATGAATGATGTCGCCGAGCGGGAGAGTGTAGAGGGTGAAGAGCAGCGGGCCAAGGACAGATCCATGTGTATAACCGCATGTGATTGTGCGGGACTGGAGGAGAAGCCGTTGGAAAAGATGACGTGAAGGCGGTGGGACAGAATCTTGCAGGTTGAGGGAGGAGAGGCGATGGAGGATGTGACCATGTTTCACGGTATCTAAGGCAGCGGATAGGCCGAGGATGATGAGGAGGAAGAGGGAGCTCTGGTCACAGATGGTCAGCATGTCGTTTGTTACCTAGACCAGTGTAGGTTTCCTGCTGTGGGAGGCATGGAAACCCGATTGGAGGGGTTGGAGTAGTAAACCTTGAGTATGGAAAGGTCGCAGCTGAGAGGAAACCATTTTTTCAAGGACCTTGGGAAGGAAAGACATGATGGAGGTGGCCGGTTGCTAGATAGCTGCGACACATCGAGTGAATGCTTTTTAGGATGGGGGTGATGGTGGCGATTATAAAGGCAGTGGGAACAGTTCCGGATGAAAGGGACAGGTTGATAATATCAGTGATTAGAGGGGCTAGAAGGTGGAGCTTGATGGTGAGGAGAGGGATGGATCTAGGGAGCAGCTTCATCGAGCAGATGGTCTCAATGACGGAGGATGGGGAGACGGGATCAAAGCTTTGGAAGGAGGGGTAGGTAGGAGACGTGGTGTGGGAGGGAGGTGAGGAGGGGGTTTGACGTTGTTGGGACAATGTCCACAGAGCGCATTCTCTCGATTTTTTTCATGAGTAAATCCAGCATCCCGTCGCAACGGGAGTTGGAGGAGAGGATAGGCGAGGTAGGGTAGACGGAAGAGATGGTTGGTGGTGGAGAAGCGAGGCCGGGGTTTTTTCGTCTACAGGGTTATCTTGGAGTAGAAGGACAATATGGCGGAGGATAAGGCGGAGCGGTTGGAGAATGTGAGTTCCAGCCAGATATGCCAATGGACCGATGACCGCCGGATTTGATCCAGTTGCGTTCAACGGCCCACACCTGGCCCTTGAATGAATGGAGGTGGTTTGTGATCCAGGGTGAGGTACGGGCGCAGAAGGCAGTTAGGGACGTGAAGGGGGGAAGAATTTTGAATGTGGTAGAGAGGGTGTTGTCGTGCAGAATGAGGGTGGATGATGGTTTAGTGCAGCACGTGGGCCAGAGGGAGAGGAGTCAGAGGACTTCAAGGCAGCGGAGAAAGGGGGGCGTGTGGGCGGGGGTGAGGGTTGGGGTGCGGGGGCGTGAGTCGTTAGTTGTATTTTTTGTTTGTGACGCCGCACCAACGTCACTTTTTAGTATTCCCGCTTTGCACCCAGCCGCTCGATCACCTGCTCGCTCACTTGACGCAGAGTAAACTCATGTCTGTCTATATGCATTCCCAGCAAGGCCTCAGTTCCGTCCCTCGATCACCCGCTCGCTCACTGACTCTAGCAAAAAAATTGGAGTCTGGATATTTGTAGATCACTTCTCCGGGAGAAATGTTCAACGAAAACAATCTCATTTGGTCACACAATGGACGACTGTCCTTAGCATAATATTTGCTCAATTAGCTGCTGGCACTCATAGACAGAAAGGTTAACTTCAATGTGTATAATATCCGGCACAAGCACAATAACCCAAATGGCCTCATCCTGTGTTTCCTCCTTCGTGTATTATTCTATCAAGTTTTCCATTGTTTAAGAGTTAAGCTCGTCAATTTGAGAATTCTGCTCGACTTGCTCAGCAGCATTTAAATTGCCAACAATTACTATAACATTCTCATGTAAGGTGGGTATTATTATGATTATGATTCATCAATGTAGTTTATAATTTTTTGACATGTAATTGACATCCCAAAACAATCAAACTTTTATTATACATTATTCGTGATGTCAGGAATGACAAAACTTGAACTGGCACCATTCTTATGCCCAGAGTTAGAAAACCTGTGATACTGATTGTGAATTTCCAACAGCGATCGCACTGACCATCATGGTCCTGGCCCAGGGAAAGTGTGGGCTCTCCAAATGTGTCACCCGCTACCCGATCAATGGCTGTTGCTGATCTGCTGTTTATGTTTATTGTTGTGATCCTGTGGAAGACATTTCAGCTCTACCTGCCGCACTTCCCTTTGTTCCAGAACCCCTTGCGCCGAGTGCACCTATCGCTGCGCCAGTTCGTCATTGCAACCTCTGTCTGGCTGACCATGGACTTCACCTTTGACCGTTTCTTTGCCCATCTGCTGCCCAAAGCTGAAATCCAAATTCTGCACCGAGAGGACATGTAATTTTGCACAAATGGTCCAGCCTGGTGATCTGGACCATTTGTGCATTTTTATGCCGGGAGAACATCCCCATTTATTTTGCGTTCCTAACGAGGATGATGATCGATGGCCATCCTGGTTCTGCACTATCAAGCCCAGCTGTTATACTGATCTCGGCTGGAGGGTCTTTTCCTATTTAGACATGATTGTAAATCCACTGCTTCCCTTCATCCTCATTGTCCTCTTGCACACTCTGACCATTAGACAAGTGCTGGTGGCAAGCAGGGTGCGGCAGCGTCTAAGAGGGGCTACGAAGGGGAGGGACGAGGAGATGGAGAGTCGGAGGAAATCCATATTCCTGCTCTTTACCATCTCAGGGACATTCGTGTTGCTGTGGCTCATCTATATGGTCATCTACATGTTTGCTATGGTGACAGATGAGCAGATGAGACAGTCAAACTACAGCAGCCCATTCACCATCGCTGAGGAGGTGGGTTACACGCTGCAGTACCTCAGCTCCTGCTCCAACACCGTCATATATGGTGTGACCCAGAACCAATTCAGACAGCGCCTCCTATCTATCTTTATCTACCCCTTCACCCGCTTACTGGGCCATTCACGTAACCATGTTTAGCTGCACTGCTCTATTTGGTCTTCACAACATTCTAGATATACAAACCTCCCTGGATGACTAAGGAAATCGGGGCCAAAATCAAACAAAAAAAAGAGGCTTATGATAAGTGTCAGGCTCAAAATTCAGAAGGGAACCAAGCAGAATATAGGAAGTGTAGGATAGAACTAAAAAAGGAAGTTAGAGGGGCAAAGAGACTGCATGAAAAACAATTAGCGAGTAAGATTAAGGGGAACCCTAAGGTTTTTTACCAACATATTAAGAGTAAAAGGTTGGTCAAGGAGAGGGTGGGGCCAATTAGGGACCTAGGAGGAAATCTCATTGTGGAGGCAGAGGGCATGGCTGATGTACTGAATGAGTACTTCGCCTCTGTCTTCACAAAAGAAAATGATACAGCCAATGCCATGGTATTAGAGGAGAGGGTAGGAGAAATGGATAGAATAATTATAACCAGAGAGGAAGTGCTAAAAAGTTTGACGTCGCTCAAGGTGGATAAGTCACCTGGTCCGGATGGGATGCACCCTAGGTTACTAAGTGAGGCACGGGAGCAAATAGCAGGGACTCTGGCCAAGATCTTTCAATCTTCCTTGGACACAGGGGTCGTGCCAGAGGACTGGAGGATAGCTAATGTTACTCCCTTGTATAAAAAGGGGCAGAAGGACAAGCCTGGTAACTACAGACCAGTCAGTCTAACGTCGGTAGTGGGCAAACTTCTAGAGTCCATAATAAGGGACAAGGTAGATCTTCACTTAGAAAGATATAGGCTAATAAAGGACAGTCAACATGGATTTGTTAAAGGCAAATCTTGCCTTACAAATCTGATAGAATTTTTTGATGAGGTAACGGAATGGGTGGATAATGGTAGCGCAGTTAATGTAGTTTACATGGACTTTCAAAAGGCATTTGACAAAGTGCCACATGAGAGACTTATTATGAAATTAAAGGCCCATGGCGTAAAAGGGACAGTGGCAGCGTGGATCCACAACTGGCTGCGAGACAGAAAGCAGAGAGTTGTAGTGAGCGGCTGTTTTTCAGATTGGAGGGAAGTGAGCAGTGGTGTGCCACAGGGATCGGTTTTGGGACCATTGCTGTTTGTAATCTACATCAATGATCTGGACTTGGGTGTACGGAGTACAGTTTCCAAGTTTGCAGATGACACTAAGTTAGGGAGAATAGTAAACAGTGAGGAGGATAGTAGCCATCTGCAAGAGGATATAGACAAATTGGTAAAGTGGGCAGACACATGGCAGATGAAGTTTAATGCAGAGAAGTGTGAGGTGATGCATTTTGGGAGAAGAAATGAAGGGAGGCAATATAGGCTAGATAGTACAATTTTACATGGTGTGAAGGAACAGAGAGACCTGGGGATTTGTGTTAGTGACTCGTTGAAGGTGGCAGGACAGGTAGACAAGGCTGTTAAGAAGGCATATGGGATACTAGGCTTTATAAATAGGGGTATAGAGTACAAAAGTCAGGAAGTGCTGACTAACCTCTATAGGACTTTGGTGAGGCCTCAGCTGGAATACTGTGTTCAATTCTGGTCACCACACTACAGAAAGGATGTGAAGGCATTGGAAGGGGTACAACGAAGATTTACTAGGATGGTGCCTGGATTGAGGGACTTCAGCTATGAGGAGAAGCTAGATAGGCTAGGGTTATTCTCTCTGGAGCAGAGAAGATTGAGGGGAGACCTAATAGAGGTTTATAAGATCATGAGGGGTTTCGACAGGGCAAATAGAGAAAAACTATTTCCACTCGTGGGTGAATCTGTGACTCGTGGTCACAGATTTAAAATAGTTTCAAGGCGCAGTAGAGGGGAGCTGAGGAGAAATTTTTTCACTCAGCGAGTTGTTCGAATCTGGAATGCATTGCCTGAAAAGGTGGTGGAGGCTGATTCGATAACAACTTTTAAAAGGGAATTAGATCTTTATTTAGGGAGAACGGGTCTATTAGGCTATGGGGAGCGGGCAGGGCAATGGGATTGAATCGCTCTTTTCAAAGAGCCGGCACAGACTAGATGGGCCGAATGGCCTCCTTTTGTGCCGTAAAATTCTGTGATTCTATGATTCTATGATTCTATGATAGAAACTGACAACGCTGGAAATATCCAGGTATTGGTTTGAAATAATAATCGCTAAAATAGATCAAGAATGCTTCAGTTATGAATATGTCTGTTATTGTTTCATATCATATTGTTTACAGTTGCGTATCGTTCACTCAATTCACATTGTTAAAGTGTTTTGAATAAATAAATAAAAATTGTACCCATTGAGGTGCTGTATCCTCCATAAATAAGAAAAGTATTCCTTAACGCCGAAGCCCACATTGCTTTTTTCACATTTCTTGTGATCAATTAACTATCAATGTGACATTATATTAACAAATACCTTCTTTAAATCGAAATATCCTACTATGGAGATAGAATTTAAATAAATACATATGGATATTAGTGTAACTGATACAGTCAGTGGGAGACTGCTCATCCCAGATAGGGATCCAAAAGAAGAGAGTATAATCTCGTGATTTAAGGTAGCCCTGGAGATAATCACAAAACAAATGCGATGTTGGAGAGAATGTGACTTGTCGCAAAAGTTGGCAAAGGCAGAATCAACAGGTATCATTGTCCAGACACATATTTGGGAAATCGAGTCTATAAAGGAACATTATGATAATTATCGATGATCCTATCTACAGGAACGTATCTAACCAGTTCTCGGTTGGCAGAAAGTTATTGCAAGAAAATAAGCTTCCCAAGCATTGGGAGATAATGTCGTTCACCCACCAACTTGTCATCTGTTTCGGAATATCTTGCATAAGCGTTGTGAATTTTGGTTATATATGTTGTGAAGAACGCACATATAAGTTTCATGTACTCATAGTTTTCTGCACATATGATTGTTGCTTTATACATACTGCTAATGTTTTTGTCTTCTTTTACTTATAGTTGGTAAATGCAACGGAAATAACCTTGTCTAGAAGAGAAAGCAAGTGAATCCCCAACAACAACAACAACAAAAACAACTTCGATTTAATATAGCGCCCTCCACGCTGGACGGCGTCTAAGAGCGCTTCACAGTAGCGGATCCCAGGACCGAGCCAGGGGCAGGGGCAGCAAGGAGACCAAAATCTCGGTCGAAGAGAAAGGTCTTCAACTGTGACCTGAAACTGGCGAGGCGAAGCGAGTGAGGAAGGGAGTTCCAGAGCCTCGGGGCGTAGTGGCTATAGGCACGGCAGTCGAGGGTGGAGCAGAGGATTCGGGGGACATGCAGGAGGTCAGACCCAGAGGAACGAAGGCATCAGGTGCTGGGTTGTGGGGAGAGGAGATCAGAGAGATAGGGGGGTGCAGAGGAATGGAGGCATTTGAAAACAAGGGTGAGGATCTTGAAGTCGATTCTCACTGGGATAGGGAGCCAGTGAATTCTGGTAAGGATTGGGGTAATGGGGGAGCGAAGCTTAGAGCGGGTGAGTATGTGGGCGGCAGAGTTTTGGATAAGATGGATTTTGTGGATTGTGGTGGAGGGGAGACCGGCGAGGAGGGCGTTGCATTAGTCCAGCCGAGAGGTGACAAAGGCATGGACCAAGGTTTCGGCGACTTTTAAGGTGAGATATTGCCGGAGACGGGCGATCCGTCGGAGGTGGTAGAAGGCAGTGCTGGTGATGGACCGGATGTGGGGGAGGAAGGACAGTTGGGGGTCGAACCTGATGCCAAGGTTGCGCACAGGTTCGGTGAATTATAGGGGCAGTCCGGGAAGGTGGAGGAGGTGATAGCCGTGTGACTGGAGACGTTGACGAGAGCCAAGGAGTATGGCCTCCGTCTTGTCAACATTCAGCTGCAAGAAATTTGTGCTCATTCAGCCTCTGATGTCCGAAAGGCAGTCTGACAGAACATCGGGGGACTGGGGGTCACAAAGTGAAGTGGAGAGATAGAGTTGGGTGTCATCCACGTACATGTTATACAAAAACAGAAGTTGCTGGCGGAAACTCAGCAGGTCAGGCGGCATCTATGGAGAAAGGAAAAAGAGTCAACGTTTCAGGTCTACAACCCTTCGTCAGAACTGGGTCTCCAACAAGCCCAGTTCTGAAGAAGGGTTGTAGACCCGAAACTCCTTTTGCTTTCTCCATGGATGCTGCCTGACCTGCTGAGTTTCCCCCAGCAACTGCTGTTTTTGTTTCAGATTCCCAGCATCTGTCATGTTTTGTGTGTTGTTTTGTTATGCTATAACTGTTATGTGTTTTTTGTGTTTAGTTTTTTACTAAACGCGAATAGATCCTCATGTTTCCCATAGGGCCCCTGTATTTCCCAAACGCGATTTTACCAATCACGAGGTTTACAGGAACGTATCCCTCGCGGTTGGGAGGAATACCTGTACAGGTGTATCCCCCCCGATTTACAAAGTTTCTGTTTAGGCTGTTTCGGTTTAACAAATACCTTTTTTTTTAAAAAATTCCCCCCCAATCCTCTTTTCCCCCTTTCTCCACTGGCCCCACTTCTCTCTCTGTTTGTCTCTCTCCAGCGCCAAGCCAGGGGCAATGACCTCGCCGATGGACGGGATCGAGGAGGCAATGGCAGGGCTGGGCCTTAGCATGGAGTAGCTGGAGGATTGGATAGAGCAACCGCTGGACAAGGCTGATCTCCTCACTCCTCACAAGGAGGCCTTGACGGAGCAGGAGGAACTGGTGGAGAGGAAAGAGGCGGAGATGGCTCGGGTTCACGGGCTGTTTGAGGACGCGTCCAGGTACACACACACACACACACACAGAGATGGAGACAGAAAGAGAGAGAGAAAGAAAGAAAGTGAGAGAGACTGAGAAAGTCACACACACACACAGACGCAAACAGAAAGAGAGAGAGAAACAAAGTGAGAGAGACTGAGACACACACACACACACACACCCTCACACATACACTCTCTCTCACACATACAGACACACACATTCTCACACACACAATCTCACTCACACACATTCTCACACACACTCTCTCACACATACACAGACACACTCATTCTCACTCACACACTCTCTCTCTCACTCACACACACTCTCTCTCTCACACACAGAGACAACTCTCGCTCCCTCCCAGTCACTACGCTTTTTGAAATACATTAATGCACTGTTTTGTCTGTGTGTCACTGTCTGTGTGTGTGTGTGTGTCTTTATCTGTGTCTCTCTCTCTCTAATAATAATATAATAATAATATTTGTGTGTGTCTCTGTCTCTCACACACTCTGTGTATCTCTATGTCTCTCTCATCACTCTCTGTGTCTCTCTCTGTGTCTCTCTCAGGTCTGTGGCTGAGTGTGAATCGCTGATGAACGATCTGTACTCTAACTTGGGCCTTGAGTACGAGGAAATACAGACAGTAGAGAGCTCGGACACGCCCTCGGAAGTCATCGAAATCCTGGATGATGAAGAAGAGGAAGATGAAGAGGAGAAGGGGGAGGATGATGATGTAATGGCGGTGGAGACTTGTGAGTGTATGCTTGTGTTTTTTGTGTGTTATTTTGTGCGTGAATGTGTGTGTGTGAGTCACACACGTACAGACATTATGTTATTATTAGTGTGTGTGAGTGACTGTGTGTGTCTGTCTACGTGTTTGTTTGTGTGTGTGTAGTGATTGTGCGTGTGTGTAGTCACTGCGTGTGTGTAGTGACTGTTTGTTTGAGTGCCTGTGTGTGCAGTGACTGTGTGCGTGTGTGTGTGTGAGAGTGTGTGTCTGTATAGTGATTGTGTGTGTGTAGTGATTGTGTGTTTACGTTTACAGTGGAGCCTGTTCGAGCCATCGCATGAACTTCTTGCGCCCTCTCAGCTCTTGGCAAAATCACTCACGAACCATCTCTGGTGAGAGAATGTCCCTGGAGCTCAGTGGGTTAGAGCCCTGGCCTCGCTCTCTTTCACGCGCCCGCAAGCCACAGTCCCTGTAACTCTCTCTGCCTGTCTCTCAGTCTCTTATCCTCTCAGTCTCTCTCTCAGTCCCTCTCTCTCTCTCTCTCTCTCTCAGTCTACTTGTCAGTCTCAGTCTCTCTCTGAGTCTCCCAGTCTTTTTCTCAGTCTCTCGCTCAGTCTCTGTGAGGGTGTGTGAGTGTGTCGCTCTCTCACACTCTCTCTCTCTCTCTCTGTGTTTAGCTGAGAGACGCTATGGCTGCGATGCGAAAATCCGCTCACGATGTCCAGAAGTTTGTTGAGGCCGTTAACAGGAAACCCCCAGCCCCAGGTCATTACACACACAGACACAGACAGACAAACACAGGTAGACACACACAGACAGACACACAGACACACATAAACACACAGACAGACAGACACACACAGACAGACACACACACACAGATAGACAGACACACACACACAGACACACAGTCAGTCACACAGTCAATCACAGTTAATCAGTCACACAGTCATTCAGTCACACAGTCAATCACAGTTAGTTAGTTAGTCAGTCAGTCAGTCACACAGTCATTCAGACAGTCTGTCACTGTCTCTCTCACTCAACAGAGACTGGATGCCTTTTACCACCTCTACCTCAACCCCCCACCCTTCCCCCTACCTCCTCCCACTCCCTCCTCCATGCCCTCCTCTCCCAGCAGCACCCTCTCCTCCAGCGGCGGTGGGGGTGAGTGGCGTGCTCGTTGCGGTGGGTGGGGGGCTAGTAGGCGGGGGGTGTGGTGGAGGAGAACGGGGAGGTGGTGAGGGACGGAGACTTGTTCAAGGGGATGAGGATTTGGGGCAAAAAACGAACAAAAACTTGGCACAGATGAATTCTCATCGCCATTGTCGCCACCACAGGTAAAGTTTAGCTCCTCTCTCTCTCTCTTTCTCGCCCTCTCTCAGTCTATCTCTCTCTCTTGCTCACTCACGAACGAACGGGTGAGTGAACGAACGAATGAACTAACTTACGAACGAATGTGAAAGCACACACTCACTCACGCAATCTCCCTCTCCCGCTCGCTTGCAAGCCGCACACAGTTCCTGTGTCTTAGTGGGTTAGAACCCTGGCCTCTCTCGCTCGCAAGCCAGAATGCCTGCAACTCAGTGGTTAGTTAGAGCCCTTGCCTCGCTCTCTCTCGCGCGCTAGCAAGCCACAATCCCCGTACCTCTGGGTTAGAGCCCTGGCCTCACTCTCTCGACTGTGAGTGTGTGAGTGAATGAGACACAGACACATTCTCTCTCTCTCCCCTACTCTCTTACATACACACACAGACTGATAGACGCAGCCACACTCTCTCTCCCCCCCACTCTCTCTCACACACACAGACTGAGATACATAGACACACTCCCTCTCTGTCCCCCACTCTCTCACACACACACACACAAACAGAGATTAAGAGACACAGACCCTCTCTCCCCCACTGTCGGACACACACAGACTGAGACAGACACTCTCTCTCCCCCACTCTCTCTCTCACACACACACACACACACACGCACACACACATAAACTGAGAGTCACAGACACACACTCTTCCCCCAATCTCTCACACACACACACAGACTGAGACTGAGACACAGACACATACACTCACTCTCTCTCCACCACTCTCACCCACACACAGACTGAGAGACACAAACTCACCCTCTCCCGCACAAACAGACCACTCTCTCCCCCACTCTCTCACACACACAGACTGAGTCACATACATTCTCTCAACCCCCACTCTCTCCAACACACACAGACACTCTCTCTCTCTCTCTCTCTCTCTCACCCCTCCCTCACTCTCTCACACACACACAAATACAGACAGACTGAGAGACACAGATACTCTCTCTCCCCCGCTCTCTCACACACAAACACACACACAGACTGAGAGACATAAACACTTTCTGTCTCTCACACACACACACAGACTGAGTGACATCGACACACTATCTCTCTCACACACACACACAGACTGAGTGATATCGACACACTATCTCTCTCTCACACACACACACACAGACTGAGTGACATAGAAACACTCTCTCCTCCACTCTCTCTCTCACACACACAGACTGAGACACAGACACACTCTCCTCTCCCACACACAGACTGAGACATAGACAAACTCTCTCTCTCTCACACACACCCACACACAAACTGAGAGACACAGACATAAACTCTCCCTCCGACTCTCTAACACACACATACACTCTCTCTCTCTCTCTCTCCCCCCCCCCCCCACCCCCATGCCCCACTCTCACACACACATACACAAAGACAGACTGAGAGACAAAGAGAAACTCTCTCTCCTCACCACTCTCACACACAGACTGAGAGACACAGACACACTCTCTCTCTCTCACACACACACACACAAACTGAGAGACACAGACATACACTCTCTCTCCCCCCACTCTCTCCAACACACACAGACTGAAACACAGACACACACTCTCTCTCTCTCTCCCCACCCCCACTCTCACACACACACTGACAGACTGAGAGACACAGACACACACTCTCCTTCTCTCCCCCGCTCTCTCACACACAGACACACACACACTGAGAGACACAGACACACACTCTCCCCCCCACTCTCTTATACACACGCACACACAGACTGCGAGACATAGACACTCTCTCTCCCTCTCTGACCCCACTCTCACACACACAGACTGAGTGATCAGAGATACACCCACTCTCCCCCACTCTCTCTCTCTCACACACACACACAGACTTTGCAGGTAGAAACGACTTAAATCGAAAGGTGTCTTTCCACCCCACCAAATGTTCCCATTATCCCAACTCTCTCTCTCCCTCCCTCCCTCCCCTAGCCCCTCCCATCTGTCTCTCTCCCCAACCCCCTACCAACTCTATCTCCCTCACAACTCTCTCTCCCTCCCAAACTCTCTCCCTCCCAAACTCCATCTCTCGCCCTCGCCCTCCCCTCCCAACTATCTCTCTCACCATCCCTCCCCATCCCCCTCCCAACTCTCTCTCTCTCCCCCTCCCAACTTTCTCTCTCCATCCCTCTCCCCTCCCAACTCTCTCTCCCTCCCATCTCTCTCTCCATCTCAAACTCTTTCCCTCGAAACTCCATCTCTCTCCCTCGCCCTCCCAACTATCTCTCTCTCCCTCGCTCCCCCACCCCCTCCAAACTCTCTCTCTCTCTCTCCCTCCCTCACCCCCTTCCAACTCTCTCTCTCCCTCCCCCATCCCCTCCCAACTCCCTCTCTCTCTCTCTCCCCCTCCCAACTCTCTCTCTCTCTCTCCCTCTTCCCCTCCCAACTCTCTCTCCCTCCCATCTCTCTCTCACTCCCAAACTCTCTCCCTCCAAACTCCATCTCTCTCCCACACCCTCCCCTCCCAACTCTCTCTCTCTCCCTTCCTCCCCCAACCCCTCCCAACTCTCTCTCTCTCTCCCCCCCATTCGCCTCCCAACTCTCTCTCCCTCTCAAATCTCTCTCCCTCCCCTCGCAACTCTCTCTCTCTCCCCCCCCCTCTCTCTGTGTCTCTGTATGTGTATAGTGACTGTTCAAGTCTCTCTCTCAATCTGTGTGTGTATGTGTGTGTAGTGAATATATGCAAGTCTCTCTCTCAGTCTGTATGTGTATGTGTGTGTGTGTGTGTGTAGTGACTGTGTCTCTCTCTGTTTCCGTCTCTCTGTCTATGTAGTGACTGTGTGTGTGTCTCTCTCTTAGTCTCTCAGTGTCTCTCTCTCTCTCTCTCTCTCTCTCTCTCCCCCCCCCCCCCCCCCTGCAGGATGATAAACGGTGCGAGTGGACATATCGGGGTTCCACACGCCTCGAACCCATGTTTAACCTCAAGATGACGACAGGATTCAGGCAGGAGGGGCAGAGCAGGGCGCAGAGAACCAAATCAAATGTGGGTAAGTCTGAGAGAAAAACTGAGAGAGAGAGTGTGTGTACGAGTGAGAGACTGTGTGTGAGAGAGAGAGAGAGACAGTTGCTACACTCGCTCACAGCGTCCGAAGGCGCTGGGCAGTTACTGTGACAGAGAAACTGAGAGAGAGACAGAGACCGAGAGAGAGACTGAGAGACACACACACACACACACACACAGACGGAGACTGAGATAGAGACTGAAAAACACACAGTCACTACACACACACACACACACAGAGTGAGAGAGAGAGAGACAGAGAGAGTAATGTGGTTGTTGTTGTTGACTAGGTGCTGTAAGGACGAAAGGCCCAGTGGTTCAGTACACACACGACACAACCATCAACCCTCCCTCACACCCGATCCCCCCCCCAGCCACAAGTCCCCCAACCTCTGCCCCAGCCCCGGCCCCCGCCCCCGCCAATACAGCTACAGCTTCCACCTTCCAGCCACAGTAAGCCAGCAATATATTATTATTATTATTATTATTAGATAGTTATTTGCATATTATTTTATTACTGTTATTGTCGTATAGTAAAAGCCCGGCACCTGATCAACTGTAACTTCCGGCATCGCAAAAAAAAAAGGTCCGCATTCGATTAACTGGAATTTATCCGGAAAAAATCCTATTTTTGGGGGCGTTTTTGACCGAATATCCGGCACGCGCTGTAACCAGCATTGACCAGGTCCCGAGGATGCCAGGTAAACGGGCTTTTACTGTATTAACAATTTATGGCGTTTCTATTTACGTTGTTTCTATTTACATGGTTTCGATTTAAAGAATACCATTTTTCAATACCTTTTTATCGATAAATACCGTATATCTCCGCGTATAAGGCGCACTTTTTTTTCACGGCGGAAGATCTCAAAAGTTGGGGGTGCGCCCTATACGCAGATACAAGAAATTTTGAGCCTCGGAAATACAGTAAACAGGAGGGGCGGCCGGCGCGCTGTCAGCCGGGGTTTGGTCAGTGTCCGGCGGGGGTTGGGGGGAGCGGGTGATGGGGCTTAGGCCTCGGCCGCCCGGGCAGCGGCAACAGCAGCGGACTTCAGTGCTGTGCACAGAAGTGCCTGCCTTCTGCCTAACCCAGTCTGCCTGCCTCACTCCCTGCCGCTCTCTCTCCCTGCCTGCCTCTCCCTCTTTCTGCCTGCCTGCTTCCCTCCCTCCCTCCCTGCCTTGCTGCCTGCCTGCCTCTCTCCCTCTCTCTCTCCCTGGCTGCCTGCCTCTCTCCCTCTCTCTCTCCCTGGCTGCCTGCCTGCCTCTCTCCCTCTCTCTCTCCCTGGCTGCCTGCCTCTCTCCCTCTCTCTCTCCCTGGCTGCCTGCCTGCCTCTCTGCCTCTCTCCCTCTCTCTCTCCCAGGCTGCCTGCCTGCCTCGCTCCCTCTCTCTATCTGTCCCAGGCTGCCGGCCTGCCTCTCTCCCTCTCTCTCTCCCTGCGTCCCTCTCTCCCTCTCTCTCTCTCTCCCAGGCTGCCGGCCTGCCTCTCTCCCACTCTCTCTCCCCCTACGTACCTGTCTCTCCTGTCTCTCCTCCCTTATGCCGGCAATATCATTGAAAATGCTTCCGTTTTTTTCACCAAGTAAAGGTCAAAAGTGGAGGGTTGCGCCTTATACGCGGAGATATACGGTAATAGTATTATTGTATGAATGGCAATTGTATTATTGTTATTGTTCTAGTAATGTTATTATTTTATTGATGTTATTTTATTATTATTTCATTGATGTTATTTTATTATTATTTTATTCCTGGTATCATATTATAATTATTTTATTATTATATTATATTCTTTTAGTAACGTTATTATTATTGTATTAGTATTATATGGATAGCAGTGCTTTATTAATACTGGTATATCTCCCCCGATTTACGACGTTTCTATTTACATTGTTTTGATTTAACGACCATAATTATTTAACATTATAATAATGCAGAGAAGTGTGAGGTGATACATTTTGGGAGAAGAAATGAGGGGAGGCAATATAGGCTAGATAGTGCAATTTTAAGGGATGTGAGGGAACATAGAGACCTGGGGATTTGTGTTAGTGACTCGTTGAAGGTGGCAGAACAGGTAGACAAGGCTGTTAAGAAGGCATATGGGATACTAGGCTTTATAAATAGGGGTATAGATTACAAAAGTCAGGAAGTGCTGACTAACCTCTATAAAACTTTGGTGAGGCCTCAGCTGGAGTACTGTGTACAATTCTGGTCACCACACCATGGAAAGGATGTTAAGGCATTGGAAAGGGTGCAAACAAGGTTTACTAGAATGGTACAGGATTGAGGGACTTCAGTTATGGGGAAAGGCTAGGTTCATTCTCTTTGGAACAGAGAAGATTGAGAGGAGACCTAATAGAGGTTTTCTAAAATCATGAGTGTATTCGACAGGGTGAATAATGAAAGACTGTATCCACTGGTGGGCGAACCTGTGACTCGTGGTCACAGATTTAAAATAGTTTAAAAATGAAGTAGAGGGGAGCTGAGGAGAAATGTTTTCACTCAGCGAGTTGTTGGAATCTGGAATGCATTGCCTGAAAAGGTGGTGGAGGCTGATTCGTTAACAGCTTTTAAAAGGGAATTAGATCTTTATTTAGGAAGAACGGGTCTGTTGGTTTATGGGAGAGAGCTGGGAATTGGGATTGAGTTGCTCTTTTCAAAGAGCCGTCACAGACTAGATGGGCCGAATGGCATCATTTTGTGCCGTAAATTTCTACGATTCTACGAACACCTTTTTGATCGATCAATAATATTATTATTATATGAATAGCAGTGTTTTAATAGTGCTATTGTATTATATTATTTTATTAATGTTATATTATTGCTGTTATTGTTGTGATTACAATTAATGTTGTGAAGTGTTTGGTGGAGACGAGCAGTGTAGTGACTGTGTGTGTCTGTCTGTGTGTGTTTGTGTGTCTGTGTATAAGTCTGTATGATAATATAATTATAATAATATAATAATGTGTGTGTGTGTCTGTTTAATAATATAATAATAGTATAACATAATAATGTCTGTGTGGGTGTGTGTATGTGTGTGTGTGTCTCATAGAGTCTCTCTTTCTCTCTCTCTCCCTCCTCAGGGTGACAGAGTTGCCAGTAACGCAGTCTAGGAAACAGGTGGTGAAGAAAAGTACATCATTCCGACAAGTTTCTGCGTCTTCCAGGATTACAGAGATCACAAGCCCTGCCTCCCCTACCCCAGCCCTCGTCATCTCCGACCACTCACCCAGCAAACCTCTGGCCAGCCAGCTCTCCCTCAGGTGTCTCTTTCTCTCACTCTCTCTCTTGCTCTGTCTCTCACTCATTCACTTGCGAGTGAACGAACGAGCGAGCGAACGAAAGCACACTCACGAACAAACGAGCAAGCGAGCGAACAAAAGCACACTCACACACTCACGAACGAGCAAGCGAATGAATGAAAGCATACTCACTCACTCACTGTGTGTATGTATATTACAGGCTGAAAGCACATACAGTAACCACCGTGTGTCTACTCTATATGTAGAGACTCTATATGTCTCTAAATATAGAGACAATCACACAGATACACACACAGACACACACACCCACATGAGGTGTGTGTGTCTATATGTATGTGTATCTATGAGTGTGTCTCTATATGTATGTGTGTGAGTGTGTCTGTGAGTGTGCCTATATGTATGTGTATCTGAGAGTGTGTCTCTATATGTATGTGTGTATCTGTGTGAGTGTGTGTCCATATAATGTGTGTCTGTGAGTGTCTCCATATGTAGGTGTATGTGTGTCTGTGTGAGTGTGTCTCCATATGTATGTATGTGTGTGTTATAGTCTGAATGCCCCTACACTAACGTGTGTGTGTGTGTGTGTGTGTGCGTCTGTGTTATTATGTAATACTATTTTATGAATGTTATCGCTGTTATTGTTGTATTAATATTATTATTTGAATAGCAGTGATTCATTAATAAGGGTATATTCCCCCGATTTACAATGTTTCTATTTACGTTGTTTCTATTTAAAGAACACAATTTAAAAAAATAAAATTATTAAAAAAAAACTTTTTATCGATAAATTAGATTACTGTGTGAATATCAGTATTTTATTGTTGTTGTCTTATTGTTATTTTATTGTTTTATTAATGTTATGTTCTCTGTCTCTGTCTCTCTCTCTCTCTCTGTGTGTTACACAGCACAAAACAGCAGAGGGCTGTGTGTTAGTTCGCCTCTAGCTCCGCGGTCGGCGAGAAGCCCGCGTTATACGCTGCCCACCAGTGTGGGAGGGAGTATGTGTCTCGCGCTAGGGGGTGAGGGCAGCAGAGAGAACACAGGGGCAGGAATCCACTCCTCCTGCCTCTGCTCCTGGGTTTCGCTCGCCTGAGCGCGCGAAGGAAAGTGAATCGCATACTTTCCTTCCACGTCCTGTACAGAGCCCCGTGTGGCTTGAGTCTGCGTAACATGGAAGAGGTACGTGGGTGGGTGTATGTATGTATGGGTGTCTGTCTCTCAGTCTGTGTGTGTGTGAGAGAGAGAGAGAGACTGTGTGTGTGTGATAGAGACTGTATGTGTGTGAGAGAGACTGTGTGTGAGAGAGAGACCGAGATTTGTGTGAGATAGTGTATGAAAGTGTGTGTGTGTGTGAGAGAGAGATAGACTGTGAGAGAGAGACTGTGTGTGTTAGAGACGGTGTGTGTGAGAGAGTGACTGAGATTTGTGTGAGAGTGTGTGTGAGAGTGTGTGTGAGTGTGAGAGAGAGACTGTGTGTGAGAAACTGTGTGTGTGTGAGAGACGGTGTGTGAGAGAGACTGTGTGTGGGTGAGACTGTGTGAGAGACTGAGATTTGTGTCAGAGAGTGTGTGAGAGAGTGTGTGTGTGTGTGAGAGAGAGACTGTGTGTATGAGATACTCTGTGTGTGGGTGAGAGACTGTGAAACTGTGTGCGAGACTCAGATTTGTGTGTCAGAGAGTGTGTGAGAGAGAGTGACTGAGATTGAGTGAGAGACTGAGAATGAGTGAATGAGTGAGTGAGAGACTGTGATTGAGTGATAGACTGTAATTGAGTTTGTGTGTCTCTCAGTCGCTCTGTGTGAGTGTGTCTCAGTGTGTGTGTGTCTCTCGGTGTGTGTTATTTTGCTTGTGTGTGTCCCTCTCTCTCTCTCTGTCTCTCTCAGTGTTTGTGTGTGTATGTGTGGGGGGAGGGGAGGGAGTGTGTGTCTGTCTCTCTCTCTCTCAGTCTCTCAGTGTCTGTGTGTGTGGGGGGAGTGTGTGAGTGTCTCTCTCTCAGTGTCTGTGTGGGTGGGGGGGAGGGAGTGTGTGTGTGTCTGTCTCTCTCTCAGTGTCTGTGTGTGTGGGTGGAGAGGGAGTATGTGTGTCTGTCTCTCTCTCTGTCTCTCAGTGTCTGTGTGTGTGGGTGGGGTGAGAGTGTGTGTGTGTCTGTCTCTCTCTCAGTGTCTGTGTGTGTGGGTGGGGTGGGAGTGTGTGTGTGTCTGTCTCTATCTCTCTCAGTGTCTGTGTGGGTGGGTGGGGGGGTGGGAGTGTGTGCGTGTCTGTCTCTCTCAGTGTCTGTGTGTGTGGGTGGGGAGGGAGTGTGTGTGTCTGTCTCTCTCTCAGTGACTGTATGTGGGTGGAGGGAGTGTGTGTGTGTCTCTCTCTCAGTGACTGTATGTGGGTGGAGGGAGTGTGTGTGTGTGTCTCTCTCAGTGACTGTGTGTGCGGGGAGGGAGTGTGTGTGTCTCTGTGTGATGTAACTTTGTGCGTGATGTCACTGTGTGTGTGTTCTCTGTGATGTCACTGTGTGCGTGTTCTCTGTAATGTCACTGTGTGCGTGTTCTCTGTAATGTCACTGTGTGTGTGTTCTCTGTGATGTCACCGTGTGTGTGTGTTCTCTGTGATGTCACTGTGTGTGTGTCTCACACACTGAGACACAGAGAGAGACACAGAGAGAGAGAGAGCAACTGAGGTTGCGAGAGAGACTGAGATTGTGTGTGAGAGAGAGAGACTGAGATTGCGAGAGACACACAGAGAGAAAAACTGAGATTGTGATTGAGAGAGTAGGAGAGTGTGTGTATATGTGTATGAGAGAGAGACTGAGATTGAGAGACATAGACTGAGATTGAGTGTGTGTGAGGGGAGTAGGGAGGAGAGTGAGTGAGTGATAGAGGGAGTGGGGGGGGGGGGTGAGTGAGTGACATGGGGAGTGCGGGGGAGGGGGCAGAGAGAATAAAGTGTAAGGTCAGGGTGCCAGGGCAGGGGGTGTCGTTCAATGTCTCCCCTGACACACACACACACACACACACAGACTGGGGGAGAGAGACACATAAACACAGAGCATGGCAGAGGGAGACACACACACACACACACACACACAGAGACTGAGAGAGAGAGACACACACACAGACTGGCAGAGACACACACACACACAGAGACTGGGAGAGAGACACACACAAACACACAGAGACTGGGAGAGAGAGACACACACAGAGAGAGACTGGGAGAGGACATACACACACACACACACACAGATTGGGAAAGAGATAGACACACAAACACACAAACAGAGACTGGGAGAGAGAGACACACAAACAGAGACTGGGAGAGATAGACACACACACACACAGCGACTGGGAGAGAGAGACACACACACACAGAGACTGAGAGAGAGACACACACACACACACACACACACAGACTGTGAGAGAGAGAGACACGCACACACAGACTGGGAGAGAGAGAGACATATACACACACACAGAGACTGGGAGAGAGAGACAAACACACAAACACACAGAGACTGGGGGGGAGAGAGACACACACAGAGAGAGACTGGGACAGAGAGACACACACACACAATTGAGAGAGAGAGACACACACACAGACAGAGAGACTGGGAGAGAGAGACACACACATACACAGAGACTGGGAGAGAGAGAGACACACAAACACACAGAGACTGGGAGCGAGAGAGACACACACACACAGACTGGGAGAGAGAGAGACACACACACACAGACTGGGAGAGAGAGAGAGAGAGACACACACACACACACACACGCAGACTGGGAGAAAGAAACACACACAGAGAGACTGGGAGAGAGAGACACACACACAGACTGGGAGAGAGAGAGAGAGAGACACACACATACAAAGACTGGGAGAGAGCGAGACACACACACAGACTGGGAGAGAGAGACACACACACGTACATAGACTGAGGGAAAGAGACACACACACAGACTGGGAGAGAGAGACACACACACACATACAGACTTTGAAAGAGAGAGAGACTAACAGACACAGACTGGGAGAGAGACACACAGAAACAGAGAGACTGGGAGAGAGAGACACACGCAGAGACTTGGAGAGAGAGACACACACACAGAGACTGGGAGAGAGAGACATACACACACACACACACACACATAGATTGGGAGAGAGAGACACACACAGACTGGGAGAGACACACACACAGACTGGGAGAGAGACAAACACACACACAGTCTGGGGGAGAGTGTGGGAGAAAGAGACACACACACACACACACACAGTTTGGGAGAGAGGCACACACACAGAGAGAGACTGGGAGAGAGACACACACACACACACACAGACTGGGAGAGAGAGAGACAGACACACACACAGACAGACTGGGAAAGAGAGAGACACAGACTGGGGGAGAGACACACAGACACAGAGAGACTGGGAGAGAGAGACACACACACACGGAGACTGGGAGAGAGAGACACACACACAGAGACTGGGAGAGAGAGATACACACACACAGACTGGGAGAGAGACACACGCAGAGACTGGGAGAGAGACACACACACACACACATTGGGGGAGAGTGTGGGAGAGAGAGACACACACACACACAGAGAGAGACTGGGAGAGAGAGACACACACACGCAGAGACTGAGAGAAAGACACACACACAAACACACAGACTGGGAGAGAGAGAGACATATACACACACAGACTGGGAGAGAGACACACACACACACACACACACAGACTGTGAGAGAGAAACACACACACACACAGACTGTGAGAGAGAGACACACACACACAGACTGGGAGAGACACACACACAGACTGGGAGAGAGTCAAACACACACACACAGTCTGGGGGAGAGTGTGGGAGAAAGAGACACACACACACACAGTTTGGGAGAGAGACACACACACAGAGAGAGACACACACACAGAGAGAGACTGAGAGAGAGACACACACACACACAGAGACTGGGAGAGAGACACACACACACAGAGAGACTGGGAGAGACACACACACACACAGAGAGACTGGGAGAGAGACACACATACAGAGACTGGGAGAGAGACAAACACACACAAACACACAGACTGGGAGAGAGAGAGAGACACGCACACAGACTGGGAGAGAGAGAAACATACACACACACAGAGACTGGGAGAGAGAGACACACACACACACACACAGACTGGGAGTGAGAGCGACACACACACTCACATACAGACTGGGAGAGAGAGACACGCACACAGACACACAGACTGGGAAAGAGAGAGACACACACACACACACACACACACACACACACACACACAGACAAAGAGAGAGACACACACACGCAGACTGGGAGAGAGACACACACACACACACAGACAAAGAGAGAGACACACACACACAGACTGGGAGAGAGAAACACGCACACGCAGACTGGGAGAGAGACACAAACACACAGAGACTGGGAGAGAGAGAGAGACACACACAGACTGGGGGAGAGAGAGACACACACACACACCGACTGAGAGAGAGGGACGCACACACACACACAGAGACTGGGAGAGAGTGACACACACAGAGAGACTGGGAGAGAGAGACACACACACAGAGACTGGGAGAGAAACACACACGCAGAGACTGGGAGTGAGAGACACACACACACACACAGACTAGGAGAGAGACACACACAGAGACTGGGAGAGAGAGACACACGCACACACAGACGGGAGAGAGAGAGACATACACACACAGACTGGGAGAGAGTCACACACACACGCATACACAGACTGGGAGAGAGAGAGTGAGACAAACACACAGACTGGGAGAGAGAGACACACACACAGACTGGGAGAGAGAGACACGCGCACATACAGACTGGGAGAGAGAGACAGACACACACACACAGACTGGGAGAGAGACACACACACACACATAGACTGGGAGAGAGAAACACACACACACACACATAGACTGGGAGAGAGAAACACACACACACACACAGACTGTGAGAGAGAGAGACACACACACACAGACTGGGAGAGACACACACACAGACTGGGAGAGAGTCAAACACACACACACAGTCTGGGGGAGAGTGTGGGAGAAAGAGACACACACACACAGTTTGGGAGAGAGACACACACAGAGAGAGAGAGAGACTGAGAGAGAGACACACACAGAGGGAGAGAGAGACACGCACACAGAAACAGACTGGGAAAGAGAGAGAGACAGTCACACACACAGACTGGGAGAGAGAGACACACACAGAGAGACTGGGAGAGAGACACACACACACACACAGAGACTGGGAGAGAGACACACACACACACAGAGACTGGGAGAGAGACACACACAAACACAGAGAGACTGGGAGAGAGAGACACACACAAACACAGAGAGATTGGGAGAGAGAGACACACACACACACACACAGCCTGAGAGAGAGAGAGTGAGACTCACACATAGACTGGGAGAGAGACACACACAAACACAGAGACTGGGAGAGAGACACACACACACACAGAGACTGGGAGAGAGACACACACACACACAGAGACTGGGAGAGAGACACACACACGCACACACAGAAACTGGGAGAGAGACACACACACGCGCACACAGAAACTGGGAGAGAGAGACACACACACACACACACAGCCTGGGAGAGCAAGAATGAGCCACACACATAGACTGGGAGAGAGAGACACACACGCATAAACACACACAGACTGGGAGAGAGAGAGTGAGACACACACATAGACTGGGAGAGAGAGACACACACGCACACACACACACAGACTGGGAGAGAGAGAGTGAGACACACACACAGACTTGGAGAGACACACACAAACACACAGACTGGGAGAGAGAGAGAGACACGCACACAGAGACTGGGGGAGAGAGACACACACACACACAGACTGGGAGAGAGAGAGAGACACACACACACACACATATAGACTGTTAGAGAGAGACACGCACACAGACACACAGACTGGGAAAGAGAGAGAGAGACACACACACACACACAGACAAAGAGAGAGACACACACACACAGACTGGGAGAGAGACACACGCACACGCAGACTGGGAGAGAGAGACACACACACAGACTGGGAGAGAGACACACACAAACACACAGAGACTGGGAGAGAGAGAGAGACACACACAGACTGGGGGAGAGAGAGACACACACACACACAGACTGAGAGAGAGGGATGCACACACACACAGAGAGACTGGGAGAGAGTGACACACACAGAGAGACTGGGAGAGAGAGACACACACACAGAGACTGGGAGAGAGACACACACGCAGAGACTGGGAGTGAAACACACACACACACACACACACACAGACTAGGAGAGAGACACACACAGAGACTGGGAGAGAGAGACACACGCACACACAGACGGGAGAGAGAGAGACATACACACACAGACTGGGAGAGAGTCACACACACACGCATACACAGACTGGGAGAGAGAGAGTGAGACAAACACACAGACTGGGAGAGAGAGACACACACACACAGACTGGGAGAGAGAGACACGCGCACATACAGACTGGGAGAGAGAGACACACACACACACACACACAGAGACCAGGAGAGAGACACACACAGACTGGGAGAGAGAGACACACACACACACTCACACACACACAGAGACCAGGAGAGAGACACACACAGAGACTGGGAGTGAGAGACACACACACACAGAGTGGGAGAGACTGTGGGAGAGAGAGACACACACACAGACTGGGAGAGAGAGAGATAGACACACACACAGAGACTGGGAGAGAGAGAGACGCATACACATCCAGGGAGAGAGAGAGTGAGACACACACATAGACTGGGAGAGAGAGACACACACACACACTGACTGCGAGAGAGAGAGATAGACACACACACAGAGACTGGGAGAGAGAGACACACACACAGAGACTGGAAGAGAGAGACACACAGAGTGTGAGAGACTGTGGGAGAGCGAGACACACACACACACACACACAGACCAGGAGAGAGACACACAGAGACTGGAGAGAGAGACACACACTCACAGACTGGGAGAGAATGGGAGAGAGAGAGTGACACACACACACACACACAGAGTGGGAGAGAGAGACACACACACACTCACACACACACAGAGACCAGGATAGAGACACACAGAGACTGGAGAGAGAGACACACACTCACACACACACAGAGACCAGGAGAGAGACACACACAGAGACTGGAGAGAGAGAGACACACACACACACACTCGCAGACTGGGAGAGGCTGGGAGAGAGAGAGTGACACACACACACACACAGACTGGGAGAGAGAGAGAGACACACACACACACAGACAGAGAGAGAGAGAGACGCATACACATCCAGGGAGAGAGAGAGTGAGACACACACGTAGACTGGGAGAGTGAGACACACACGCGCAGACTGGGATAGAGAGACACGCACCCACACGGAGACTGGGAGAGAGAGACACACACACACAGACTGGGAGAGAGAGACATACACACACACACACACAGCCTGGCAGAGAGAGAGTGAGACACACAGAGAGACTGGGAGAGAGAGACACACACACACGGAGACTGGGAGAGAGAGACGCACACACAGAGACTGGTAGAGAGAGACATAAACACACACACACAGAGAGGGAGAGACTGTGGGAGAGAGAGACACACACACACACACAGACTGAGAGAGAGGGACGCACACACACACAGACTGGGAGAGAGAGAGAGACACACACACAAAGACTAGGAGAGAGAGACACACAGAGAATGGGAGAGAGAGACACACCCACACACATAGACTGGGAGAGAGAGACACACACAGACTGGGAGAGAGGGAGACACACACACACACACACACACAAACACAGACTGCGAGAGAGAGACACACACACACACAGACTGGGAGAGAGAGAGACAAACACATACACACACAGACTGGGAGAGAGAGACACACACACAGAGACTGGGAGAGAGAGACACACACGCAGAGACTGGGAGTGAGAGACACACACACACACACAGACTAGGAGAGAGACACACACAGAGACTGGGAGAGAGAGACACACGCACACACAGACGGGAGAGAGAGAGACACACACACGCAGACTGGGAGAGAGTCACACACACACACACGCATACACAGACTGGGAGAGAGAGAGTGAGACAAACACACAGACTGGGAGAGAGAGACACACACACAGAATGGGAGAGAGAGACAGACACACATACACACACACAGACGGGGAGAGAGAGACACGCACGCAGAGACTGGGAGTGAGACACACACACACACACAGAGTGAGAGAGACGGTGGGAGAGAGAGACACACACACACGCACACACACACAGAGACTAGGAGAGAGACACACACAGAGACTGGAGAGAGAGACACACACACACACACACAGACTGGGAGAGAGAGAGACACACACACACACACACACAGATTGGGAGAGAGAGACACACACACACAGAGACTGGGAGAGAGAGAGAGAGAGAGACACACACACACACAAAGACTGCGAGAAAGACACACTCACATAGACTGGGAGAGAGAGACACACACAGAGACTGGGAGAGAGAGAGACACACACAGAATGACTGGGAGAGAGAGACATAAGCACACACACACACAGCCTGGGAGAGAGAGAGAGTGAGACACACACAGAGACTGGGAGAGAGAGAGACACACACACACGGAGACTGCGAGAGAGAGACACACACACAGACTGGGATAGAGAGACACACACACACAGAGTGGGAGAGAGAGACACACACACACTCACACACACACAGAGACCAGGAGAGAGACACACAGAGACTGGAGAGAGAGACACACACTCACACACACACAGAGACCAGGAGAGAGACACACACAGAGACTGGAGAGAGAGACACACACACACACTCGCAGACTGGGAGAGGCTGGGAGAGAGAGAGTGACACACACACACACACAGACTGAGAGAGAGAGAGAGAGACACACACACACAGACTGAGAGAGAGAGAGACGCATACACATCCAGGGAGAGAGAGAGTGAGACACACACGTAGACTGGGAGAGTGAGACACACACGCGCAGACTGGGATAGAGAGACACGCACCCACACGGAGACTGGGAGAGAGAGACACACACACACAGACTGGGAGAGAGAGACATACACACACATACACACAGCCTGGCAGAGAGAGAGTGAGACACACAGAGAGACTGGGAGAGAGAGACACACACACACGGAGACTGGGAGAGAGAGACGCACACACAGAGACTGGTAGAGAGAGACATAAACACACACACACAGAGAGGGAGAGACTGTGGGAGAGAGAGACACACACACACACACACAGACTGAGAGAGAGGGACGCACACACACAGAGACTGGGAGACAGAGAGAGACACACACACAAAGACTAGGAGAGAGAGACACACAGAGAATGGGAGAGAGAGAGACACACCCACACACATAGACTGGGAGAGAGAGACACACACAGACTGGGAGAGAGGGAGACACACACACACACACACACACAAACACAGACTGCGAGAGAGAGACACACACACACACACAGACTGGGAGAGAGAGAGACAAACACATACACACACAGACTGGGAGAGAGAGACACACACACAGAGACTGGGAGAGAGAGACACACACGCAGAGACTGGGAGTGAGAGACACACACACACACACACACAGACTAGGAGAGAGACACACACAGAGACTGGGAGAGAGAGACACACGCACACACAGACGGGAGAGAGAGAGACACACACACGCAGACTGGGAGAGAGTCACACACACACACACGCATACACAGACTGGGAGAGAGAGAGTGAGACAAACACACAGACTGGGAGAGAGAGACACACACACACAGAATGGGAGAGAGAGACAGACACAAATACACACACACAGACGGGGAGAGAGAGACACGCACGCAGAACTGGGAGTGAGACACACACACACACACACAGAGTGAGAGAGACGGTGGGAGAGAGAGACACACACACACGCACACACACACAGAGACTAGGAGAGAGACACACACAGAGACTGGAGAGAGAGACACACACACACACACACACACACAGACTGGGAGAGAGAGAGACACACACACACACACACACAGATTGGGAGAGAGAGACACACACACACAGAGACTGGGAGAGAGAGAGAGAGAGACACACACACACAAAGACTGCGAGAAAGACACACACACATAGACTGGGAGAGAGAGACACACACAGAGACTGGGAGAGAGAGACACACACAGAAAGACTGGGAGAGAGAGACATACGCACACACACACACAGCCTGGGAGAGAGAGAGTGAGACACACAAAGAGACTGGGAGAGAGACACACACACACACACGGAGACTGCGAGAGAGAGACACACACACAGACTGGGAGAGAGAGACACACACACACAGAGTGGGAGAGAGAGACACACACACACTCACACACACACAGAGACCAGGAGAGAGACACACACAGAGACTGGGAGAGAGAGACACACACGCGCAGACTCGGATAGAGAGATACGCATACAGACTGGGAGATAGAGAGTGAGACACACACGTAGACTGGGAGAGAGAGACACACACACACAAAGAGACTGCGAGAGAGAGAGACACACACAGACTGGGAGAGAGAGAGATGGACATACACAGAGACTGGGAGAGCGAGACACACACACAGAGACTGGGCGAGAGAGACACACACACACATAGAGTGGGAGAGACTGTGGGAGAGAGAGACACACACACACACACACACACAGAGAGAGACCAGGAGAGAGACACACACAGACTGGGAGAGAGAGACACACACACACACACACACACACACACAGACCAGGAGAGAGACACACACACACACACACACACTCACAGACTGGGAGAGACTGGGAGAGAGAGAGTGACACACACACACACACACAGACTGGGAGAGAGAGAGACACACACACGCACACAGACTGGGAGAGAGAGAGACGCATACACATCCAGGGAGAGAGAGAGTGAGACACACACATAGACTGGGAGAGAGAGACACACACGCGCAGACTGGGATAGAGAGACACGCACCCACACGGAGACTGGGAGAGAGAGACACACATACAGACTGGGAGAGAGAGAGAGACACACACACGCATACACAGACTGGGAGAGAGAGACATACACACACACACACAGCCTGGAAGAGAGAGATTGAGACACACAGAGAGACTGGGAGAGAGTGAAACACACACACGGAGACTGGGAGAGAGAGACGCACACACAGAGACTGGGAGAGAGAGACACACACACAGACTGGGAGAGAGAGAGACACACACACACACACACACACAGAGGGAGAGACTGTGGGAGAGAGAGACACACACACAGACTGGGAGAGGGAGACACACACACGCAGACTGGGAGAGAGAGAGAGAGAGAGACACACACAGAGACTGGGAGAGAGAGACACACACACAGAATGAGAGAGAGACACACACACAGAGACTGGGAGAGAGACACACACACACACAAACAGACTTGGAGAGAGAGTCACACACACACATTTACACAGACTGGGAGCGAGAGAGTGAGACTCACACATAGACTGGGCGAGAGAGACACACACAAAGACTGGGAGATAGAGACAAACACACAGAGACTGGGCGAGAGAGACACACACAGAGACTGGGAGAGAGACACACACACACACACTGGGAGAGAGAGACACACATACATTCAACGACTGGGAGAGAGACACACACACACACACACAGAGACTGGGAGAGAGACACACACACACATACACAGACTGGGAGCGAGAGTAGAGACACACACATGGACTGGGAAAGAGACACGCACACACACAGACTGGGAGAGAGACACACACACACACAGAGACTGGGAGAGAGAGATACACACACAGAGACTGGGAGAGAGAGATACACACACAGAGACTGGGAGAGAGGGAGACACACACACACACACAGACTGGGAGAGAGACGCATACACAGACTGGGAGAGAGAGACACTCACACACACACAGAGACTGGGAGAGAGAGACAGACACACACACATACAGACTGAGAGAGACACACACACACACAGACTGGGAGAGAGACACACACACACAGACTAGGAGAGAGAGACACGCACACACACAGACTTGGAGAGAGAGACACACACGCACACAGACTGGGAGAGAGAAAGTGAGACACACACACAGACTGGGGGAGAGAGACACACCCACACCCACACAGATTGAGACACACACACACACACACACACACAGACTGGGAGGGAGAGAGACACACAAACACAGAGACTGGGAGAGAGAGACACACACACAGACTGGAAGAGAGAGAGACACACACACACACACACAGACTGGGAGAGAGAGAGAGACACGCACACAATCACAGACTGGGAGAGAGGGAGACACAAACACACACAGACTGGGAGAGAGGGAGACACACACACACACACACACAGACTGGGAGAGAGACACATACACAGACTGGGAGAGAGAGACACTCACACACACACAGAGACTGGGAGAGAGAGACAGACACACACACACACACAGACTGGGAGAGAGAGACACACACACACACAGACTGGGAGAGAGACACACACACACAGACTAGGAGAGAGAGACACGCACACACACAGACTTGGAGAGAGAGACACACACGCACACAGACTGGGAGAGAGAAAGTGAGAAACACACACAGACTGGGGGAGAGAGACACACGCACACACACACAGATTGAGACACACACACACACACACACACACACAGACTGGGAGGGAGAGAGACACACAAACACAGAGACTGGGAGAGAGAGACACACACACACAGACTGGAAGAGAGAGAGACACACACACACACACACACAGACTGGGAGAGAGAGAGAGACACGCACACAATCACAGACTGGGAGAGAGGGAGACACAAACACACACAGACTGGGAGAGAGGGAGACACACACACACACACACACAGACTGGGAGAGAGACACACACACACACAGAGACTGGGAGAGAGAGATACACACACAGAGACTGGGAGAGAGAGATACACACACAGAGACTGGGAGAGAGGGAGACACACACACACACACACAGACTGGGAGAGAGACGCATACACAGACTGGGAGAGAGAGACACTCACACACACACAGAGACTGGGAGAGAGAGACAGACACACACACACACACACACAGACTGAGAGAGACACACACACACACAGACTGGGAGAGAGACACACACACACAGACTAGGAGAGAGAGACACGCACACACACAGACTTGGAGAGAGAGACACACACGCACACAGACTGGGAGAGAGAAAGTGAGAAACACACACAGACTGGGGGAGAGAGACACACGCACACACACACAGATTGAGACACACACACACACACACACAGACTGGGAGGGAGAGAGACACACAAACACAGAGACTGGGAGAGAGCGACACACACACACAGACTGGAAGAGAGAGACACACACACACAGACTGGGAGAGAGAGAGAGACACGCACACAATCACAGACTGGGAGAGAGGGAGACACAAACACACACAGACTGGGAGAGAGAGACACGCACACACACACACACAGACTGGGAGAGAGACAAACACACACACAGACTGGGAGAGAGTGACACACACACACACAGACTGGGAGAGAGAGACACACACACACACACACACAGACTGGGAGAGAGAGATTGAGACACACACATAGACTGGGAGAGAGAGACAAACACACACAGACTGGGAGAGAGAGACACACACACACACAGACTGGGAGAGAGAGATACACACACAGAGACTGGGAGAGAGAGAGACACACACACACACACATACTGGGAGAGAGAGACACACACACACACACAGAGTGGGAGAGACTGTGGGAGAGAGAGAGAGACACACACACACGCAGCCTGGGAGAGAGAGAGTGAGACATACACACAGACTGGGAGAGAGAGCCACACACACGCAGAATGGGAGAGAGAGAGTGAGACACACACATAGACTGGGGGAGAGAGAGACACACACACGCAGAATGAGAGAGACAGACACACACACACAGACTGAGAGAGAGAGAGACACGCACACACACACAGACTGGGAGAGAAAGACACACACACAGACTGAGAGAGAGAGACACACACACACACATAGATTGGGAGAGAGAGACACATACACAGAGACTGGGAGAGAGAGACACACACACACACACACACAGAGACTAGGAGAGAGAGAGAGAGAGAGACACACACACAGACTGGGAGAGAGAGACACACACATAGACTGGGAGAGAGACACACACACAGACTGGGAGAGAGACAAACACACAAACAGACTTGGAGAGAGAGTCACACACAAACACATTTACACAGACTGGGAGAGAGAGAGTGAGACACACGCATAGACTGTGCGAGAGAGACACACACACAGAGACTGGGAGAGAGAGATACACACACAGAGACTGGGAGAGAGAGAGACACACACACACACACACAGACTGGGAGAGACACACACACAGACTGGAAGAGAGACACGCACACACACACTGGGAGAGAGAGACACATACACAGACTGGGAGCGAGAGTAGAGACACACACATAGACTGGGAAAGAGACACGCACACACACAGACTGGGAGAGAGACACACACACAGAGAGACTGTGAGAGAGAGATACACACACAGAGACTGGGAGAGAGACGCACACACACACACAGACTGGGAGAGAGAGACACATACACACACAGACTGGGAGAGAGAGACACACACACACACACAGAGTGGGAGAGACTGTGGGAGAGAGAGACACACACACACAGACTGGGAGAGAGAAACACACAGAGACTGGGAGAGAGACACACACAGAGACTGGGCGAGAGAGACACACACACACACTCAGAGATTGAGAGAGAGACACACACACACAGACTGGGAGAGAGAGACACACACACAGACTGCGAGAGAGAGAGTGAGTCACACACACTGACACTGGGAAAAAGAGACACACACACGTACAGACTGTGAGAGAGACACACACACAGATACTGGGAGAGAGAGAGAGACGCACACACACACACAGACTGGGTGTGAGAGACACACACACACACAGAGTGGGAGAGACTGTGGGCGAGAGCGAGACACACACACACACAAACAGACTAGGAGAGAGACACACACATAGACTGGGAGAGACATACACACACACACACACACACACACACACAGACTGGGGGAGAGAGACACACACACACACAGAGATTGGGAGAGAGAGACACACACACACACACACACACAGAGACTGGGAGAGAGAGAGAGAGAGAGACATACACACACACACACACAGATTGGGAGAGACACAAACACACACACAGACTGGGAGAGAGACACACACAGACTGGGAGAGAGACACACACAGAAACTGAGAGAGAGACACACGCATACAGCCTGGGCGAGAGAGATACACACACACACAGACTGGGAGAGAGAGAGTGAGACACACACATAGACTGGGGGAGAGAGACACACACACTGACACTGGGAGAGAGAGACACACACACAAACAGACTGGGAGAGAGAGACACACACATACAGACTGGGAGAGAGAGACACGCACACAAACAGACTTGGAGAGAGACACACACACACACAGATTGGGAGAGAGAGACACACACACAGAGACTGGGAGAGAGAGACACACACACAGAGACTGGGAGAGAGAGACACACAAACACACACACAGAGACAGGGAGAGAGAGAGAGAGACACACACACACAGGCTGGGAGAGAGAGAGAGACACACACACAGACTGAGAGTGTGAGACATACACGCAGAGACTGGGAGATAAACAAACACACACACAGACTGGGAGTGAGAGACACACACAGACTGTGAGAGAGAGAGAGACAAACACACACACATACAGACTGGGAGAGAGAGACACACACACACACACAGAATGAGAGAGAGACACACACACAGAGACTGGGAGAGAGACACACACACAAACAGACTTGGAGAGAGAGTCACACACACACATTTACACAGACTGGGAGAGAGAGAGTGAGACACACACATAGACTGGGCGAGAGAGACACACACAGAGACTGGGAGATAGAGACACACACACAGAGACTGGGAGAGAGAGAGAGACACACACACACACACAGACTGGGAGAGAGACATGCACACACACACTAGGAGATAGAGACACACATACATTCACAGTCTGGGAGAGACACACACACACACACAGAGACTGGGAGAGAGACACACACACACATACACAGACTGGGAGCGAGAGTAGAGACACACACATAGACTGGGAAAGAGACACTCACGCACACAGACTGGGAGAGAGACACACACAGAGAGAGACTGGGAGAGAGAGGTACACACACAGAGACTGGGAGAGAGAGATACACACAGAGAGACTGGGAGAGAGGGAGAGACACACACACACACACAGACTGGGAGAAAGACACACACACAGACTGGGAGAGAGAGACACTTATACACACACGCAGAGACTGGGATAGAGAGAGCGACACACACACACAAACACACACACACAGACTGGGAGAGAGAGACACACACACACACAGACTGGGAGAGAGAGAAACACACACAGACTAGGAGAGAGAGACACGCACAGACTAGGAGAGACAGACACACACACACAGACTGAGAGAGAGAGAGACACGCACACACACACAGACTGGGAGAGAAAGACACACACACACAGACTGAGAGAGAGAGAGACACACACACACTCACATCGATTGGGAGAGAGAGACACACACACAGAGACTGGGAGAGAGACACACACACACACAGACTGGGACAGAGACACACACACAGAGAGACTGTGAGAGAGAGACACACACACACACACACGGACTGGGAGAGAGACACACACACAGAGACTGGTAGAGAGCGACAGACACACACACAGAGACTGGGAGAGAGCCACACACACAAAGACTGGGAGAGAGAGACACTCACACACAGACTGGGAGAGAGACACACACCTACACAGACTGGGAGCGAGAGTAGAGACACACACATAGACTGGGAAAGAGACACGCACACACACAGACTGGGAGAGAGACACACACAGAGAGAGACTGGGAGAGAGAGATACACACACAGAGACTGGGAGAGAGAGACAAGAGAGAGAGACACACACACACACAGACTGGGAGAAACACACACACAAAGACTGGGAGAGAGAGACACTCACACACAGACTGGGAGAGAGACACACACACACACACACACACACAGACTGGGAGAGAGAGACACATACACACACAGACTGGGAGAGAGAGAGACACAAACACACAGAGACTGGGAGAGAGACACACACACAAAGACTGGGAGAGAGAGACACTCACACACAGACTGGGAGAGAGACACACACACACACAGACTGGGAGAGAGAGACACACACGCACACAGACTTGGAGAGAGAGACACACACGCACACAGACTGGGAGAGAGAGACACAAGCACACACACACAGATTGAGAGAAACACACACACACACAGACTGGGAGGGAGTGACACACAAACACAGAGACTGGGAGAGAGAGACACACACACACAGACTGGA